>CM032447.1:108292201-108377201 GCA_019049505.1 Pachyrhynchus sulphureomaculatus
TACTAGAGGCACCTAACCTTAAGCATAAAGCCGTTATATTCTACACTTCGAATTTATTTTGAAGACCCAGATGAAAACTAAAACTAGTCCAGTTTACATGTGTAAAATAAAAAATACACGTAACTGGGAATGCGCTCCACAAACTGGACTGGAGAAATGCACGCGCAGCAACTAACGACATAGTTCAACTTTCATCCAATTAAATAAATAATCGTAAATAGAATAAGTTTACAGTGCTAAAACATAAGAATAAAATAGTGTAAAAAGTGCAGTGTTAATCTAAAAACAAAAAAGTATAGTATCAGTAAAAAATAAAAAATTAAATAAGTTAGGGTAAATAATAAAACGCCATCTATAAAAGGTTGTAAATAAAAATATGTAAATAGTAATCACATTTATGTGTAAATACGAATGAGTGGAAAGAATGAATATACAGACCTATGAAAGAGAGAGAATAAAAGTAGCAATAATATAATAATCCTTTTTGGCACTCTTTGCACCTGAGTAAATATCAAGTTTAGTTTTTTTTATAATTTTTCTCAACGAAAACAAAAAATACTAAGCATAATAGAAAGAATAAATTAACCAAAAAATCTCTCAATAAACTCCAAATAAAACCACTGTAAAAAATAACTGGAAACAGCGTAATAATCAAACTAAACTGTACCCAAAACTTACCAAAAAGGCAAAACACCAGCCAACCGCAAGGTTAAAAATGTAGATAAATATCTTATGCATAATATATAGTATTTGCACACGTACAAACACTTGTGAGCCAAAGTACTTTGTATTGATTTTCATTAATAAAGAGTTTCTGAATTTGAATTTTCGGGAGATTGTAAGATCGGAAATCTCAGTCTCCGAATGATAGCCACCTACACATATTACTAATGATAATTTTTAATTGTAGCTTTAAAAGTATAACAAGTTCATAAATCGATCCTTCTTATAGTTTTCAAACGAATTCATACATATTTTAATTTAATATAATTTCTCATTTAACAAAGAAATAAATATTGTATTAAAAGTACCGACTGCAGAGCACAAATGTCAATTGAACGAGAATAGAGGATCAATAGCTTCGACACCAAATTTGCTGAGAGCCTGCTACTATCCCTGCAATTCATCAATATTGAAGGTAAAAAAGAATTATAATATTAAATGATATAACATAAAAAATATAACACATTTGTAATTCAGTAAGTGAAAAAGCGACTATTATGCTTAATATGCCTTGTACAAAAAATACATTAACAAAAATCTTGTACAAGTTTTGTGAGTAACATGTTAAGATACCGGGTAGAATTCCAGTATACTTCTTTCTTTAAATATATTAATATAGCTAGATAACTTAGAATGGTATGTACTACTCAAGCATGCATTGCTGTAGAACGTTGTCGCGTCAACAGCTGAGCTCGGGATCGGCCGTGGCCGTTTGACTAGCTTTCAGATCCGATTGTTGCAGTTGAGAGGTTATCATTACTGGCATATTGATGAAAAGATGCAGTTTGAACCAGAAACTCTAATGATGTAAACAGTCTCATTCTCGCTATAGAGTGGGATAAATGTATAGTGCCAGGCTGGATCATTTGAGAGCCAACTCCGTACAAACGTTTATTTACTATAATTTACGCAGGTATTTGAAGAGTTAAACTCTAAGACGAAGATTATAAAACAACTGTAGGTGCTGGAGGTATCATCTGCCAATCATGTAGTCCTGACACCACATTAAACTGCAAGACTCATGAGTCCGACATCAACCTCTGCGAACATATATTCTGGTTTACTTGCCTGATTATGAACTAATTCTACAACTACATTATGAATATGTAAATAAAAAAAACAATGCTGTATACTTTTTCGAAAATACACGAAATGCATTAATTTCGAGTTTCGAAATTCGGTATAACAAAATCGTAAACATTTCTGAATTATTTTTCCATTTTATTACAATCTGTTTATGGAGGAAATGGAACGAAGCGGCTTATTTCTCCTGCATTATAATTTAATGGTAAAATTTCCAGGAAATTCACGTTTCCACACAATTATGCCGACTATTAGAAACACTTAAATTTTTGTCTCATCGTCTTGTACTGGAGTTACATACACAAATTTATTTTCCTTTTAAAAACACACTTGCATGAAGAAATAGAGAGGTGGATTTTGCATTTTCATAAGCAATATACTTAGTAGAAAATTAATATCAATAATTTGTTGGAACATCGTTTCCTGGCAATAGCAAGAAAGTAAATAAATTGCAGTAATTTATTTTGCTATTCAAAGGGAATAATGTACTTTTTGGTTGGTTGTGGGCTGCGAGTGTGTCTGTTTGGACACTGCAGCTTCTTGGCTTATTGTACTCCCCTTGGTTACATGAGCGTCGTTCCTTTATGAAGGTTTATTAGCTTTATGTGGTAATTTATCACCACGATACATATCTCTGAACCGTTTA
The DNA here is from genome assembly GCA_019049505.1 of Pachyrhynchus sulphureomaculatus. Lineage (NCBI taxonomy): Eukaryota > Metazoa > Arthropoda > Insecta > Coleoptera > Curculionidae > Pachyrhynchus > Pachyrhynchus sulphureomaculatus. The sequence continues at coordinate 108,294,654 of CM032447.1, forward strand.
TGACTGTTAAGATGTCAAGCCACACTTTCATACAGCATATGCATAGAAGCTTCCTCCTGTTGACCACAAAATCCGTTTGTCGTGGGACCATTGTGGATACCCATTTTCTGTTAATGTTTCCTCAAGTGACAATGGTCGATAATCAGTCCCACCTCTGGTTTGGTCTGCGCCTTTGCTAAACAAAGGATGTTAGTTCTTAGTTTCGTTGATGGGCCACCAATTACATCCCTCGCATGTCTTTGGCTAGATGTTGCGATTCCACGATTTAGATGTTGCAAATGTGACTGACAATCTGTTAATTGTCATCTTTACTACCTATTTTAGTATACCAATGCTAAGTCTGGACCCCTGTATGGTTTTGTAGCTTCGAATTTTGCTAATTCGTCGGCTTTTTCATTACCTTTTATACCCGAATGTCCTTGAACCCACAGTAGTTTGATCCTGGTGTTCCTGGAAAATAGTTCTGTGGTTTTTGGAGTAATTTGTGGTATTTTATTGAAGATGGTACTTGTACTGCAGAGAAATTCCTATATGAGTAAAAAGCGGTGCGTGAGTTGAAGAAACGATTTACGTTTGTATCTTAGAGCGCTGTAGTTTTTGACAGTCTTTGTAATCAAGGAATCTGAGAATTGTGTAATTTTACATTATTTCCAATAGAATGAGGGGAAAATGTTATGCAGAAGGAAATGTCTGTTTTCGGTTGCAAATTTCTATGAAGCCCTTTTTCTGTTCAATTTTGTTGTGTTTAATAACCGTAAAGTTTCTACTTTTAAAATATAGAGTTGTATTCGGTATTTATTTTAGAACAGCGAGTTTACCAGCGAAATACTAGGTATGTGTAGAAAGGAATGCATATAAATGTGTGCAATATGCATTATCTTATTTTTATTTAATTACGTTAGTTACGCAGCAACGCTCAAATTATCAGATTACCCACTAATTCAGTAAACATTAAATCTTAATGCCATAAATCCAGGTATTTATGTACGAGGGGCATTCAATAATTAACGAGACAAACAGCAATAGTGGGATAGGTAGTAAATATTTTTAAATTAAACTTTCTGAGGGTCAAGTTGGGAACCTTTGCGACGGACTAAATCAGCAGTTTGAAATAAAAATAATAAACATAACCTTATTTGTTCATTTTAAAATGTCAGCTCCGCTTGGAACGTAGACGCCAGAAGAGCAACGTTCAGTTATCCGAAGATGAGACGCCTGCTCAAAGAGTTTTTACGTGTCATTAAGTCCGAAGACAACGAAACGGTCAACAAAGCTGTACAGGACTGGGTTCGATAGCAAGGTGAACACACTACAGAAATTTGCAAGCTCTTAAAATGATGGGAAAAGCACCTAAATGTTGATGGAGGCTACGTTGAAAAGTAGTGTAGATTTCATTGTCATTGAATCAACCGTTTTTTGTTCACATCCATTTGTCTCGTTAATTATTGAACGTCCCTCGTATATTTTTAAATTATTATTCTTTGAAATTTTTCCTTTCTATAACATGCAAATAATTTGTATTGTTATAGTATATCCTTAATACTAACTGAATTTTCCGATGATTGATATTAATATTAATAATGTATTGTTTATTAAACAATACACTTTCCTTTATTAGATAAATAAGTGATGTAAAACAATGTTAAACAAATTGTTTCTTGTTACTATTGTATAGTTATTATTTTATACTAGTACGTAGAACAGCAAAAAAATCATGGATGAACTTGCGAAAGTTAAATTAGTGCCCCAAGTAAAGAACACCTCGATACGACTTAAATATATAACTAGAAATAATATAAGGAGTGTGAATTAATTTTGATCGATTTCTAAGAGTAACTTGTATAGTATATCGGGGTATACTGTTCATGGTAACTTTAATTGTTAGTATATATTATTTTGCCGAAGTGTAAACAACCTTTTTTTTTGAGATTAAATATGTCGAATTACATGCCAACAAAACACCATTTGCGGGAAGCATTACTTTTTTTGTTTAATTTAAAGGGAAGCGCTCCTGAAGACCCGTGCCAAATGGAAAAAGAACTTGTAGAATCATTAGAAGTAGATCGCACCACCATTTCCAAGCGCTGAAAATGATTCAAAAGCAGGGAAATTTGGTGCCGTCCGAATTTAAATCGCTTCACTTGTGAACAACTGCTTCAACGGAATAATCGGAAAGGTTTTTTACAGCGTATCGTAACTGGTGTTGAAAAATAGATATGTTACGATAATCCAACGTGTAAGAAATGAAGCCTGATGATCCATCAACATTCTCGCCAAAGCCGAATATTCATAGCTCCAAGCTTATGCTGTGTATTTGGTAGGATCAGCTAGGTATAGTGTATTATGAGCTGCTCTGACCCAACGAAACTATTCCTAGGGAACATTACCGACAACAATTGATGCCATTGAGCCGAACGCTGAAGGAAAAACGATCGAAGTATGCCAAAAAACATGACAAAGTGATTTTTCAACATGACAACGCTCGTCCACATGCTGCAAAACCCGTCAAGGAAACGCTAGAAGGGCTTGGATGGGATCTCCTACGTCACCCGCTGTACTCATCAGATATTGCTCCTTCTGATTATCACTTGTTTCGATCGATGATGCTCGGCCTATCCGAGCAGCGCTTTCATTCATATGAAGATACCACAAAATGGGTCGATTCGTGGATAGCTTCAAAAGAGGAGTCATTCTTTCAACGTGGTATTCATATGCAGCCAAAAGGATGGGAGAAAGTAGTGACTAGCGATGGACTATACTTTGAGTCTACTCAGTATATATCGCCACTACACCAATCACTTTATTCTTGCGCTCGACGCGCGTTTCGCCAACCATGTTAGCTTTATCAGGAGCGATGATTGACTAAAGCTAAACTACAAATCTACCGTATTTATATTTAGCCTAACCCTTGAATTACTCAGGCGAAACTAATGGCATAGGCAAGGCCATCAGTTCCGGTCAAGTAACCAGTAGAGGGGACTATAAGGAATAGGCCCTCTGTCTTTATTTAAACTACCTTTCATTTTATAATACTTTCGTATGCGTTCAACAATCTCCTATCAGATACATTTTTAATTAATCTTAGATTATCTAATGTTACAATATGATCAGCTTCAAGGGCATGTTCGGCAATGCTAGACTTTTCTATTCTACTGTATTTTAAGTGTGCTAAATGTTCTTTAAATCGTGTTTTTAATTGACCTTTTAGTTTGCCCAACATACTTTTTGACACAATCATTACAACTATTTTCATAAATTCCACTTTTCTCATAATTAGGAATCTTATCTTTGGGATTTCCTAAGATATTCCTCAGATTGTCTGGATGACTTATAGACTAAGGTGAGGCCTACCTTATTAAATACCTTATCGAGTCCCTTGCTATATTTCGGATTATATGGTATCGAGACATACTTGGTGTTATTTTCTTCGCGTGTAAAAAAAAGTGGAATTCTGAATATTTAACCTGAACTTATGTCTATTTATTAGCTTGTTTACTAAGTCATCGTCATAACCATTAACTCTAGTTATATTTCTAATACGATTCATTTCGATATTATTAGTTGACTCTATTCAGAGGAAAAGTGACCTAACGATAAACTAAAAAATGTAAAGATGCTAATTTGTGTTGTTTGCAATGAAATGAATCATTAGGAATATATCTATCTGTTACTGTATCTTTTCTATAGATATCAAATTCTAATCTATTATTATTTTCAATAATTAAAATATCTAGAAAAGACAGTTGTCCTTTGTTCTTAACTTCGTAAGTAAATTTAATGGAATCAAACCGGCTATTTAATTTGGAAACAAAGTCATCAATATTTGCTTTCTTTGTATCGAAAATCACGAAAATATCATCCACACACCTATACCATACCTATACCATCAAGGGTTAGGCTAAGTAAAAATAGGGTAGATTTGTAGTTTAGCTTTAGTCAATCATTGCTCCTGATGAAGCTAACATGGTTAGCGAAACGCGCGTCGAGTGCAAAGTGTTTGGTGTAGTGGTGATATATACTGAGTAGTGTCATTGTGCCAAAGATTTCACATTCCCAACTTAGTATACTTTGAGTAATCAATTTGTAACCATTTTTTTACAATAAAGCGATATTTTTACCGAAAAATTCCCCAAAATTAATTCACGCACCAAATAAATGAAAACGTGACTTCGCAAAATGTTCGACTCCTAAAAAATTGTGCTGCGAAAAATATTATCCTTAAGTTCGAAACACTTACTGAATATTTTGACATATTTGGCCTGATTTTATTCCAGGGAAGAATGAATTATTTTGCCTGATGGACGGTGACGTGCGCGAAAGGAGTTTTGAACGAAAATTAATAATCCCAAATGCTGTTTTATTAATTTATTTTATAAATTTAAAGTGTACTCTCAGAATTATTGCTATGCAGAATAATTTATTTTATAATATAATTTTATTATCTAGGATGTCTACTAAAACTAGACTATAATAATTCTATATATTCTACCCAGTCATGTTGAATTTAAACATATTTAAAGAAATATTCATACTTATAAACCACACTTCCATTGACTCCCATTGCTATAATTTAAATAATGGCTTAACATTCTCAATAATAGATATCACTACATTCTTGACCGATCAAAATGCATATTTTAAGTCAATCTTAAAAGAATCAATAACCGCGTAAGCAGGTTTCACACAAAAAAATTAAATATTATCTAACCATTTTATTGATGTGCGACTTGTAGAAATAAATTTTAAGTCACAGTGAAACTAAAGTTTTTTTTTAACCAAGTTTCTAAACAGCCTATTAAAAATATTTACTTAGAAAAAAATTAATAATTAAGATCGTTGATATCTGTCACAATAGATGTTGTCACATGAAAAAGAGGCACAATGTTTCAGCAGCTGAGGGATCGAGGTTTGTTTAAATCTATGATATATTTTAATGTAATAGTATTGTTGCACGAGGGTTTAAGTATATTTAAATTTTTATAACGGGTTTCTACTGTTCTTGCTCTCTGTATTGTATTTATGAAAATAATCCCCCGACGGCACACGGTTTCCGATTTTCTTCGATTTACGACACCACTATAATTCTCGAACTCAATTGAAAATTTTCTACACATGTAATACTTGACGTATAGTACAAACTTGTAGCTTTTAAGCTATCTATCAAGAAAAAAAAGGGAAGGGTTGAGGTCAATAATTTTATGTAATTTCAAAAGTATTCTGAATTTTTTTTTTTTTTTTTTGCTTTTTGGTAGCAAATATTTAAAGCATAATTATTTACGATGGTTACCTTTTAAGTTTTTACAAAAACAATAAAAGAAAAAAAAATTGGTACAAACCGTTTTATTGTTTCTCAAAACTTTCGCCTTTAAGATTTATACACTTTTGCATGAGTTCAAACAAATTCTCGAAATATTTTTTCCACTCTGAAGTTGATATCTTAAAAACATGGTTTTGGAAGGATTCAACTGCCTCTTGAGGTGATGAAAATCGCTGTCCTCGCATTTTTTTTGACATTCGGGAAAAATAAGTCGCTAGGCGATAAATCAGGTGAATACGGGCAATGGGTCATTAATTCGATATTTTTCTCGGTCATATAATCAATTATTTGACGTTTTGTGTGACAACTGGCATTGTTATGATGAAGAATGATGCGATGTTTTCGGTTATTTTTCCTGATTTCATCGATGACTTCTGGCAAACAAATTGTTGTATACCATTCAGCATTAACTATTCTTCAACACAAGAAGCGATCGTTTTCTTGAAAGTGCTTCACAAACGAACCACTTTTGTTGAATTCGGTTCATCTTGGAACACCCAAACAGTTGATTGTTGTTTAGTTTGCGGCTCGTAGAAATATGTCCAAGTTTCGTCTCCTGTTACGAGATTGTATACGAATTGTGTAAGTCCTCGGTCGAATTTTTTGTGCATTTCCTTACACCAATTGACACGAGCCCATTTTTGAGTTTCGGTCAAATTATACAAAATCAATCGGGAACAGATCTTTTTCATAGTTAAATGTTTATGCAAAATCGAATGTACTGCGGTCTTTGATATGTCTAAGAATGCAGCTATCTCACTGTAAGTCACATGCCAATCCTTTCAATCATGTCGTGCATAGCATCGATTTTTAGTGTTCCGTACGGAACACTTATAAGATCACTTCGGTGTATGTCTGTCTGTCTGTCTGCCTGCCTGCCTGCCTGCCTGCCTGCCTGCCTGCCTGCCTGCCTGCCTGCCTGCCTGCCTGCCTGCCTGCCTGCCTGCCTGCCTGCCTGCCTGCCTGCCTGCCTGCCTGCCTGCCTGCCTGCCTGCCTGCCTGCCTGCCTGCCTGCCTGCCTGCCTGCCTGCCTGCCTGCCTGCCTGCCTGCCTGCCTGCCTGCCTGCCTGCCTGCCTGCCTGCCTGCCTGCCTGCCTGCCTGCCTGCCTGCCTGCCTGCCTGCCTGCCTGCCTGCCTGCCTGCCTGCCTGCCTGCCTGCCTGCCTGCCTGCCTGCCTGCCCTGCCTGCCTGCTGCCTGCCTGCCTGCCTGCCTGCCTGCCTGCCTGCCTGCCTGCCTGCCTGCCTGCCTGCCTGCCTGCCTGCCTGCCTGCCTGCCTGCCTGCCTGCCTGCCTGCCTGCCTGCCTGCCTGCCTGCCTGCCTGCCTGCCTGCCTGCCTGCCTGCCTGCCTGCCTGCCTGCCTGCCTGCCTGCCTGCCTGCCTGCCTGCCTGCCTGCCTGCCTGCCTGTCTGTCTGTCTGTCTGTCTGTCTGTCTGTCTGTCTGTCACACCCGATTTTTCTCCGAAACTATTTGACATAGAAAGGTGAAATTTGGTAATAATATAGGAATTGATGGCCTCATCAGATCCATGTAGTTTTGAGAATTAAATTTTGACTTAAGGGGTTAGTTTTGGGGGGTGAAGTCGGAAGCGAAAAAAAAATTTTTTTACTAGGTCATCGAGTGTGGTGTCAAATGAAAGCTTGTGAAAACACGAGTAAAAAATATATATATAATATTATACTTGCGCGCACTTTTCGTTGTGTTATTTTTAAAAATTCGCGAAATATCGCTGTCCCGGGCCTTATCTCGAAAAGTACTTATCAAAAAATTTCGAAAAAATTCTCGAATATTCTCCACGGGGTGTAGATTGAACGAAAATTATCACGAGTGCATTACCTTTAATAATTTATATGGTATATAAAAAAAACAAAAATTTCAAGGTCATCAGATTTCAGTAAAGATTGGAAACAAACTTTGTTGAAAACTCATTTAGGGTGTGTTTTGTGAAGTCACTGATCATTTTATACCACCGTAACATAAATTTTGACTTAAGGGGTTCGTTTTGAGGGGTGAAATCGGAAGTGAAAAAAATTTTTTTTTACTAGGTCATCGAGTGTGGTGTCAAATGCAAGCTTGTGAAAACACCAGTAAAAATATGTATATATATATATATATATATATATATATATATATATATATATATATATACTCGTATATAATGTAATACTTGCGCACACTTTTCTTCGTATTACTTTTAAAAAATCGCTGTCCCCTACCTTATCTCGAAAAGTACTAATCAAAAAATTTTGAAAAAATTCTGGAATATTCTCCACGGGGTATAGATTGAACGAAAATTATCACGAGTGCATTACCTTTAATAATTTATTTGGTATATAAAAAAAAAACAGAATTTCAAGGTCACCAGTTTTCAGTAAAGATTGGAAACAAACTTTATTGAAAACTTATTTGGGGTGTGTTTTGTGAAGTCACTGATCATTTTATACCACCCTAACAAAAATTTTTATTTTGAAAACAATCAACGTACGGAACACTAATTGTGCAAGTTCAACTTGCACTTGACCGGTTTTTTTTGGAACAACAACCGATTTTGGTCGACCGTCACGAAATTCATCGCTGACGGAAGCACGACCATGAGGAAATTCTGCAAACCAATTGTAAACAGTCTTTTCTGATGATGATTCTTTACCAAAAGCTGAACGAAGCGATTTGAGGCATTGTTGTTGTGTTAGGCCTTTACTAAAATAGTAGTAAAAAATCATCCAATACCTTCACATGAAATTTCCATTTGTTCACAAAACTGTGAACACACTACTCGTCCAACTTCTGAGCTGCCAGTGTTTTAAGAATAACAAATGTCAAATTTTACAACAATGGCGATGTCACACAATAGCGCCATCTACTGGCCTTTTGTAAAAACTTAGAAGGTGTCGAATGTTATACATGTTATATATCTTTTTCTGAAATTTTGGAATCGAGGAATCTGACAATCATTTTCTCGTTATTTTGTTGTAGGGCTTGGATTAATTATTCTTTGGTGTGAATAAATCAACTTCAAGTATTTATTCTAGAACTACTTATTTTGCAAAGAAAGTATTGTTTAAAAATTATTTTCCCATTTTTTCTTGTTATGTGGTTTGAAAAAAAAAGGTTAATATTATTATTATGGCTTTTTTTTACTTAATGGTTCTAAAATTTATTGTCAAATATTTCATTTGTTGTCTTTTAAAACCAAAACAAACCACTTGTTATATATACTATAATAATGACCCGTCGAAGGTTTCGAAACATTTTATCGCAAAAATTATAACTATCAACAAAAATTTTTAATTTTCATTACGAGCAGTTATTAAGAACTCCACTGTACTGAATATATTTTTTAACATGGAAGTAAAAATCCTCGAAGAAGGAGTCACAAGATCGAAAATTTTAAAAATAATTTGCTCATACTATTTATTGAATGATGATTGGGGATGGAAAAGAAAATATGTGAAACTATTCTAGCTAAATCTTAAGTCAGGGCGTTTATGTGGGTCGCAAGATAGAAATTTATTGGTTACACCTATCTCTTTTGTGGTATCTGGTCAAATAATTTCTACTTTACACATTACCGTGTAAAACAACACTACTGCAGTAAAAATGTTCAATTCGTTAAGGTCGAAAAGTGCAGTTTTTTTAGATATCTTGTACCAAAAATAATGTGTCTTCATTTTAATTTTTTTTTCTTTAAAATAACCGCAGCTGTCTAAAATATACACATGGTGTAAGATCTTGCTGCTTAAATTTGCTTTATCTAAAGCTAGTTAAGAATTATTTCACAGAATTCTCAATTCTTCAAATTTAGTAATGCCGTAAATTAAATTGAATGACATAAACTGTCAGAATATAAAAAATATTTCTCCGTCAATTTGACTATCTTAATTAAATAAATAGGGATGTGGTGTTCCTCTCAGATCAACATAAATTACCATTATATACTTTAATTCTAGATTACTCTTAGAACGAAAAAATTGAGATATTTTTGGTTTTGTCAGACTCCTTAACAAAAATTACTTCTAAAGACGTTTAGTTAAATTGTGTAAAGCGGTCACCTAAAAATCTCCGTTCGTTGTACTATATGACCAATGAAATAAAGCCCAACGGTAACAGATAATAATAATTATTGTCTATCTAAAAAATATAAATATATTTGTATCTTTTGCAATACTAAGATATGGAGATTCTAACCCAAAACTTCCTACACAGTAATGTAAAAACGTATAACAAATAAATATATAAATAAGGTGACATATTAAACCCAATACGTCTCTGGTTGGTTGTAAGCGAAATAGATGTGCCCATTTGTGCATTGTAGCCTCTTGCCTTAGTGTGCTCTCCTCTTTTGATTACATGAGCGTCGTCCCTTTAAGAAGGTTCATTATCTTCCTTCCAACTCTTTCATGTGGTAATTTATCGCCACGATGTAGATCTTCGAACAGTTTATGTCAGTTCCGAGTTAAAGCGGCATATTCATATAAGATGTCCATAGAAATTTCTTCTACTTTATCACATGGTCCGCGTGTTGTGGGACCATTATCGATACCCATTTTCTGTAAATGTTTCCTCAGGTGATAGTGGCCGGTAATCAGTCGCACCACTAGTTTAATCTAGGCAATTTTTAAACGAAAGACATCAGTTGTTCATCTATTTATTGTGGATTTTACGACCTGTTTTCGTATACTAATCGCTGGTTCAGGACTCCTGTATAGTTTTGTTTTTCATTACCTTGTTCTTGGAGGCTAATTCTAATAGGTCAGATTTACCCTCTATCGTGATCTTGGAGTTGGCCTGATAAGCCTTTAGAGTAGCTTGACTGTCATAGAGAATATATATTTCTTGGTTGCGGTAGTCTCTTCTAATATTCTCGTGAACACATGCTTGTATTTCGTGAATTTCTACCTGAAATATTGTTACTATTGTCCCTAGTGAAATAGTAAAGCTTCTCTTGAACTTTTCAGCATATATACCAGCGCCTACTTCGCTCAAAATTTTTGATCCATCTGTGTAGTAGACTACTTCCGTTGCCTTCGTTCGAGTCTCTGAAACATAAGGAAGTCAATTTCTGCAGCCGATTTAGCTCCGTGGTTGTCGTTCTGTACTCTGTTTTCGACCACGATATAGCAGCTCCGTATGTAACCATGAAATCTGGCATGGCGTATATCCAAAGCACCATCTTTAGTTTAAGGTTCCAGGTTTTCTCAATATAAACTCTTGCATCTCATGCGATATATTTTTGTTTGTTCTACGTTAATTTCGTGTCTAGTGCCAAGCCCTGATATTTGTAATCATTACCCATTTTTATCTGTTCGCCGAACATACTCAGGTTGTTGTAATTGCCTTGGATTCTGCCTTTTGTGGACGGTATAACAGCAGTCTTTGCACCGTTTACTTTCAGGTTTTCTCCACACACCAGTGCTGTACATTTTCAGTGCTCTTTGTATGTGCTCTGCTACAGTGGCGGTATGTTTCCCTTCTATGAGTACAACCATATATCAACAGTATGGGTATGGGCATAAATGCCGTTCTTTATGGGGCTAGCACACGTGCTACAAGGAAGTCCCTAAAGTGCTCCAGTTGTCAATTGTACTCGGTGGGAAATACAGCCCTGGGCAAATTATTCCAAAGGGATGATGTTCCCTATATAAATGACTGCTTGAAAAGAATTATACGCGTAACAAGCTGAACCTCACACGGATGTGAAGTATTAGCACGACGTGTATTTCTAACATGCACCGCTCTGGGAGGAATTAAGCGGGCTACATACTTCGAACACTTTCCATGAAAATACTTGTAGAACAGACTCAAGTCGCCAACCGTTCTTCGATGTTCTAGCGAATCAAGGCGACCGTCAGTCCCGGGTCTCCAACTGTATTCCATAGTTGGTCGAATTTGAGCTTTGTAAAGAATTAACAGTTGTTGTAGAGTGTAAAGCTCTCTGATTCGAAATAATATTTAGAACTTTTGAGAAGCTCGCCTTGCTATGCCTGCAACATGTCCATGCCAGGACATATTTGCTCCCAAATTAACGCCCAACAAATTGAGTGCGACATAACTATGTCGGGTTCAGCAACGTTAACTTTCTTAGAAGTGAGTTTAGCCGAGTCAGCAGCTCATCCACCACGAAATTCCAGAGAAGGGGCGATAACATTCCTCCCTGTTGATCACCTCTGCTCCTAAGATATCTTCATGGAGCTTAGCTTTTATTTGCCGATATAAAGGCATGTTGTTTACCCACCTGTTCTAAGGGTAATTAGTGAGACGAAATATGCATTCCAATATTCCTTAGTAAAATGTTATTTAATTAAATCCGAAATCGTAGATTTTAAATTGTAAAATTAATTTTTTGCATAATTTAAAAGTTTTTTTGAAATCTTCACCTGCAAATTGTAGTGTAATGGTTTCTTATGACGCAAGAGGAAGCCGTTTATATTTTTTTCATGGATTAAAACCACTAGGTGGGATTGAAAATAACAAATAATAAAAATGAGAATCCCGAAAGATGATTTGTTACAATAGCAGTTTTACGTGATACTGGACAGTTACGAAAACGTTTCAGAAAGAATTTATATTTTTTATTTTGTGCGAATAATGTATTATAAACTACATATTTTTTAGTTTTTTGATTAGTCTCTTTTATAAACGATTGTTATTTTATGGCATTTAGGATTCTATTTTAGTACAGCTTTATGGGATAAGAATATTGATTTTCGTTTTTAAAAAAAAATATCACATGAATAAAATATGGCTCCATATTTCGCCTGGTTGCAAATTAAAACAAAAGGTAAAGTAAAGAATTTTAACACATAAATTGTACACAAAAGTTAAATAATGAAAAAAATACGGCCTTTTAAAAAATTTTAATTTGATCTTGTGTAACATCATTGCATTACCTGTTACTAACCTGAACTAATTTCTTAATATTTGACATTTTACAATACCATTCCGATATATTTTTGTGCACACACGTATTTTCAATTAATATCTAGTTTGATATATAGATTAAGATTTGGCGAGTGAATTTACAGTAATATAATATCGATAAAAATTTGGTTACATCAGTTTTAGCTATTAAACAATTACTAGAAATGGAGAAAACCATTTTCGAAATATTAATGTCTAGGCAGTGGAAAACATCCTAGTTTTTGAGCGGTAAATTTTTAGTAAAGATTATTAATAACTCTACTGTCAACGGCAAGGTTATTACTCCATTCGTTTTATCTGGTCAGAAAAGATTATCTGCATTTGTTTCAGAAGGACTAGCGACGTCCCTTTAAAATTAATCTGGTTTCTTCATGAGGGTACGCCCTGATATTTTGGGTTTAAAATGAACGGTTATTTAAATACCTAGTTTTCGAACTCTTCAATAGGCAGGCAGGTCAACAAAATGGTAGCAGTTTTGAGCATTTTTATATATTTAAAGACTTTTTTCTAGAGCCGGATTAACTAAGTATGACTTTAAGTTGTGTTTTTTAAAGTTTTTAAACTTCTGTAGGAGGTATATTTGGTGAAATAATTTATATTAATAAGTACTCTAATGTGTTAAAATCGAACTGTAAAAAACACCCACTTACTAACCTAAATTTACAAATTGTCTTGGAAAATTGTAACCTACTGTCTTTACTTCTTGAAATTATCTTTGAGTCATCATTAGCAGTCATAGAACACTCTATGTTGTATTCTCAGCTATTTATATATACATATATATATATATATATATATATATATATATATATATATATATATATATATATATGGTTCCCTTAGAGGAGTAGGTAGTGAATCCTACTATGAATCGAAGGGTCGGCGGTTCGATTCCGCCTTGGACTACTGGGTGTTTAGTTTAGGTTTAAGTAAATATGTGTATATACATATATATATATATATATATATATATATAATATATATATATATATATAATATATATATATATATATATATATATATATATATATATATATATATATATATATATAAAGAGAGATGCTGGCTAGTTAGCTTTGTTCCAATGCCATAAAAGAGGTTCGCCTCTATTTTTTTTTTTTTAAAAAAAAGTGTGTATATATATATATATATATATATATATATATATATATATATATATATATATATATATATATATACCAGGTGTACAAGTATGAAATGCGAATTTCAGACAACAGATGGTATACCAATGCAGTTTGTGCTATAAAGATTTGACACTGCGCCATCTTGTTGTGTCATCAACAAGTGTCAGACGCGCACGAGTGATAAATTGAAAAAGTGTGTGCATAGTGTTGTGTTGTTGTGTTCAATATGTCGAAATGTATACCGAACAAAAAGAATTGGCGGACAGCATTAATTTTTTGTTTTCATTTGAAGAAAACTGCTGTTGAATTATACCGATTACTTCGAGAAGCTTATGGTGAACATGCTCCATCGCAAGATACGTGTAAACGATGGTTTCGGCGTTTCAAAAGTGGTGACTTCGATGTTGCAGACAAGGAACGTGGAAAACCGCCAAAAAAATATGAAAATGTGGAATTGCAAGTATTGTTGGACGAAGATGATTCGCAAACACAAAAACAACTCGCCGAGCAATTGGGCGTTAGTCAACAAGCTGTTTCCAATCGGCTACGAAGATGGGAAAGATTCAGAAGATCGGTAGATGGGTACCACACGAGTTGAACGCCAGGCAAATGGAAAAGCGCAAAAACACGTTTGACATTTTGCTCGCTCCGTACAAAAGGAAGTCGTTTTTGCATCGTATAGTTACAGGGGATGAAAAGTGAATTTATTTTGAGAATTCCAAGCGCAAAAAATCATAGGTAGACCCAGGCTCACCATCCACATCGACCGCAAGACCGAATCGCTTTGGCAGAAAGACGATGCTCTTTGTTTGGTGGGACCAGAGGGGCGTAGTCTATTATGAGCTGTTAAAACCTGGGGAAACGGTTAATACTAAACGTTACCAACAACAATTGACCGATTTGAACCGTTCCCTGCTTGAAAAAAGGCCAGAAGAATACCGAAAGAGGCAACACAAAGTCATTTTTCTTCATGACAATGCTCCATCACATACAGCAAAACCAGTTCGCGACACGTTGGAAGGACTCAGCAGGGAAGTTCTACCCGTGCGGCTTAGTCACCAGACTTGGCTCCTTCCGATTACCACTTGTTTGCATCGATGGGTCACGCACTTGCTGAGCAGCGCTTTGATACGTACGCAGATGTGAAAAAATGGCTCGATGAATGGCTCGCAGCAAAAGGGGAAGATTTTTACTGGCGTGGTATTCACAAATTGCCCGAAAGATGGAGCATACATTCTTCCGAATTTATCATGTTTTTTTAGAAAAAAATCCGCATTTCATACTTGTACATCTGGTATATGTATCAATATTGTTATGTGAATTTTTTTTAATTGGTATATAAATATCAATATTGTCCAGTTGGGCGCCAATTTGTATTATAAACTGGCACCAGATTATAAGTAATTTGGGCTGAGGAAGCATCTGTAGCAATAGGCACTTCCCAGACTGAGAGACGTTTGACTTTTTTTTTCTGCTTTCAGTATGTCAAGTTACCATTATTTATTCAAATAGAATATACCTGTAAAATTTTAATTAAGAAATTAAAATTTTGCTAATTAATCCTCCTAAAAAAATCACAAAAGAAATCATATAATAGTTCCTTACCTGGTAATAATTAAACGGCATTTAGTAAAAAGAAGAAAGTTATGTTATCAATGTAAACAATAACAAAGTAAATGAAAATTGAATTGATTTTCATTTGAAAAATCATTTCAAACGAACCAATTAGGTATTTCTATTTAGAATTTTAATTTATAATAATTTAATATATAATTTAATTTATTCCAATTTATTTCTATCAAAGATGATAGGAAAAGAATTGACCAGATTTTTTAAAAATCATTGAAAATATGTTTTATTTTTTTATTCCATATTATTATGTTATATCAAACAATAGGTAATTTCACTTATTAGCATTGCTTTTTAAATGGTAATATTTATTTGATTAGGTCTCAGCAGGAAGCTAAATAACATATTCTGTAATATATTATAAATATTTACATTATTATTAGCATGGGTATATTTTCTTTTCTGTGTTAACTGCTTTTATATTTGCCATAAAAAAATGGGTAATCAAAATATCTACCCACCGGAAGTGAGAAACATCTCCCGTGGTATTTTTAAGTATATTTCTTATGATTTAATAATATACAGCGCTATGTAATTTATTACAGAATAAACCGCCTTTTTTTATTAAGGTCCATTAATAAATATTTAATCAACTCGTAAAATTTAAAATCAGGCGTGTAAAAGCATTTTTTCAAATTCTGACTTTTTAGGCCTTAAGGCTAGCAAGCCTAACATTGTTTATAACTGCAGGGTAATAAATTTTAGTTTTTATAGTAATGAAATTCGCGGATAAGAATAGTTTAGTTTTAATTTTATTAATATAATATTTTGCAAGCGATAAAAGATATAAATATCGTTTATGGACACGCCCATATTTAAAAGGATTTTTATTGCCTATTTACCAAATAACTAAAATTGGTGAAAATTTATTGTTCAAGTTAGATGGATTAATAGAATTTCACTTTCAAATCAGACTTGTTTCAGTTTGAGTTAATTAGCCTGTTCAGTTCACGTAGATAATAAATCAACGTTTTTTATAAACTCGGCAAGCCCGCTGTAGGCAGTAGTTTAGTCAGGTTCTTGAAGCGGGGAAGAAGTTACATATATATTATTTAAGGGGAACCAACCTTAACTATAAAGAGAGGATGTTTACAGGGAGACCCTTTTTCTACGTCGGTAGGGGTGGAGGCAAACGGAATTAAAGGGCAATTTTTGCGAGAAGAAAAATCAATAACTAGCAGAAAGTACTCTTAAATATTAAAAAAAAAAAACAATGGAACTTTAACGACTTCAACCTTTCTTAACAGCTTAAAAATAAAATCTTCTTTCCATAAAGTTTCAAGAACATGAACTTTTCTCAGCACCTTAGACAATAAGAAGTTGATAAGGAAGAAGAAGCTTTTTAAAGAAGAAACGTCTCTTATTGTGAAACTAGGATACATACCCTACTTTAACAACAAAAAACAAAGACCCTACTTATGGAAGAAAGTGTGACTTTTTTTTCTCCAACCGTAGTTTTTTTGGTAAATTCTTATATTTTATATAGTTTAAGTTTTTTTTAAGACCTCTGCGATATACCAGGTTTTTTTTTATTCACACTGTTAATTTGAAGTTATATTTCAGTTTATGTTTAGGACGTTAAATTTATACTTTGTATAGTATATACCAGGTGTACAAGTATGAAATGCGGATTTCAGACAACAGATGGTGCAGTTTGTGCTATAAAAATTTGATTCTGCGCCATTTTGTTGTGTCATCAACAAGTGTCAGACGCGCACGAGTGATAAATTGAAAAAGTGTGTGCATAGTGTTGTGTTCAATATGTAGAAATTTATATCGAACAAAGAGCATTCGCGGACAGCATCAATTTTTTTGTTTTCATTTGAAGAAAACTGCTGTTGAATAATACCGATTACTTCGAGAAGCTTATGATGAACATGCTTCATCGCAAGATACGTGTGAACGATGGTTTCGGCGTTTCAAAAGTGGTGACTTCGATGTTGCAGACAAGAAACGTGGAAAACCGACAAAAAAATACGAAGATGTGGAATTGCAAGCATTGTTGGACGAAGATGATTCGCAAACACAAAAACAACTCGACAAGCATTTGGGCGTTAGTCAACAAGCTGTTTTCCAATCGGCTACGAGAGATGGGAAAGATTCAGAAGACCGGTAGATGGGTACCACTTGAGTTGAACGACAGGCAAGTGGAAAAGAGCAAAAACACGTGTGACATTTTCCTCGCTCGATACAAAAGGAAGTCGTTTTTGCATCCTATAGTTACAGGGGATGAAAAGTGGATTTATTTTGAGAATCCCAAGCGCAAAAAAAAAAACCCAAAATCATGGGTAGACCCAGGCGCACGATCCACATCGACCGCAAGACCGAATCGCTTTGGCAGACAGACGATGCTCTGTGTTTAGTGGGACCAGAGGGGCGTGGTCTATTATGAGCTGTTAAAACCTAGGGAAACGATTAATACTAAACGTTACCAACAACAATTGGCCGATTTGAACCGTTTGCTGCTTCAAAAAAGACCAGAATACGGAAAGAGGGTAACACAAAGTCGTTTTTTCTTCATGACAATGCTCCATCACGTACGGTTTTTTAAACCAGTTCGCGACACGTTGGAAGCACTTAGCTGGGAAGTTCTACCCCATGCGGCTTACTCACCAGACTTGGCTCCTTACCATTACCACTTGTTTGCATCGATGGGTCACGCACTTACTGAGCAGCGCCTTGGTTCGTATGAAGATGTGAAAAAATGGCTCGATGAATGGTTCGCAGCAAAAGGGGGGCGTGGTATTTACAAATTGCCCGAAGATGGGAAAAATGTATAACAAGCGATGGAGCATACTTTGAATAAAGCACTTTGTATCATTCTTCCGAATTTGACATTTTTTTTAGAAAAAAAATCAGCATTTCATACTTGTACACCTGGTAAACTAAGAGATGGTACACAGTTTGTTAAAGGCATTTTAGCTTTGAACAAAAAATATATATAATTTTTATCAAACACTCGTTCACATTCCTTTAACTTTCTATCAGTTGCCCATTAAAGCTACTACACTCGTTTTACGTCATTTTGACGTTATTATTGAAACTTGTTCAACGGCCTTTGAAATTGACACTAAGTCACGTATCGTTATTGACAGCGTTCGGAACATTATCAGCTAATCCATTATATTATGAAAATTATAATGTCAAACAAGCTATATTGGACGTAGAATACAGTAAAAAAAGTTTGCTGCTCTAAAGTAAACGCTAAGCCTACAAAATCTAAAAAAAATGAAAAATTCGGTTTTTCGCAAATATCTCTAAAAATAAAAAAAAATATCGAATAACTAATAGCACCATGTAAAAGAACGGGAAATTTTACAGAAAAGTACTATATAGATTACTTTTTTTTAGTTTTACCGGGTGCTGATTAAGAATTCGATGACAAATTTGAAAAATTCAAAATAGCGGATCCAATATGACGGTCAGAGACTATGTAATTCATTTAATTTCTTCGAGAAATTTAGAATTCTTGCATTTTCGATAACTTTTTTCTTTGTAACTGGATGTTTAAATAAAATATAAATACTCTATACTTAAAGCTTAGACTTTTGTCTTTCATTTCCCACCTTTAAATATTTTTTTTTATTTTAAGTTTAAGTTGTATGATTAATAATAAGCAAAAAATATGTTTATCATGAACACTTTTTTGAATTTTTAATGATTTCCTAATATCAAGTATACCTTTAACTGTAACTAAAAAAAAAAACAAAAATTGTCCGACGTTTTTTTGACCACTTAGTACTGCTTTGAACAAAAAATTGCCCACGGCCCACTACAACAGGCAAATGTTCATATTTTAAAACTCAATTTTTAAATAACACAGATACCGGGGGTATTTTTAATTATTCTTAGATTAAAACTTAAGGTATAATAATGATACATGCCCAAGGATTTTTTTTTTCAATATTGTATTTTATTAAATATTTGTAATTTGGTTCAACAATACTTATGTGAAGATTTTAAATCTGGAGTTGATGAATATAATTTTAAATATCATAATTAGTGTTCCGTACGTTGATTGCTTTTAAAATAAAAAAAAATGTTACGGTGGTATAAAATGATCAGTGACTTCACAAAGCACACCCCAAATAAGTTTTCAACAAAGTTTGTTTCCAATCTTTACTGAAAACTGATGACCTTGAAATTTTTGTTTTTTTTATATACCAGATAAATTATTAAAGGTAATGTACTCGTGATAATTTTCGTTCAATCTACACCCCGTGGAGAATATTCTAGAATTTTTTGATCAGTACTTTTCGAGATAAGGTGGGGGACAGCGATTTTTCGCTGTATTACATTAAATATATATTTTTTACTCGTGTTTTCACAAGCTTTCATTTGACACACACTTGATGACTTAGTTTTTCACTTCCGATTTCACCCCCCCAAAACTAACCCCTTAAGTCAGAATTTAATTTTCAAAACTACACGGCTGTGATGAGGCCATCAATTCCTACATTATTACCAAATTTAAACTTTCTATGAGAAATAGTTTCGGAGAAAATCGGATGTGAAAGACAAACAGACAGACGGACAGACAGACAGACAGACACCGAAGTCATCTTTTAAGTGTTCCGTACGGAACACTAAAAAACATAATTTTCAGATTTATCAACATCAAAATTCTGAAAACGATGTATAAGATTTATTCAAAGCAACTACTTTAACCCCTCTCCTGCCCCTTTAACTGCTTACATCTTTTAATATAAATAATATTTATGACAGTTTATTCATCTTAACTACCCAAAACAA
Source organism: Pachyrhynchus sulphureomaculatus (assembly GCA_019049505.1). NCBI lineage: Eukaryota > Metazoa > Arthropoda > Insecta > Coleoptera > Curculionidae > Pachyrhynchus > Pachyrhynchus sulphureomaculatus. The sequence continues at coordinate 108,314,414 of CM032447.1, forward strand.
GAAAAAAGTCTCATAATACTACTGAATCTGTTTAAAATTCATTGGCCTGCACTCTTACACCCCTTTTTCTTGAAGTGATGTCACCTAAAATTCATAAGTTCTTCTATTCCTGCTTCAAGTATTATATCGGTACCAAGTTCGAAATCGAAGTTGATTTCGTTCGAGTGTTATCGTGCCAACAGGCAAATCGACAAATAGGTGAACAGACGGAAATCGAAGACTTTGTGTCTCGAGAGTCCCTAAAAGGTGGAGAAATGCATTTCGGAATGTGATTTACCGTTAGCACAGGAAGTAAGCACAAGTTAAAAATTTAATAATTTACAATCAGCTATGGATATTAATTTTAATATTGCGATTTGACATGAAATTATAACAGGTACTTATAAAGTTTTAATGTTTATTTTATTAGCGAGTGGCTCTATCGCAGAACTGCCCAAGCCTAAAAATGTTTATTTTAACATGTTAGCGTATCCAGTTGTTTGTAGCTTATTATTTATTTTGTTTTTTCGTACAAAAAACCAACCAAAAAAAAGTGCATTAAAATATTAAGAAAAATGTTATGGGGTAAAGCCACTCCAGGTCCCAGGAAAAAAGGCGAATCGATAAAGATTTGTGGCAGCTGTTATTTCACCCAATTTGAAAAACTTCAGTTTTGAGAAAAACGCATTTGAAAATTTGAGTAACATTCTACGTTAGAAAATGTCGTTATTCCTTTAATCGGCAGTGCCTGCACCATACAATTGTCCCTCAAGGTAATATATTAGCAAAAAAAAATCTATTTTTTTGACACAGAAACATACCTACTTCAGGCACAAGAACATACCTACTTCAAATATTTCCATCGACTTTGAAGAAAGACAGCTCTCCGGCTAACTTAAAAAACATAACTGTTAAAATTCATTAAAAATATGTATAAGTTATACACTATTTTTTACAGTTGAAAACAAGAAAAGTAAACTCAATCTGTAATAAATGTTGTAGTTAAACAACAGCTCTCATGTTCGTTGCATATGATAATAATTTTAAAGATGATGATGGTCATGATGATGTTGGATATTTAACTTATATGGAAGCACACAGTTTCAATGCATATAAAAATTGATATTTTAATGATATCATCAAAAATTAAAATAAAACTTATATGGAGGGACATAGACAATTTACTTTTTAATAAGATAATCAAAAATTAAAGTAAAATAATGCACTTTAAAGTAGTTTTTCTTTAAATATAATGACGTCTACTTCCAATTTAACATCACATCACAAACCGTTTTCACCATTTCTAATAAAAAGAACGTACTGTCAATGACTGGTGAGCAAATTTTTAGGGCTTTTCCCAAACAGTTTTTCTGTAGGTATATTGTATCCAATAAGAAGAGAATTTACAACTCAATAGTGAAAAGTATAATAACTTACAGCTCCCAGGTGTGGCCATTGAAGGAAAGAACAGAAAAAAAAATACTAAAAGCAACAGAAATGGATTTCTGGAGACGAGCAGCCAGAAAATCCAGAAAAGACCGCATACCAAATGACACGATAAGACGAGCTTTAGAAATAAAGCACGATATAGTGGACGAAATCAAAACCCAACAGTTGGTATGGTACGGACATGTACAGAGAATGTCACAAGACCCACTACCTAAAAAGATTTTAAATTGGAACCCTCATGGAAAAAGAAAGCGAGGAAGACCACGCCAAAGCTGGAGAGCAGGAATCAATAAGGAAGTACTAGAGAGAGATCTGGAGGAAGAGGGATGGAAAAACCGGGAGGAGTGAAAATTCGGCATCGGAAGACGGAAGACGTTATAAAACCGATTGATATATATATATATATATATATATATATATATATATATATATATATATATATATATATATATATATTATATATGTATATATATATATATATATATATATATATATATATATATATATATATATATATATATATATATATATATATATATATATATATATATATATATATATATATATATATATATATATATATATATATATATATATATATATATATATATATATATATATATATATATATATATATATATATATATATATATATATATATATTTATATATATTTATATATATATATATATATATATATATATATATATATATATTTATATATATATATATATATATATATATATATATATATATATATATAACTTAAAATTAGGTCACATATTTCGATTTGGTATTGATTGATTTATACAGTCCATGTTTATAAAAGCTTTTTTTTTTTTTTCGCCAGAAATATAATCATGAGTTCTGTGTATTGCGAACCCCTTTTATAAGAAGTTAATCTTATTCTTTTTAGAAACGGATTTCAATATGATAAGGGTCAGATAAATGTCAACTTGTTATTTTATTCAAGAAAAGTAAATCCCTTATTTACATATTTCGTTCTCAAAGATAAAAAATAACGATATTAAATCAATACGGTGTAGCACTGAGTAATGATCATATGAAGAATGGGATGATTAATGTAGGCTAGTGTGATAAAAATAGGCAGATAGAAAGAACTATTAGAAGCTAATTCAATTTTGGTGCAACGTTGCAAGAAAAACAAGTAAGAAACTAATGTACTAAAATCGATGCTTAAAATAAAATCAAGAGATCCTCGGTTACCACAACAAAATATTATATATTGAGTCTTATAATTACAAAAAAAAAAATAAATAGTGCCCAGTGTATACTGTGTAATAAGATAGATTATTATATTATTTTCATGATAAAATATCTATTCCGTCTCAACGTTTCTTTTACTTGATGTTGACAAACTGGAAGAATCTCGAAGGAATATTGAAAAATTTAGATTATTTTTCTTATAAACATTACTTTCTGTATCATTTTCTAGTAATTTTTAACTGATATTCTCTTAAATATCTGAAGCCTAATTCACTAGTTTGATCTGGTGGCCATAGAATCTCAATTATCTAGTCTAATAGACTTTTATTTTTAACCCCCATACAAGGGTGGATAGATAAGTCTGGAAGATTTCTACGAAATGGCAGAAAATTTTAAGCGGCATGACTCTTAGTAAGCGTGATCTGCGTAACGGTTGTGTTCAAGGTTTTTTCTGTATGAAATTCTAAAAATGAAAAAGCTGACTACGCCATGGAAGAACATCTCAAAATGGTGTTTGGAAAAGTCGCAGCGTAATCCGAAGGACTTCAGGCATCGTGTTGTGTGTTTGACGAAACGTGGATCCACTCTTAGACCCCGGAGATAACCGAGCAAATCAAACCGTGGGTTGAAATTGCACCGAAAAAAGTGAAAACAGTTTTATCGGCGTGAAAAGTGATGGCAATCGTTATTTAGGACTCACAGGTTATCATCACGATTAACTACTTGGAAAATGGGTAAAACAGCAACTGGTACTTATTACGCAACGTTATTGGACCTTTAGCATAAGAAGTCGAAGCAGAAGCAGAAGCGGTCAAGATTAGTATGCAAAAATTTGGTCCATTTTCCTTATTCTCTTGCCGATCACCATAACAATAAATTGCGTACGATTCCCGACTATAGCAGTAAAAGTCAGTTTGCATAAAACAAAGGAGAGATGATTTTACTTTTCTAAAAAGTACACAGTTGTGTATAATATAGCCTAGGATTTTAGAAGCACAGCTAACAACAGAATCTATACGTGTACATAAGTCGAAGATTAGTTTGAAGTTAAATATAAGTCTCAAGTCTTTTGTTGAAGATGTTTTTAACCATGTACTTCCAAATTGTAACATTCTCTCTCTGTGATTCTCAATTCAAAAGCTGTAATGGCGATACAGGTCGCTCAGTAGCCTGTTGCAATCCCCGTCGCTGCTGAAGGTCAATGCCAGAAACTAATTTCATTTATATACCTATGTTATCAAACCAAGTTAAACCTTGTTAGGAAATGGAGGCAATTATTAAACCGGTTCAAACTTTTTAGTAAATGAGGCAGCTAATGTCATTGTTATCTTTATATACAATAATAAGGAAACAATGTTTAATTGGAAAACCGATTCGGATTTCTTATTATTTCTTGGAAGTTCTTCAGAAAACTTCGAATGATGGTTGAAGGTTTTGACTTTAATTATTGGGCAGAATAAATGAAAATAGGTGGTAGATAATTTTAAAAATTTACCACGTAAAATCTTGCACCTCATTTTAAAAAATACAATTTTCTTCACAGATTATTCGGAAGTCCCATATAATTTTTTACTGATTGACCACGTGCGATATATCTGACCTCTTAGGTCACTTAGATAGTTAGAAAGTTATTACTGTACAATTAGCCTAAATATTGAACTGATCTAGATATATTTATTTCGCGTGCGATATTCTTTACCTTGGATGTATTAGACGAATGAACTACTTGGAATAATGAATTGTGTATAAGCAAAGGTAAACCTGAATTATGTGATAATTTTTACGACCATGAAGTTTATGCACATTATATATATTATTTATAGTGAAAGTGATGGCAACAAACATTGCAATTAAATGATATAGTTATGTCAAAATACTTACATCTTGGTTCCAATGTGCTTATTTTTATGTTATATGTCCGATCTTATAAGAAAAGTATGAATAATCCAATTTTCATGTGGTTTTTTTCACATTTAAGTATATACAGTCTGTCAAGTAAGAAGTAAGAGATGAGTCACTTGTTTGCGCGTCGGTTTGAGGCAGTCTTTCTTTGTTCCCATCCAAAGGGGCCTAAAATGACTTATTCCGTCCGCGTGTCCGCTAAATGTATTAAAAATCGGTGTCGTTTGTAACAAAGTGGGTAAATTATTTTAACGAGACGAAAAATGTCGACGAAATGCCAAAATGTGGCTTGGTAGGCAAAGTCATTCCGAAAGTCGAAAAACGAATCGTGTCTTTGTTTTCACGGGACAAAATTAACAAAATCGGTTTTGAATGTATCCCATGAGAGATGTACTTAGGATGTCAAATTCCGAAGTACGTTGAAGACACCTTTGTTGGGCAAAAATCACGGCGCGAAGCAGCTCGCTTGGGCCCATTATAAGATACTAGAGTGGCCTTCACAAGAGTATGCAGAAAATCTCGTCCATAGCATTTCTCGAAGATGCCAGGCAATTATTGATGCAGGAGGCTATTGAATAACTTACGCCATTATTAACAAACAAAAGAATACATTGATGGCCAAAAATGTTCTGGAAACACATTTTTTCAAGAATACGACCGATCATGTTCTTACTTGATAGACTGTACATCACCCCATTAGATTTCGCACATTAAAATTGGTTCAATAATATTAAAAATAACGAAAAAATGCCATACAGTAATTTTATACTATAGCAGTTCTGATAAATATTTAACTCGAATGGGAAATTCGTAAAATCAAATAAGCATGCAGCCGTGGCGACAGGAATTTAAACCTAGAAAGCGCGTAATCCTGAATTACCGTGGTATTTTTATTACTTTTCTTACAGTAATATGTAGAAAGTATTAATTCTGAATTCATTGCCAGTACTTTCTGACAAATAATCGAGAACAGGATAAAAGCATGGTCTGACTAAAAGTTTTATTTTTCATCAGAGATCAAATATAAGTAGGATTATAGAGAATTCCCCATTATTTATATATATTATTAAGTAGCCACATTTTATCAACAACATTTACTCGTTTTCTTCCTGGTTGTTTACAGTCATCGGAACCCTTATCGATCGTTAAGTTTGCCGATATTGGAACAATAAGATTCCGTGGTTTTATATTTTATGTTATTGATAAATACGTAAGCGGAACTAACAGTAATTTTATACGTAGAAGTAGTTACAAATATATATATACCCAATAGGGAATTTAAGTCAAATTGAATTAACTATTTTTAAAATATTCCTTTGTGTGTTTACTTGTTGGATTGTTTGTTTGCATTTTCAATCAGATCTTTACAAAGCCTTAGTATATGCTACTTATTATTTATGTATAAGCTAAACAGACATATTATGAATTAATTTGTTTTCAGTCGTTTTACTTTAAACCACATATACCTGAGGGAAATCCCTCAAAAAATCGAGCTGCCAGCGGTGAGTTTTGGCTATGTTCCAACCACTCTGTCGGCTGTGGTTGTAATCAACCTCTGATGGGCTACTAGGTATACTTTTCAAATTTGGTATAATTCATTGTATCTTACCATATTTTGAAATGATGCACCATGTACTTATATTATACTTAATGTCTACTCAAAATTCTGAACACACTTAATATAAAATAGTACTGATTTAAATTTTACTGTTGTGATATTGACGCTATTTTTTTGACAATACCACCAAACAATATAAATTATGAGTTATTTTATATTATATTGCCATTTTCACGGGGGAAACACTGCGAGTACAGCGGGTATATAATAGGAACGTGCGAGCTATGCTGCAAGCCATATGTATGTATGTTCGTTGACAATTCTACCTAGTAAAGTCCTCTCACTTTGGCCGTTTGGAATCGACATTAAACTGTAAGTCCCCTTTATGTATGGGACACTTAGAAAGAGAAATACAGACAAAGGCAAGAAAGTCTCTTAAGTCCGTATCGGATATGGCACTTCGAGAGTAACATATATATATATATATATATATATATATATATATATATATATATATATATATATATATATATATATATATATATATATACATGTATATGTATATATATATATATATATATATATATATATATATATATATATATATATATATATATAGGCTTAATGTATGTATATATTTCTATCCGGTATTAATAATTAATGTACTTTTAAGGTAATAAAAAAATAACAGGATTTATTTGTAAATATATAGATAAAAAGAACCATTATTTTTTACAAGATAGAAAGTTTAGTTCGTTTATATTCCTTTTTCTGTCTTCATAAAAGTATTTTACTTTACAGTCTTGGTATCGTTAACGAAATCAACCGTATTTTGTTACAAAAGTTTTTAAGTTATTCGATCACAAATTTGCAACTGATCGCATTGAATAATTCTTTTTTGGCATTATCTATTGTCCTAAATAAAAACGTAACTAGGTACCGACCAGTTTTTTCGCCCACATAAATTGATGTGGGTTCAAGTACTTCAAATTCGTCATTTAGTAAGATTAACAATATAAATTTGGCAATGGCCTAGTGGCAACTAATTACGTAAATTGTTTCGTATATACAGTGTTTTTTCTTTAATTTACATATACCATCTTTTAATTAAAAGCGATGATAATAAATATTTTTCAAATTTACTATAAGTTACGAAAAAAACAAAGTTGTAAAAAATCCGTGAACCAATCGCGTCCACAGAAACAATAAATTCCGAACAGTCTATAGTTTCCAATTGTATTTTTGATACTCTTTTTTTTCATTTAAAATTAACAAGTCTTACGGGTATTCTCACGTCCAATGCCATGTTATGAGGATTAGCAATCATCAGGTCTATACATATTCTCGATACTTTCGATCCTCTTTCAATTAAATCAGGCTCATAAGTTCCGCAAGCACAAATGTGGTCTTCTTCCTTCTACATCTTTAAATTTTCCCCTTATTATCAGCTATAGCAGATAGTACTTATCTCTCCTCACAACGTCTTTTTTCGTTTCTTCACTGTTATTAAAATTTATTCTTCCTCTTCTTCCTTAAGACGTTGGTGGATAACTGACAACAGGTAGTATCACAATATTGTTATTTTAATTCTCGTCGCTTTTATTTATAATATTACTATATATATATATATATATATATATATATATATATATATATATATATATATATATATATATATATATATATATATATATATTTATTCTATTCTTCTTGTTTTTTGAATCCCAGATCCGAAACAAGTCTCTGATATTGTTTCCTGTCCCGAAAAAGCTGAATCAGATAATCATGGCTGATCTTGTCAAGATCTTTGTTGTTATCGATGAAATACATACATTTTAACCTTTGGTTTTTTATTGATTAAAACACAAGACATATATTTTATTATTAAATTACTTTTGTTTCGATATATTCGTTACTATAGCATAGATCATTTTTTAATGATTAAGTATACCTCTAAAATGTGTGCCAATAAATAAAAACATAAAACAAGGTTTATCTAAGAGGATACTCAATTTGACCTACCTAGTCATAAAGATGGATAAATTTCTATAGAATAAGTAATTTTGTTAAAAAAAATCAGTCAAGGAAAGTTTTACTTGCATCATTCATTTTGTATTCCTCAAAGTCATTTAAAAATTGTGTAATAAGCTGCTACAAAAACATCAATTTTGAATCTAGAGCGTACATCAACCAGATCAAACAGCAATGTATTCTTGACTTAATTCATACATACATAGTAGTATATTTAAAGTTCAACAACGTTTTTGTCACAATCTATTAAGGCATCGAACGATGGTTGTGTGTATATTAGGTGAATTTAAATAATATTATGTAGTTGTACATGTTTTGTGTTCTATTAATATTCAAAATGAATATGTGGGGTGATTTTTTTTTTGTAAATACGAAAACCAGATAATATTAACCTATTTAATGTATACCCTATTCCTAGGACAAGTTGGTTATGGAACGATGATACATGTTTACATTATAAGAAACTTCATAGCTTTTTATTTTATAACACTTAAAGTGAAATAATTTTTACAATCCTATGTTCCGGACTTTTAATTTGAAATTGTCAATTATTATTAATGTAAGCAAATAAATCTTCATGAAAGTTACTATATCTATTTAATTATCTACCCTTAAATTAAAGTAGCACTGTAGTTTTCTCCAAGATGTCCCTTTCGGATCCTGGTAGCGGGTTATTTGCTGAACTTGTATAATTAGTATTACAATATACAATATAAATATATTTTTTTTAATATATAACTTTTTTTTTTGTAAATATCCACAATGTTTGTGTTCAAAGGTTGATCTGATCACTGATCTTCAAGTGCCTTCATTAAAATATACTCTATTAAACTGTTCTTTTTTTTTGCAGGTAAGAGAGAACATCTTGTCTATACCGTCTAAGAAAAATAAGTAGGCACAAAATAATGATTGGTAAGAATTTAAGTTTTTTTTTCAACTTCTTTCTGTAAAAAATAAATCTGTCGTCGTTTCCAAATGAGATCATAATTAAATTATTTTTACATTCTATAGAAGTAAACCTTAAGAAGAATTTATATGATATGTTATATATCGAATCTCAATTTAAAAAAGCGTATTTTATCATAAATAACATATTTATGATAAAATACGCTTTTTTAAAGCTATGTTGCTTGGGCTAAAGTCAAAGGAAGAGCACACGAGCACAGCATCATATGTAGGAATTTTTCTTGCTTTTAAAATATTTGGAGACATCTCAATATCTCGGAAAGGGTAGTCAGTATATTAAAAAATTCCCTTAGGCTACAAAAGAGAATAACACTGTATATATATACAATTGTCTAGATCGTTCATTAAAGTATATTATAAATAAATTATATTTGTCCTTACACCCAAAATTTTAGCAAAATAATGTTTTAATTGCCCACTCAAGGCTGATAAATTTAAGGTCAATAAAATATTACATAGTGTATACTTATATTAACTTATTATGTATTAATTAAAATAATATTATGCTACTAAAAATAACTAAATATAATGTGGGTAGTTGTTTTATAAATATTAAACTTGACGTGTTAATTTAGAGTCGTATATGCATTTCTAAAGGTAACGAAGTAATCAAAAAATAATTGTTTATAAACTTACAGAAAATGATTCAGTAACGTAACAGTAGTTTAGGGGCGGGAAAAGCGAGTGGCTTATATAAGCAACACAATTTTAACAAAAAAATATTTAAATTATTTTATACATGTCCGCTAAGCGAACAGAACATAATTAATCCCTGTTTTAACTTTACGTGAGGTCACATTTTTGTATACCTGTGACATCGTATTATTATATTATTTACTAGCCAGCGACTTCGTTCTCGTGGAAGTGTTATTCTTTTCAAAAGTGTTTTTTCATAAATTTAGGTACCTACTTTAATTGGTTAGAGCTTTTCTGTATGCTATGTTTGATGTTTTATTGGTTTCTGGTATCAAAATATATTGTTTTCTGGGGCTCGACAACTCGACATATAACTAGCCATCAGAAAAACATTCGTGTCTCAAATCGATTCTCATGAGTTTGGAAGTTTGTCCCTGAGACATGTTTATTGTGAAAGCAAACCGTACTTTCGGCGAAAACTGCAACCGGATCATAGAAATACGCGGAATAGGCGCTAGTCTTTAATATCAGCCATACAGGTACTTATTGAACAAAAATATACTAATGACAATAACCTAGTACAAGTACTAACAGCAACAAAGTACCTACAATGTGCCTTCAAAAAGAATGAAAGAATCTTCAAATTGGGAATAATAAAAACTATAACAAACAACCTTTTCGTCGTCAAAGATAGAACATCAAAGAATAAGAGACAAAACAATAATTATTTACAAATAACAATCGAATTAAATTTTCCAAACGAAAAGTTAACTCAGTGAAAAAAAAAAAATAATAGACAACAACGCGCGGGCGCGTCGACTGGTCTGTCACAGACAGACAGACAGAGAAACGTTGCATTATATATATATATATATATATATATATATATATATATATATATATATATATATATATATATATATATATATTATAGATTGTTATTATTCTTACAAAAAAGTTCTTCTTTCTCACATTTGGACAATGTGGTTCCATGTTTGGCTGACGGGCCAAAGCCAAGTCAGCACAAACGCTATTACCATTATGTATTAAGGAATGACCTGACAATGTTACATGTTTTCAAAATCACTGGCTTCTGAATGTTTCCGTGTATGTTTTTGTTGAGTCCTAATTGTACTAAGTGTGATGTGAATGTTATTGGTGTAAAGTCTGTGGCTGATATAATGAGAGGGACAATGATGACTTTTTCTTGTTTCCATAGCCTTTTTATTTCCGTTGCAAGGTCTGTGTTTTTGGAAAATTTTTCTGTGTATTTCGTTTGGATGTTTGTGTCGTTGGGGACAGCTATGTCAATTAGATAGGTGACTTTTCCTTTTTTGCACTGAAAAGTAATATCGGGTCTATTGGCGGAGACTGTTTTATCGGTATGGATACTCATGTCCCAGTAGAGCTTGTAATCTTTATTTTCAAGTATAGATGTTGGTGTGTATTTGTAGTAGGGATCTGTATTTTCTATGAATTTGTATGTTGTGGCTAGTGCTTAGTGAACTACTTTGGCAGCTGAGTCATGTCTGGCAGTGTATTCCGTTCTGGCTAATATTTTACATCCGTTTGTTATATGTTCGATCGTTTCTTCCTGCATCTGTCTTCTGTAATAGTTGGGTCTTTGATGATATACTTTTGGTAGTTTCTGGTTAATACGACTTTATCCTGGATGGCAAGTAAGAAGCCTTCTGTTTCAGAGAATAGCTGCCCATCCTGTAACCAGGTGTATGATTGATTTTTATTTACGTGGTCTTGTTCTATGTCGTATCTGTGTTTTCCGTGGAGTGTTTTCTCTGACTATGTTTTCATCTTTTCCTGTTGTAATTGGGTGTGACTGTGTGTGTCTGCTGAGTGGTCTGCCTGAGATAAGTCGAGAGGTGTGTAGTTTTTGTCTGCTTTCATTGTCGCTGTGTGGAGGCTGGTTTGCTTGCTGTGAAAGAATTTCCTAAGTGCTTGTATTTGTTTTGTGTGTAGTGATCTGATGTCTATGATGATGGTAAGTCTTTCTTTGGATGCGTTGGGTGTAACTTCCTGTATTTGGTGAATTGAGAATGTATAAGGATGTAAATATTATTATTATTATTTTTTTTTTGTTTTTCTTTCTCACATTTGGTAAATGTGGTTCCATGTTTGGCTGACGGGCGCAAACCAAGTCAGCACAAACGCTATTACCATTCCGTATTAAGGAATGACCTGACAATGTTACATGTTTTCAAAATCACTGACTTCTGAATGTTTTTGTGTATGTTTGTATTGAGTCCTAATTGTACTAAGTGTGGTGTGAATGTTGTTGGTGTAAGGCCTGTGGCTGATATAATAAGGGGGACAATGATGACTTTTTCTTGTTTCCATAGCCTTTTTATTTCCGTTGCAAGGTCTGTGTATTTGGAAATTTTTTCTGTGTATTTCGTTTGGATGTTTGTATCGTTGGGGACAGCTATGTCAATTAGATAGGTGACTTTTTCTTTTTTGCGCTGAAAAGTAATATCGGGTCTATTGGCGGAGACTGTTTTATCTGTATGGATACTAATGTCCCAGTAGAGTTTGTAATCTTTGTTTTCAAGTACGGATGTTGGTCTGTATTTGTAGTAGGGATCTGTATTTTCTATGAGTTTGTATGTTGTGGCTAGTGCTTGGTGAACTACTTTGGCAGCTGAATCATGCCTGGCTGTGTACTCTGTTCCGGCCAATATTTTACATCCGCTCGTTATGTGTTCGATCGTTTCTTTCTGCTTGTGGCATTTCCTACATCTGTCCTCTGCAATAGTCGGGTCTTTGATGATATGCTTCTTTTATTATATATAATAATAATAATAATATTATTATTATTATTATATAACCTGGAAAAAAAGAACATATTTATGAATAAAAAATATAGATTATTATTATTATTATATAACCTGGGAAAAGAACATATGTATGAATAAAAGAAACACGTAAATCGGATAAGTGATTTTCGAGTGATAAGCGCACTAACGAACAGACAGGCAGACAGAGAGGCGTTGCATTTTATATATATTATATTCTTTGCTACATGATATTGTTCCATATTTAATGGTTTAGGCAGTGTATTGCAAGAGAAACGCGCTAGCGGCAAATTTTTTTCCGGCTTAATTCACTATTATCGTTACTGCTTATTCTTATGTTACCTAACGTAATAAAATATATCGTATAACCTGGCCAGGGATATATGTATGTTTAAAAAAACACGTAAATCGGATAAGTGATTCTTGAGTGATAAGCGCACTAACGGACAAGCAGCCAGACAGAGAGACGTTGCTTTATATATATATATATATATATATATATATATATATATATATATATATATATATATATATATATATATATATATATATATATATTATAGAAGATTATTGATAACCTGGCCATAAAACAAATGTATAATTAAAAAAAAAAAAATGTAAATTGGATAAGTGGTTCTAAAGTTATAAGCGTACTATCGGACAGACAGACAGACAGAGAGACGTTGCACTTTATATATTATATTCTTTGCTACATGATGTTCCATAATAGGCAATGTGTTAAAAGAGAACGCGCTAGCGGCAAACTTTTTCCGACTTGATTCACTATTATCGTCACTACTTATTCCTTATGTTACCTAACGTAAAAAAATATATCCTATAACTGGGCCAGAGAACACATGTATGTTTAAAAAAAAAGCACGTAAATCGGATAAGTGGTTCTCGAGTGATAAACGCACTAACGGACAGACAGATAGACAGAGAGGCGTTGCATTTTATATATATATGATAGATAAAATAAAATTATATCTCGGCACAAGACCACCTCTCGGTTACAGTAATGTACACTTAAAAACTATATTACACACACCTTCACCATACGTGAAGTTTTTGTTTTATATACCAGATAAGTTATCAAACGTAATGCACTCGTGCTAATTTTCGTTCAATCTACCTTTTATGGCAAATATTCCAGAATTTTTTCAAAATTTTTTGTACTTTTCGAGATAAGGGGGGCAGCTATTTTTGGCAACATCATATATATTTTTGAACTCGTGTTTTCACAAGCTTATATTTGATATCCCAGTGGATGACCATAGATTTTTTTTTTTTTTACTTCCCCTATAAGTTAAACTCCTTAAGTCAAAATTTAACTTTCAAAATTACACGGCTCTGATTGGGCCATTAATTCCTATATATTAGTTTCAACTTTCTATGTCAAATAGTTTCAGAGAAAATCGGGTGTGACAGACGAACAGACACCGAAGTGATTCCATAAGTGTTCCGTACGGAACACTAAAAATTAGTATTTAGGCTTAGATAAAAAGTTGAAGTTGATAGGGAAGAAAATACTTTTATTTATAATGCTGTAGTTCCAAACTACGAATTCGTTGGTCAAACAAGTTTTGTATGTATTGCTTCATATTTTCCCACTTAAATAGCAGTCGTCTATATTGATATCAATAATATCCTAGAATTATAAGGATTCTGTATATCCAGCAATAAACGTGAAAGTACAGCGTGTTTTCTCCAAAAAATAATTTAATAATAAAATCTTTTTAATGATTTGCTTATCAACATGACTCTTTACTATTAGTCACGTATTTTATTATGTTACTAATATCTACATCTGCTAGGAATACTTCTTTACCGTCATTTAATTTATTATTTTATAACCTTTTATAATTTACCCAATTATTGAAAAATTTCGACTGTTAGTAACCCCACTTAAAATCATTTAATCTCAAGTCACCAAATGGTCACAATCCTCCCACTTTCAACATTTTACAGCATATTAAAAATAAGTTTGCACAGGAGATAATTTGATGGACAAAGGCACAAAAATATTGAGGTTCCTCTTTGGCATTTCATTAAGAAGATGATCTAATAACAAGTACATCGCTAGCGTTCACAGGTGCTATACACGGTATATATTTCTGAGATGACTTTACGATCATATCCCTTTATGTGACGTTTCTGTTTGGAAGTAATGAAAAATCTAATAGTTTTTAGATTTCCTGACTTTAACAATCCCAAAAACCCTTCACCTCTTTAATCCTTTATAATATTATAATGTGACTTACAGTTTGTTTAGTGTCCAACCGAAAACCAGGAAAGATTCTCATAATACTTTTGATCGATGCCTCCCTCTGAAACGATATAGTTAGACAGATGGACTGACAGCCACAGAAACTATATTTTTTGTAATCTAGAAACCCTAAAACGTGAAAAAAATACATAAATATCGAGATGTCATTTTTCATGAAGGCAATTTTTTTTTTATGGGTCTATGGATCAGGGAGGTCCCTAAGGCACTACAGGAGCGACACGTATGCGGAAAAAGCGATTCACATTGTTCTTGAATCGCTGTAAATTGTACTCGGTGGGAAACACAGTCCTGGGTAAATTATTTCAAAGGGATGATGTTCTCCATGTAAAAGACTCCTTGAAAAGCGTTGTACGAGGAATAACAAGCTAAACCTCATACGGATGTGAAGTATCAGCGCGACGTGTATTTCTAACATGCACCGTTCTGGGAGGAATTAAACGGACCACATCCTCCGAACACTTTCCACGAAATACT
Organism: Pachyrhynchus sulphureomaculatus; assembly: GCA_019049505.1. Lineage (NCBI taxonomy): Eukaryota > Metazoa > Arthropoda > Insecta > Coleoptera > Curculionidae > Pachyrhynchus > Pachyrhynchus sulphureomaculatus. Next base: position 108,329,732 of record CM032447.1, read on the forward strand.
TGTAGAATCGGCTCAAGTCGCCAACCGTTCTTCGATGTTCCAGCGAATCAAGACCGCTGGTCAGTTCGGGGTATCCAGTCAGACGAACAGCTCTTCTCTGAATAGAATCCAACAAATGCAGTGTATATTTGGGAGCGGAGCCCCAAACATGGGAGCAGTATTCCATAGTTAGTCGAATTTGAGCTTTGTAAATAATTAACAGTTGTTGTGGAGTGTAAAGCTTTATACTTTCTTACCAAGTGAAAACACTTGCCATAAATACCATAACTGAACGAATAAATAAACCTATCTTTTGTTTTCATAATATCTAATTGTAGTAGAAGCATTTTATATATCGGCTAATCCTCGTACGTGCATCATTTAAGGAATTACAGTATCCGCATCCTCTTCAAAAATCGAAGGTTAACTCTTTAATGAACCCGGTTAACCGACTGACGAGAGATGGTACTTTTATGGGTGATGAAAAAAACGAATTCTTTTAAAATACGGATCCAGCTACATATTTCCGAAATAGCCCCGTTACAGTACACAAACAATCAATTTGTACAATGTTAATAAACGATAACAAAAAATAATATTGTTTCACGGTGCTCTAGTTTCTTTTTTTGTTAAGTTTGTGTACGCCCACATCAGGTTAAAGCACCCAAAAGATGAAACAGTTATGTATTTTTGTTTGGTACAGCTTTGAAAGGTGAAAAAACCCTAACAGAAAATTTCTGTTTGTATATAATAATAATGATAGCAAAATAGTCTATAAATGACTTTTCTTCATGTTTTAAAATTTTGTTTTTTTTTTCGTAAAGACGAAATAGTGAATTTTTTAGAAATGTCTAAGTGCTAAAAACTATAGTGATGGTGTACATCCAAGGCTTCAATTAGTATCTCCAAAGCTGTATTTAATAAATGTGTAGGGAAATGGGAAACAAAAATATTTCACGTATTACTTTGAAACTAAATCTAAAGTTCAAATTTACTCAAATTTATTACATGATTTGATTACAGACTATTTACACTTATAATAAAAGTAGTTAAAAGAAATATACGGTACCTGGTAATTAGTAGTAGTGTACTTTAAATCTTATCCACTCAAGTCCACTTTTCATTGATATATCGTTTGTTATTAATACAGCAACAGCTTCATAACAACCAGCAGATTAAAGAACTTTAAGAAATACCTATTAAACGTACATAAAAGTATCAATAAACTAGTTACTTACTTATTATGTTGTATTTGTAATGAAATTTCAAGATGTAATAATTCAAAAATATATAGGGTGTTTTTGAAGTTTGGGTATTTTTTGTATCCGATTTTGGTACTCACTAAATAACGTCACTTCGGCAAATAAAACCGATGTCAAATTATTCTAAAAAAAAGATATTTTAAGAGCTCCCCTTAAAAATGTGATTATTCTAGTACTGGTAATGTTTTGTTGTACACAAATCTATCTTCCTCGTACTCAAATAAATTAAATATAAAATGTAAAAAAAAAATCAAAAAAATAATATCGAAAGTGATGGAAGAGGTTATCAATCAGCATCTTCTAAAATATCTTAAATGATTCAAAATTATTAGCTAGTGGCGGTCGACGGATTTCTTTCTAACACCTTCACTAACAACGCCGGTGTGCCCCAAGGCTCCATACTGTCTCCTACACTCTTTCTCATTTACATTAACAATCTGCTGGAAAAGACCGGGAATCCAATCTAGAGCTTTGCAGATGACAGTACGCATCTCTTCATTCACTTTGAACGCTCGGACATCGGCTGCTCAGGCAAATATCGTTAGACAGCAGGAGGTCGTTCAACTTAACAAAGACTTGGAAGAAATTCTATCTTGGGGTGACAGTAACTAAGTGGAATTTAACGCTACAAAAACCCAGGCGGCAGTTTTTTCTAAAAAAGTTAACCTTGCTGAACCCGACATAGTTATGTCGGAGCACTATATTACCCTAGCATCGTCACTCAATTTGTTGGGCGTTAATTTGGGAGCAAATATGTCCTGGCATGAATATGTTGCAGGCATAGCAAGGAGAGCTTCTCAAAAGTTGGGAATATTATTTCGAACCAGAAAGCTTTACACTCCACAACAAATGTTAATTCTTTACAAAGTTCAAATTCGTCCAACTATGGAATACTGCTCCCATGTTTGAGGCTCCGCTCTCACACATACACTGCATTTGTTGGATTCTGTTCAGAAAAGAGCTGTTCGTCTGATTGGAGACCCAGAACTGACCGGCGGCCTTGATTCGCTGGAACATCGAAGAACCGGTTGGCGACTTGAGCCTATTCTACAAGTATTTTCGTGGAATGTGTTCGAAGGATGTAGCCCGCCTAATTGCTCCCAGAGTGGTGCATGTTGGAAATACACGTCGCGCTAATACTTCACATCCGTATGAGGTTCAGCTTGTTACTCCGCGTACAATGCTTTTCAAGCAGTCTTTTATATGAAGAATATCATCTCTTTGGAATAATTTGCCTAGGGCTGTGTTTCCCACCGAGTACAATTTGCAGCGATTCAAGAACAATGTGAATCACTTTTTTCCGCACACCTACCGCTCTTGGAGCGCTTTAGGGATTTCCCTGCAGCACGTGTGATAGACCCATAAAAAAAATAGGATAAAAGGAAATAATGTTTTTGAATGATCTCTGTAGCGTTTCCTATGCATTCTCCTAGTTCTACCATTCTATTAGTTTTGATATACTAAACTTTTTATGTAGCCCCCAGAGGTAAAAATCACAGTTGGTTGTCTTGGAAGCCAATCTGTCGAAAATTTTTCCAATGTTGAAGGATAACCTTTTTTGAAATAAACTTTTAAAGGTTTAATGGTGTAGAAAAATAGAGTTACAACTGATGATCGGACTGAAAATTTTTAATACATCAATTGTGTTTTCTCATTACCTTTTTTTAACTGCATGTCTATTGTAATATAACGAACAACATTCGTTAGCTCTGACACATCATAAATCTAGTTAAATTTTGAACTTTATTTTGTTTCTTGAAATAAATCACTTCCCCAAAGGTAACTTTTAGCAATTATCCAAAAATAGACCGACCTCTACGAAGAAAATAATAGGGCTGGCTGTGTAACTTTTTGTTGCGAAATGTTCCCTAAAAACCACTTTAAATAATAAAAATATTTTCTTGTTACTGAACCTAAACTCTAACCATAATTATGTAACCTAAGCTAATGTTTATATAATTGCGTATTGTCTTTAAAATATAGGCTGAACTATCATGGAGAAACCGATTTACTTGTCTAAAATTTAAAGCCATGTTTTCCAGGCAGCTCATCCTGAAAGACAAGCACCAAAAAATCAACTGTTAGTATTGGCCGATGCAAAGATGTTTCTAGAGATTTTTTTTATTTTCCACCATCTCCCCTGATTAGGGATTACCCTTTTTTCATATCTTAAGAATATCGGCGAGAATGTAGTAGCTCGGCAGTAACTAGTTAGCTGAACGGAAGTAAAAAAAATTACTTACTCAGAAGGTTATTTGAATAAAAAGTTAATTTAAAAAAAAATCCACTTCCCAATTTCTACAACTTCAAAAATAACATGTATTTTCAATTTTCTTCTTCTTCTTTTAGCAGCCCTTCACAATCAACTCCTGGACATAGGCCTCTCTCAACTTCTTCCATAGTTCGTTGTTCTGAGCTATGTAGAGACAATTTTTTCCGACTTTCTGTTTAATGTCGTCTAGTCAACGTTTGGTGGTCTGATAATTTTCTATTAATGCAGGCGGGGTCTCCAGGGAAAAATGTGTTTTATCTACGGAGCGCTGTCTTGACAAGCAACATCCTACCCAGGTTCATTTTAATTGGGCTATACGATGGTTTACATACTCGATTTTTGTTCGTATTCTTATTTCTGTGTTTGTATTGTGATCTCGGAGAGTTGTTGCTAACACCATCCGTTCAATGGCTCTTTATGTTAACTCTAAGTTAATGTGCTGATTGGTTCGTTAGAATTGTGGATTCCATTCCATACATCATTACCGGAAGTATATAGGTATAAAATATTTTCCGTTTTAATTATACGTTCAAATTTTCCTGTTTTTAACCACGTGAGTCAGATACGTCTTCTCTATCATCTGTTGTTATGATTTTAGTTTTTCTCTGGTTCGTGGACATACCAATCATTTTAACGGAACAAAATAATTGTAACAGAAGTTAGTTGGAGAATAATAAAGTTATTTTTAATGACAATAATAGTTTACCCCGCTTAGCACTAAAATTATCTAAATGCACTAAAAATAGAATTTTCTCATTATTTTGTAATCTATCAAACTTATTGTCTTACCTTGAACGTTTACAGTCATGATATTATAATAGGGAGCTAATAGTTGTAGTAACAAATTATACTTCTTCAATATAAATATAAACTTTAGTCAATTTGTGTTTTTACTTAATAATCATTACTATTCACCTATTCGGGATACTTGTCGCAAATCTGCATATTTTTGACTTTTAACAAAATATTTTTATGATAAAAATAATCAATTACCATTAGGCATGACAATTCAAAGATATTTTTATTCTGGCATAGAATTATTTGTTGCTTTGAAAATACATTATCACTCTCCATACCATCCGAAAATCAATTCTATATAGAATACGATATATCATATAACTACAAAAATTAACATAATTGCCTTATATGTCAAATTATGCTTTACTATAGATTCGTCAATTTTATTAATGGTAAACTGTTGATCTGGTTGATTCTTCTTTTTTTTCAAAATTTTAGTTGCTTTGTAAAAGAAAAAGTTTATATTTTAATAACCGGCCCAGTGCAAGTTGAATTTGCGCAATTAGTGTTCTGTACGATGAATGCTTTTAAACTAAAAAATTTTGTTACGGAGGTATAAAATGATCAATGACTTTATCATGCACATCCTAAATGATTTTTCAACAACATTTGTTTCCGATCTCTACTTAAAACTGATGACCTTGTTTTATATATATATATATATATATATATATATATATATATATATATATATATATATATATATATATATATATATATATGTATATATATATCAAATAAATTATTAAATAATTTTTATTCAATCTTTACCCTGTGGAGAATATTTCAGAATTTTGTCAAATTTTTTTGATCAGTACTTTTCAAGATAAGGGGGGGACAGCGATTTTTCGCGATTTTTGAAAAATAATGCAACGAAAAGTGTGCACAAGTATTACATTATATATTTTTGAACTCGTGTTTCTACAAGCTTTCGTTAGATACCCCACTTGATGACCTGATAAAAAAAAAAATTTGACTTCCGATTTTACCCCCCAAAACAAACCCCTTAAGTCAAAATTTAACTTTCAACACTATAGGGTTCTGATGAGGCCATCAATTCCTATATTATTACCAAATTTCAACTTTCTATGGCAAATAGTTTCGGAGAAAATCGGGTGAGACAGACAGACGGACAGACAGACACCGAAGTGATCTTATAAGTACGGAACACTAAAAATGGCAGAAATTTTATGTATTTACATTATAGTTTGATTGTTCTTCGAGTATCAGCAACAAACAATTCTTTATGCGGTACGTCCAGTAAGGTTCTCCAGGAAAACAGGTTATTGCCTAGAACTACTTGAGAAGCTTTTTGTTGTTTTTTTCTTTATATTGTGAGGTTCATATGTAGAAGTTTTCGATGAAACTAATATAGTATTGAAATAATAATTTAAAGCCCTTTTGTTTCATAATTTATTTCAATCCATTTAAAGTTAACTTGGACTGGCACTATACCGTGTTTAAGATTTTAAAATTTAAATTTGTATTTACATATAATAATATTATTACCGGAGTTATTTTGGTTTGCGAAAACAATCTAATAAGACATTACCTGCATTATGAATTTAAAACTAGTACAAATATTTCGAAATATTATACTTCAACAACTAATTGTTCTAATGCAGATAATTTTTAATTGATTAAAATTGCGAATTTACCAGAAACAGCGTAAAGCAATTATTTAAGGTCATTAAAGCATGACAATTATAATATTAAGTAGTTTTGGTTATACAAGCAAACTGAGGCACCGGATTGCAGAACTGCCTCTACGCGTGACGCCTGTTCCCCTAGTAGGTAGGAATCAGTTTTTCTGTTAATAATCAACGAAGCAAGTTAATTTTTGCGTAGAAACACTCTTTAGGCTTGGGCGCTTCTTATGGATATAGTCGTTTGATAAAACTGTTTGTTTAATTTGTTATTAACAATGAATAAACTTTACGCTGAAAAATTTCAATATTAATTAAAAAATTGGCCAAAATGAACAATGTCGGCTTATTTTTCATACATATGCAAGTATTGTATCAAAAATTCAGGTCAATATGTTAATTTGTCCACCAATGATGTGGATAAATGAACAAATGCGCACGAGTCCTTAGCGCACGCGCGCGTTTTCATGCAGCTAATCGTAGTGAAAATTTGTTTCAGCTGCCAAAAAGACATTTCGTTTTCTTATTTGGGTTATTTCATATGAAAATGAAATAACTAAATATTAATGTTAATTTGTTAATTTGTCGTAGCAAAATCAAATAAGAAAACTAAATGGTGTTACTGTATAGATATAAAATTTAGAAGTAAAAACTATAATTTTTATCGTCAAAATTCAAACACCATTTGGTTTTACAATTTAAAACCAAATGGTTTTTGAATTTTAGAGCGTGCATATATCTTTTATATTTTTTACTTGAAAAATTTTATATACCCTTACATAAAAACACTCCAAAAACACTTAACTAATTGAGCGTATTTTCATACACTCAACTTGAATGTTTTTCTTTACAAAAAACGCTCAACTTTGGTGTTATATTATGGAAAAAAAACAATACATTTTTTTTAATAGAATAACCAAATCAGAAAACAATATGTTTTTTTTGGCAAATAAAAGCAATCAAAAAACAAATTTTCACTGCGATTAGCTGCAAGAAAAGGCGCGCGTGCGCGTTTGTTTATTTATCCACATTATTGTTACAAAATTAACATACTGACCTGAATTTTTGATATGATAATCGTAATGTATGAAAAATAAGTCGACATTGGGCATTTTGGCCAATTTTTTATTTAATATTGAAATTTTTCAGCGTTAAGTTTAATCATTATTAATAACAAATTAAATAAACAATTTTATGAAACGACTATATCCAAAAGAAGCACACAAGCCTAAAGAGTGTTTCTACGCAAAAATCAACTTGATTCGTTAATTATATATTAACAGAAAAACGACGAGTTGATTATTATGTTGTAAATTGAATTCCCAATGAAGTATAAAAAAGGCATAGTTTCGTGTATATTTTAAGAACATTTTTTAGGAATTTTTTTGTAATTTAGTAAAAAAAAATTAGAAAAATTTTGAAATATTTTTTTTTTTATCGATTTGTTAAAAAGATATAAATATTTAAATTTGATATTTGTTTCAAAGAATAACCACGTAGTGAGGGACAAATATCACAATTTGACAACGCTGTATATCGCCATATTTTACGCGCTAACATTCAAACATCATTTAAGATGGTTAACTTTTAAACAGAAATTCATTTGTAGGTTAAATAATTTATTGAATCTATAATCATCAAATAAAAATATTAAATGTATTAATTCAAAATTTAATTTTGTATCTTGATATTTATTATTTTTTTCTTCAGTATTTAAAAGATTTATATTTAACAAAAATATGTTTGTAGGTTCAATAATTTTTCAATATTTTAAGTTAATATAATGTATTTATCAACACTGTTACAGGTCAATTGATAACAATATTAAATATATATGAAAAAAACGGTTTTATAAAACGTCTCCGGAAAACTAAATAAATAATTAATGATACTAATCATAAATAAAGTATTATAAACTGTTTATAAAGTAATTAATTATTTTATTTAATACTCGCGTAACTTTGGTTTCACGTGGTTTGCCATTGTCTTTTCGACTAGATAATAATTGCACTATTTTTTAGATCTTCCAAGATGCAGATGCAATTCTATTAATCATAAAATCTGAAATAACAGTTTTTAAAGGCATTGATTAGTTTTTTCATAACGCATTCTTGATACGATACGTAATTTGTAATTACGGCCTGAGTTATCTTTTCTAGTGAAAGAACTTTTTTACACAGACAACACTTCAAATTTTTTCCTAACTCATCTAACTCAACGATCCGTCAACCGCTACACAAGGTAGGCTCTTCAGTTTTTATTTTTTTCGCGTCATTCATTGCCGATATGCTTTTTGCATTTATTGATGAGCTTTTCCTTTGCAAATTTACCTTTATGTCATAATTGATTATAATCAAAAGGCAATTTTTAATTAGTTACATTTTTTTAATTTTAAATAGAAGTAATACGGTTTAAACATACACAAAGTATAATAAATAACCTATATAAACGTCATTCTATAGAGCATTCGGTATACGCATTTATTTTCATTAAAAGTATGTGTCTGCAATGAAAGTTTCCATGTATCGAGTACAGTCTCCGACAAAAATAACATAAAATTGAGTATTTTAAACTTTTTGTATTTATTATCGACTATACATTTTGCTCCTATTATCACGATTTAACTACCTTAAAACGATATTTTGTTATTATGACAATATTATGTTTTCAATTTGTTTATTATTCCTAAACTATTTTAAAATTATAGTTAAATCATAAGAATTCATGTTGATATATTCTACAGAAATAATTGCAACAATCACAATATTCATACAGAATAGTTCAGCAGCATTTCGAACATAGCCACAAATGCCACGAGCATTAGTTGAGAGCTCTTCTTGACTTAATAATCTGCGGCGACATAGAGTAGCTATACAGTCATTATTTCTGAGTCAGTACTATTAGATAAGCGACAACGGTAAGCTACTATCGAAGGAAGTAGCTCACTTAGCGACTCATTTTGTGGCTTGTACTCTTCCACATCATCCACTTTTGGTTTCGTTAGTTACTTTGTGAAAAATAGCTCTCGATTCAATTAAGTTAATATTTGAAATAGACTACTTGGGATTTGAGATGTAACAAGTATAGCAACAAAGCATTATAACAAAAAGAATGGGCAAAAATTTGCGAACTATTCCTTCCATCTTTTACACAAATGAACACTTCTGAAAAAAAAATTACAAGTGGGTCAAGTATTAACATAATTTAAATAGGAGATTTTGCAAGTAATTTTCGATGGTTTTTTTTTAAACTTTCCATGAATCACATTTCCTTATAGTAAAGATTAAAATCATTGGAAGAATTTTTTTTGATAATATAGACCAAAATTATATTTAACAAAAACTGGCATACTGAGATGGAGGGGACAAAAAACTTTAAATTTGATATTTGCTGAATTAAAAGGACCTGCTAAATAGTCCTATCAAATTTGATACATATTAAGTATGATACTAGATCGATAGTATCACCATCCAGAAGATTCTTGTCAAATTTACAACTGACAAAATTCAAAGGTGTTATATTGTTTAATACCTTAATGTATTGACAAATCATTCTTGAGCAGAGATACTTCTTTTCATGTTTGTATCTACTCATTCAAAGTGTTGTTTTTTTTGATAATTGAGTTTTTAGTGTTCCGTACGGAACACTCATAAGATCACTTCGGTGTCTATCCGTTTGCCTATCTGTCCGTCTGCCTGGCTGTCATATCCGATTTTCTACGAAACTATTTGACATAGAGAGTTGAAATTTGGTACTAACATAGGAATTCATGGCCTCATCAGATCCATGTAGTTTTAAAAGTTAAATTTTGATTTAAGGTGTTAGTTTTGGGGGGGTAAAATCGGAAATGAAAAAAAAATACCAGATCAGTACTGACCAAAAATTCTGGAATATTCTCCACAGGGTGTAGATTAAAAAAAAAAATTATCACGAATTTCTTTTAATAATTTATCTGATTTGTAAAAAGAAAATTCAAGGTCATCAGTTTTCAGTAAAGATTTGATAAAAAACTTTGATGAAAACTCATTTCGGGTGTGTTTTGTGAAGTTAATGTACATTTTATAAATCCGTAACAAAAACTTTTATTTTAAAAGCAATCAACGTACCGAACATTAATTGTGCAAGTCCAACTTGCACTTGACCGGTTTTATTTAAAACTGGCTTGTGATATTACGAACTAGTCAAAAGATTCGAAGTGTGTGTATTCAGTTCTAATAATTTCTCTATCGTTATTTGATACATTTACAATCTTCAACGATGACGGCGATGATCCTATATAAGGTTAGAAAGAAGAAGGCTTTCCTCATCATACTACATTGAATTTTGAATAACCACTAAACAAATTATTAAAAACGCTTTCAGCTTTACTACACCCTTTCACATAAAGCATCAATACTAGGAGCCGCCATTTAGTAGTGCAACAGCGTTACTGCTACTTACGATTTTGTGGAGCCACTTATTGATACGTCCGGAAGGGACATAGACAACAACTGCAATGTAATAATTTTGCGCCGATACAAATCTGGACAATTTGAATCTATAACAAACCATAACGATTTATAAATATAGCTTAGTCATTGAATTACTGCCATTGCTAAAAAAAAATAATTTTTCAGTTAAGGGTGTTGCCGATTTCCTTTTTACAGCGGACGCGTTCGTTCTAATTATCTGTTTTATATGTTTATCATTTATTTCTATGTTAGTAGTTACTTATGTGATCTGGTGTATCTAATAGACAGGAACAGTTCAAACTACGATAAATAAGTTCAGCATATTTAACATTCAATTTTTGGAGTAAAAATCATATATAAAGGGACCACAGGACAAATGGGCTGACACATAAAACAACCGTCAGGTGACAAAATAGACGCTTTTACCGAAAGCTTGACTAATAACGTGTCACCTGTTACCTCTACCATATCACGACATTGATAAATACCTTTTGTCAGCATTTGAGTAAGAAAAAATTGAATCGGTCATTTTTGAAAGGGAGCATGTTACAAAACTCAAATTTTTGGCAAATAAAAAAAATCACATATCCCCTTTCACCAATGAACTAAACTCCATAGCAAAATACTCCCACACATTGTCGTGTTCAGCACATGCACCGGTTCAACTCTGAGTGCTGCCTTTACGTCAGTTATGTGTCATCATCAGCCTATACCGTCCACGACCGGACGAAAGCCTCCCTCAAGTCTTGCCACCTTTTTCTGTTCTTGGCCATTTGTACTCAATTTTCAGCCACTCTCTTCAAATCATCAGTCCACCGACTTGGTGATCTACCTCTACTTCGATAATGTTAACCCAATAGTTGAACAAGAAATATTAGACATCTTAACATTGTGTTTATACCAGAATTATTTCGAATTCAACGATAAGATTTATGTAAGAAGGAAAGATTTAATAAGGGGAATCCCTCTTAGTCCAATTTTATCTAAAATTTTCATGGACAATTTAGAAGAACAAATAAGTAATTCTCATCTATTTAAAAACTTCTTTTATTGGTACCGTTATGTAGATCAGCGATTCCTAAAGTGGGTTCCGCGGAACTCAAGAGTTCCGTGGAAAAGTCACCAGGGTTCCGCGAATCTCTTACATTTGTTATTGAATCGTTGGACTATTTTGCCTATTAAATAATTCCACAGTTATAAATCATATTATTTTGGAATAGCGCAGCAATAAGTAACATGTAATAAGAGTAACCCATTACTGTATGGGGGGAGACACACCAACATGAGACGCGGGTGCGACGATGACTTTCCAGAGGCAAAGTTTTAACCAGCTTATATGAACTTCGAGACGAGCTGAAGGTTTTCCAAATGGAGCAAAACATATCTGTATCTGTGACCCTTTTCGATGTATTACATGATGAGCAATGACTTATAAAATTAGCTTATCTTGCCGAAATTTTTGGAAAAGTCAACTAAGTTACTACATTTTAACAGGGAAAAACAACAACCATACTTATCGCGAGAGACAAATTATCAGCTTTTAAAAAAAACTTTCTTCTTGGGCAGCAAAGTGGTTACACGAAATATCCGTGTTTCTTGTGCCTCTGGGATAGTAGGGACAAAACACACCACTGGGTTAGAAAAGATTGGCCTCAGAGAGAAAACATGGACGTTGGGGAAAAGAATGTCATTAACGACGCTTTGGTTGAAAGAGAAAAAATCATACTTCCTCCGTTACATATAAAGTTAGGCTTAATGAAGCAATTTGTAAAGGCTCTTGATAAGAATGGGTCTTGTTTTGCATATATAGGGGTAAAAATGCATCAGTTGAGCACAGAAAAACTCAAAGCAGGGATATTTGACGGCCCACAAATAAGACAATTAATTAAGGATCCTGCCTTCATAAATTCAATGAATCAAGTTGAACGAGAAGCTTGGACATCATTTGTTGCAGTTGTAGAAAATTTTCTAGGCAAACATAAAGCTCAAAACTATGTTGAAATGGTTAACAAGATGCTTAATAGTTTCAAATCCTTAGGGTGCAATATGAGTATTAAAATACACTATTTACACAGCCACTTAGACCGTTTTCCAGAAAATTTAGGAGACATGAGTGAGGAACAAGGTGAAAGATTTCACCAAGATATTAAAGTTATGGAGGACCGCTACCAAGGAAGATGGGACATGCACATGATGGCAGATTACTGCTGGAGTTTAAAAAGGGACTGTTTAAAAAAACATTCAAGAATGTCGCGGAAAAGAAGCTTTCCAAGTATTGAGTGACTATTTCATTTCTTCAATGTTTTTTTTTTTTGTTTGTAAGTACGACATAATATTGTATTTTGTATAACTAAAATAAAAATTTCGTATCTACTTTTGTTTACTACACTTACGGATTTGAGTTACAATAATGTAACTTATATTTCTCTAAAATTGTATATCTTAAAAATTTGAGCTCCTAGGTACAAATGAATACGTTATTTGAATTCAGGACATCAAATTGATATAGAATCAGCTCAAAAAACCTCGACACCAAAACAGCTGTTCCCCTGTGTAATATTTCAATGAAAAAACAATTTAAAAAACCAATAGAACTTGTCTACCTGCATAAACAACTAAAGAATGATAAGTCTTATACCAATAAAATTTAATATATTTTCCATGAAACTCATATTAACATTGCCTTCCGTACCAATAACACTTCAGCTGAACATATTAAAGATAATAATAATAAAACAAAAAACAATATAAAACAGAAGTTTAGGAATTATGCCGTTGCACTTGTAATAAAACCTATATAGGACAAACGGGCAGATCTTTTTATAAAAGAATAAAGGAATATAAACAAAATTAAAGAATGAAAAATAATATATCTCCCTACGCTAAACCTTTAACAGATGAAAATCATACTTTTAATGAAGATTTCACAATTTTGCACGATAAAAAGAAAGAAAAATTACTGAATTGTTTAGAGCAGGTAATGATTAACCAGAAAATATCCTCAGAAAATATTACTCAACGAGCAATTAGATGTGGGTGGGTCCCTTGAATTACTCAGGCGGAACTAATGGCATAGGCAAGGCCATCAGTTCCGGTCAAGTAACCAACAGAGGGAACTATAAGGAATAGGCCCTCTGTCTTTATTTAAACTACTTTTACATTTTATAATTTCCATACTTTCGTATGCGTTCAACAATCTCCTATCAGACACATTTTTTTATTAATCTTAGATTATCTAATGTTACAATATGATCAGCTTCAAGGGCATGTTCGGCAATGCTAGACCTTTCTGTTCTACTGTATTTTAAGTGTGCTAAATGTTCTTTAAATCGTGTTTTAATTGACCTTTTAGTTTGCCCAACATACTTTTTGTCACAATCATTACAACTAATTTCATAAATTCCACTTTTCTCACAATTAGGAATCTTATCTTTGGGATTTCCTAAGATATTCCTCAGATTGTCTGATGACTTATAGACTAAGGTGAGGCCTACCTTATTAAATACCTTATTGAGTCCCTTGCTATATTTCAGATTATACGGTATGGAGACATACTTGGTGTTATTTTCTTCGCGTGTAAAAAAAGTGGCATTCTGAATATTAAACCTAAACCTATGTCGATTTATTAGCTTATTTACTAAGTCATCGTCATAACCATTAACTCTTGTTATATTTCTAATACGATTCCTTTCTTTATTACAGTTTACTCTATTTAGAGGGAAAGTGACCAAACGATGAACTAAAAAATGTAATGAGGCTAATTTATGTTGCTTGCAATGAAATGAATCATTAGGAATATATCTATCTGTTACTGTGTCCTTCCTATAGATATCAAATGCTAATCTATTATTATTTGTAATAATTAAAATATCTAGAAAAGGTAATTACCCTTTCTTCTCAACTTTGTAAGTGAATTTAATGGAATCATACCGGCTATTTAATTTAGAAACAAAATCAACAATATTTGCTTTCTTTGTATCAAAAGTCGCGAAAATGTCATCCACATACCTATACCATACCCTTGGGAAATATTCAAATTCTTGACTGGTTTCGGTTTCAAACTTACTCATGAATAAATTGGCTACGGTGATAAGCAATTACCCATAGCTGTTCCTTCTTTCTGAACATAAAATTGACTGTTCTAAAATGTAAAAGTAGTTTAAATAAAGACAGAGGGCCTATTCCTTATAGTCCCCTCTACTGATTACTTGACCGGAACTGATGGCCTTCCCTATGCCATTAGTTCCGCCTGAGTAATTCAAGGGTTAGGCTATAAATAGGGTAAATTTGTAGTTTAGTTTTAGTCAATCATCGCTCCTGATGAAGCTAACATGATTAGCGAAACGCGTGTCGAGTGCAAAAATAAAGTGTTTGGTGTAGTGGTGATATATACTGAGTAGTAACAGTAATAATAACAAGAATAATGCTCCTCTAGATTTTAAGAAAACAAACACACACAAATGAGAAATGATTATTAGGTTCATGGCTCTATAAAAATCTAAATGAAATTTACTTAGGCAAAAACTTTTAATTAGTGAACAAATTATAAGCTAATACAGCAAGGTGACTGGCACAGAAAAACAGGATTTAATGAGATTCTTATAAAATGAAAAGGTAACCTTTAATTAAGACTTAAATAAAATAAAATTTAATTAGAAGTATAATTTAACTTATATGATGATTTCGTTTTTCATGACTTGGGTAACAAAGTTTCAACTTTTTAGTTATCTTTAAGGTTTAAATTAAATTTGTATTACTATATAAAAAAATTCTAATTATTAAGTAAAATTCAAGTAAACACAGTGATGGGTTTTCCTGTGCCAGAGAATTATTTTGAAAGATTTATATAACAGAAGTTTTCTTTTTTTAATATACTGGGAATATTGATGATTTTTGTTATAAAAACAGCACACGCGTTGCAGAAAATTCCTACATTTCAACAAGAACAGCGATTACGCGAAAGTGCCGATTTATGTAGGTCATGAATCGCTATAGGTTATGCCCGATAGAAAACACAGTCCTTGGCGGATC
The DNA here is from genome assembly GCA_019049505.1 of Pachyrhynchus sulphureomaculatus. Classification (NCBI taxonomy): domain Eukaryota; kingdom Metazoa; phylum Arthropoda; class Insecta; order Coleoptera; family Curculionidae; genus Pachyrhynchus; species Pachyrhynchus sulphureomaculatus. The sequence goes on from CM032447.1 coordinate 108,345,171, forward strand.
ATTCCGAGTCGATGAAGTCCTCCATATAATAGATTTCTTGAAGAGAATGGTCCGAGTAAGGTCAGCTGAACCACATACGCATGTAGGGTATTTGCGCAACTTATATTCTTAGCATGCACTTCTGAGGAAGAAATCAAGCGAACTACATCCATCGAATTATTTTCATGAAAGTATTTCTAGAATAAACGTAAGTCACCAACTTTTCTACGATGTTTCAAAGAAGCGAAGTTGTTGGGGAGGTTTAGTTTTCCAATCAGGATTAAAAGTTGTGGAGTTTAAATATTTCTAGTAGTCTTACACATGCAACATGATCATGCCAAGACATATTTGCTCCCAAGTTAACACCTAGCAAGTTGAGTAATAATGCTAGTGGAATCAAGAGTCCTGACATACCCATTTCGGGTTCTGTAACGTTAACTGTTTTATTAAAACTGCTGTCTGTGTGTTTGTAGCGTTCAACTCTGTTTGGTTTCCGTCATCCAAATACCAGGTGTCCTCGACGTCTTTGTTGAGTCATATAACTTTCTGCTGTCAGCGGAGCTATATGTAGATTAGATTTTAGGTATTTTACAACAGAGTGTTAATGTAAAGAAGGAAGATAGTATGACAGAGTGTGGAGCCCCAGGCATTGCTAGTAAAAGTATCGATAGAAATTCAGCAATTGCCGCTTGCAAAGACGAATCTTTTAAAAACTCGATAGCCGTAAACAAAACCAGGTACACTATCAGCGCGAGAAGCTTTTTCGGTATCTAGCTTGATTGCGACAAGTGTTATGATACTACTGTGATCAAAAAATAGTAAGACTTTTAAATATAAATCGCCCGAGCATTTCCAAATCGGATTAATTTTTTTTCGTTAGATTGGTAGGACCTTAACTGCCATCTGTGTCAAATTTTAAGACCATAGCGTCAGTAGTTAATAAGATTCGCTTGCATTCGTTCAACAACAAAAGTGCGTTTTTCGATTTTTAACATGAGTGAAAAAATTCTAAGTTGCATTAAATTTTGTTTTAAAAATGGTTTTTCGGCTTCCCAAACGTTCGAATTCGTCTCAAGAGGCCGGAATTATGGGCCGATAACTATTGGTTTTTTCATCACAATAATGCGCCTTCTCACACAGCATTGGTTCTTCGCGACTTTTTCATCAAAAATTCAACTCATATCATTCCGCGATCGCCCTATTCGCCTGATTTAGCTCCATTGGACCTCTGGCTATTCCCTAAACTCAAAAAATCGCATCGAGGACATTGTTTTGAACCGATTGAGGCGATTAAAACCGAATCAGAGAAGGCTTTAAAGGCCATTCCAGAAATCGAATTCAACAACTGTTTCGAAGACTGGAAAAAACGTTGGCATAAACGTATTGTATCCCAGGGGGATTACTTTGAAGGGGACGAAATAAATTTGGAAAAATAAATAACCCGTTTGCGTTTTATTTCAAAAGTCTTACTATTTCTTGATTACAGTAGTACATTGTCTGAAAACAATATCTTTTTGGTAGTACATTTTGAATAATGGTTGGTATATTTCTCTGAAAATTGACAATGATAATAATTTGAATGTATATCTTACACCTTTTTCAAATTTTTTGACAGATTGAAGTAAATAGGCCCTACATTCATTTAAAAATGTACTGGAGAATATACGAATATACCACTTTTAATTAATGATAATATAAAGTTATTTCTTAGGTTCTGAAAATCAGTAGCAACTTTCAAAATTTCATAGATCAATAGATAATCATGTTGAATTCCTACTCAAAATGGCAATCATCTTTCACACTGACATTAATTTCGACTGACTGCCTTTTCTAAACACTATTAGACCGAAATATCTTTCCCAATCCAATTTTGTGCTGCATCCTGGATGTAACAGTATCAACTCCCAATTTAACTGGAGGTAAAAAAGTCCAAATATCAGTCAGTTCCGGTTATATTGGAGGCTGTCATTTTTGACTAGAGAATGAAAACAAGAAAAGAATAAACAAAAAATTTTGTTTAAAGATGTGTCGTTCAGAAGCCTGTCAAGATCTAAAAATCTTCATATTTGCACGAAAATATCTGAAAACAGCCAAACTTAGATATATGTTATGTTACATAAAAAAATACTGAATGTTGCTGCTAAAACATTTTTAAAGTGGAAAACCCCCCTCTTATAATCACAACCAAATGATTAGAAAAAATCTTTCATAATTTTCTAGATACTTGTAATCAGTAGCGAAGCTAGCTCCAAGGGGCGCGTAGTAGCATATTTATACAAGGAATGTTTCTTTAAGTAAAAAAAAAAGAACATTAAAGACTGGAGTTAATTATGGAAGGAGCGTCTATTAACATTGATTAAAATAAGATCCTCCTACACTAGAACTCTAAAAGCTTAGAGCCTTCTCAATACAGTAAACTAAAAATCGGGGGGAGTTTTTCTCAAGAAAGCACGTCTACCTACAGTGCAACTCTAAAAACTTAATGCTCAGTTTTAAAATCGATAACCGATGGATGTACATTTTTCACACAAAAAAACCCAATCAAAAAAGTTTCATTTTCTGCATCTATATGGGCCGGGGGACAAATGCCTTCCCCTGTACCCCACCTGGCGATGTTATAGTTTGTAATGTGTCACTGAAACTTCAAACACTCTGCAATATTATTTCCTTTTTTTATAGACTGTAACATAACTAGAATGTTTATGATAAAACCTTTCTTAATGTACTAATATAATATATTAGTTCTATAAAAACTGACAAAATATTACCTTTAGACCGGTAATATGACATATTGTTAAACCATTAAAACTACACAGAGTCCTGTAAGTAAATCTAGCCGTATTAGGCTAAGCCACATTACACTGATAACTTTTGACAAGGCCCAAATAGGATAATTGCCAGACTAGAGTAATCAGAGTTACAATGCTGTATAAAACCTGTATAACCTATTTCAATATACACTAAATTAGTAGTTTCGGCTCTAACACTTTGCGGCTGTTGCAACTAACTTCTAGTAATAAAAATATACCAGAGCCAATATATTTTGACGGATAAATAAAAACCTAGTAAAATTATTCTATAGTCATCAACACGATCTTACTGATACAGCTGGAATTTTTAAAATTCTGGGTTCTACCCGAATGCCCTTAAATGTCAAATAGGACGCAATAAGAGTTTTTAATTTCTTGTTCTAAGTTGCCTTTAATCAGACTAAGAAATGGTCACACACATAAGTAACAAAATATTTTTTAAGATTTTTTAACAACAGGTAACAATTCTTATACAATAATTTACGATTAAAAACTTCCTTAATTACCAGTAAATTTCAACCGTTTGACGATTATTAGCCTTAGAGATGTTATTAGTAATAAAGTACCCACCTGTACTTATTTATATATTGCATCACCTGATCTGTTCTAGCATCTCCAAAGTAATTTCATTCAGAGGATTTATACCCTTCAGCTTCATTCATGCCATTCTAGGTGATATGATGCTTGTTTGGCAAAACACCAAAATTCAATTGAATTCACAGGACCATAAAAAACATTTTTTGTCAATCTACTATAATACCACTATATACCCGCAACTTTTTGGATCTGCAGATATTACTTCAATGTCCTAAACAGGTTTTGACAGTGACCATATGTTCTGCAGCTGTCCAATGCCAAAATACCTTGACGAAGGGATTGTATATTGCTGATGCAACCATGCTACCTGATGCTATTGGTGATTCTGATCAAGAGGAGAGAATGCAAAGTATCATTTAAAAGCTGCTAAATTTACTTTGACAGCTGTCAAGTTTTCTTTGGCAACTATAAAGTTTACTTTGACAGCCGTCGCAGAAGGGGCAAGAGTATAAGGAATATTGAACCTTTCGACGATATGGAATATTCGCCCTGATTTGACAGTTTCATTTGCCATTTGACGGCGGTCAAATTACACTCGCAGCTGCCAATTATCTTGCGTGGATATCAGCACTGGAACAAAATCGAAGTAAGCATAGGCGTAGTATCTTTCTCAAAGATCTAAACTATTAGAATATTCTCATGACTTTGACAGTTCTGTTCAGCAGTGCTAGCTGTCAAAGTGCCCTTGAGGGCAGTCAAATAACATTTTAAATGTTTGGACCATCACCACAGCCACCAAGATCATATAGTATACAGAAACTTCAAGGGAATAGAGTAACCCTATCATCATGACAGTGTTGACTGCAGTTTGGCAGCTGTCAAATTATACTCACTGCTGCCAATTAGCTTACGTGGATATCAGAACTGGAACAGAGCCGATGAAGGCATAAGGCATAGTGTTCTTGTCAACGATTTAGATAGTTCTTACGGGTTTGCAAGCTTTGTCCATCATTTGACAGCTGTTGAAGTGTACTTGAGTGCTGTCAATTAACATATTATGTCAGGCTCCTTACTATAACCAATCCAACCATTATAGTAACATGATTTTTCAATTGAATATAATATTCGCATTGTTTTGACAACTTCATTCGACATTTGACGGCTGTTAAAGTAAACTTCACAGTTCTTAAAGGAAACGTGACAGCTGCCAAAGTAAACTTGATAGCTGTTAAATAATATATTACATTCTCTCATCTGGGTCAGAATTGCCAATAGCATGGTTGCATTAGCATTATAGAAACTTTTCGTCAAGGCATTTTGGCACTTGACTCCTGCAGAATATATGGTTGCTATCAAAACCTGTTTAGGACATTGAAGTAATACTTGCAGACCCCAAAAGTAGCGGGTATATGACAAATTTGATCATTTTGGAACCATGCCTTTTAAAACGAAGAAAATCTCATTTTAAGCTCATTTTTAGAAATTTATGGCTATTTTATGCAAAATTCAGATGTGATAGACGAAAATGGACCTTAAATTCGTGATCAGCGACCCAAAAAAAAACATAGCTCAGACCTATCGTAGTCAAAGTAAATTGACAAAAAAAAATTTTTGTGGTCCTTTGATATCAATATAATTCTAGTACTAACATTTCTTCATACTGGTAAACAAATTTTCTTAATTTAAATTGATTCAGCCTATACTTGGTGGAAATCCATTACTAAAAGTTTTGTAAAAAGTAAAACGTTACTTAAATTTCCACTGAATTTTTATTTTTAGCACCATAACATGTTTCGCTGTACGACAGCTTAACAATATTTTATTTTGTAACAAACCATCCGAAGAAAAGTAGTTTAATTTAATACATCCCTGCTAGCTAAAACAGTACTATCAGTTTTCGGCTGCCGCCTGTAATCTCCCCTACTCAAATGATTTAGGGGAGGGTAAGTTTCAAGTTGTCTCACATACACGTACATTTGTTGTGCGACTATATAAATATTTTATTTCAATCTGTACACACACACTCACAAAAGTCTGACAGATAAGATTTGTCTACATTAAATCATTTAATGTCTTAAATAGCTTTAGAATGCCAACTAACATACTTTAGGAAAATCTTTTACAGCTAAATTGATCATACCAGACCACCAAAACTGTTTTAAAAGCAATAAAATTTCGCCACTTTAAAATTAGAATTATACTTCAGTTTAACGACTCTGAAAATACAAGCGCGCCCTTATGGAATTACACATATCTTAATTTATTTAGTTTGGTTTTATTACTCCTAATAATGTACGTTAAAACAAGGCAATAAACATAAGATATATAGTTACTGCTGAAAAACCGATTACGACCCAAATATAAATGAATGCATAGTATGAATTTTTTAAGTATTTCCAAGCAATATCTCAAAAACAGTTTATAAGGTAATGATACTATGAAAATAATACGTCAATTTCTTGATGGTCCGGGGAAGATATTAGATAAAGTATTTTGGTATATATTCCTAGCAGACGAACCACCAGAATATAAACATATATTAGACAATACACGAAACTAACAAATTCAATTAGTTATATACATACACACATTAATCTAAACTACTCAGTACAGTAACTTACCCAGTACTTTTCTCGCACGCGCCTAATTCTTCGGTGTTCCGTACCTTGATTGCTTTTAAAATAAAAATTTTCGTTGCGGAAGTATAAAATGATCAGTGACTCCACAAAACACATTCCAATTGAGTTTTTCCGATCTCTAGTGAAAACTGAACTTTAATTTTTTTTTATATACCAGGTAGATTATTAAAGGTAATGCATTCGCGATAATTTTCGTTCAATCCACACCCGGTAGCGAATATTCCAGAATTTTTTCAAAATTTTTTGATCGGTACTTTTCAAGATAAGGTGGAAGGACCGCGATTTTTCGCACTTTTTTAAAAATAATATGAAGATAATTGTGCGCAAGTATTAAATATAATAAAATATATTTTTGAATTCGTCTCTTTACAAGGTTTCATTTGACACCCCACTCGACGACCTGTAAAAAAAAAAATTTTTTTCCGATTTCTTCCCCCAAAAGCCCCTTAAGTCAAAATTTAACTTTCAAAACTATAGGGCTCTGATGAGGCCATCAGTTCCTATATTATTGCCAAATTTTAACTTTCTACGACAAATAGTTTCGGAGAAAAATCGGGTGTGACAGACAGATGTACAGACAGACAGACAAGCAGACGGACAGGCAGACGGACACCGAAGTAATCTTATAAGTATTCCGTACGGAATGCTAAAAATAGTAAAAAAATAACTTTCATCATATATATATATATATATATATATATATATATATATATATATATATATATATATATACGAGGCTGGTTTGAAAAGTCCGTGCAAAAATAAAAACTACTTATGTGTTTGGGGTAAACCTTTTTTATTTTTCGACATAGTCTCCTTTTAGGCTTATACACTTCGTCCAACGATGTTCTAGTTTGTTGATCCCTTCCGAATAATAGGATTTGTCCAAGTCTGCAAAATATCCATTAGTGTCTGCAATCACCTCCTCGTTTGAATAAAATCTTTGTCCCGCCAGCCATTTCTTCAAATTGGGGAACAAATAGTAGTCCGAGGGAGCCAAGTCTGGAGAATAGGGGGGATGTGAAACGAGTTGGAATCCTATTTCCATTAATTTTGCGACCACAACTGCTGAGGTGTGTGCTGGTGCGTTGTCGTGATGGAAAAGGACTTTCTTGTGGGCCAATCGCGGGCGATTTTCTTGCAGCTCGGTTTTCAAACGGTCCAATAACGATGAATAATATTCACCTGTAATAGTTTTACCCTTTTTCAGATAGTCGATGAGGATTATCCCTTGCGAATCCCAAAAGACAGTCGCCATAACCTTTCCGGCCGAAGGAACGGTCTTTGCCTTTTTTGGTGCAGATTCCCCCTTGGTAACCCATTGTTTAGATTGTTGTTTGGCCTCAGGAGTATAGTAATGTATCCATGTTTCATCCACAGTGACGAAACGACGCTTAAAGTCCTCCGGATTCTTCTGGAACAGCTGCAAACCATCCTTGCAACACTTCACACGATTCCGCTTTTGGTCAAGCGTGAGCAATCGCGGCACCCATCTTGCGGATAGCTTTCTCATGTCCAAATGTTTATGCAAAATATTATGAACCCGTTCAGTCGAGATGCCCACAGCACTAGCAATCTCACGCACCTTAACTCTTCTGTCATCCATCACCATATCATGGATTTGATCAATGATTTCTGGAGTCGTAACCTCCACAGGCCCTCCAGAACGTTCAGCGTCACTTGTGCCCATATGGCCAGTCCGAAAATTTTGAAACCACTTATAAACTATTCTAATCGAAGGTGCAGAGTCACCATAATGTTTATCAAGGTTCTCTTTAGTCTCCTGAGGCGTTTTGCCTTTCATAAAGTAATGTTTAATCACCACACGAAATTCTTTTTCATCCATTTCTTGAAAATCACTCGACTTCCTTGATTCACACGAATACCAAACACAAAGAAATAGACCAATATGGCTGAAACTTGGTGTGCGTTCATTCAAGAGATGCTACTAACTAAACATGACCTCGATACGCGCCGGTGGTGCCATCTCTCGGACATTTCACGGACTTTTCAAACCAGCCTCGTATATATATATATATATATATATATATATATATATATATATATATATATATATATATATATATATAACCTGAACTAAATAGTAGTCTTGCGGAACACAGGAGTATCCGCGCGATATCGTTTGCAAAATTCGAGATGATTTGTACTGTTAACAGCACTTTTTAGGTAATGGTCGCTTTTGGACCCTAAAACTGACACCCTTAGTCCCAAGATGTAAAGCCCCTGGCTTTGGATCTTTCTTAAATATTGACATTACAAGACACTTACCACAGACTGTCAGGGCTTTTGACCGACTTTAGCTCCTGGGCTTATTCTTCGATGTCTTGATTTCGCCAAAGCGATCTATGATGAAGAGGACTGTACTGTTGTTCTAGGTCAGCCAGCCAACTTTGTGGCTTTAGCTGTTTGTAATAGGTGTTTCGGTTAATAATGTCGATTTTGCTAAGAGATGGCGCTACTAATACACTTGTTGGTATAGACTAGTGTCATCTATGGCTTTTTGGAAGGAATACACCATCAAAACCCAGTTCGTTATTAATTGTCATTATACGAAAAACATAGTTCTTCATACCTTTGAATATGGCGTGTTTCGTACCAGAAAAGGACGTTTTACGGGGAAGTTTAATAACCTTTTTTCATTTGAAGAAAATGGCTACTGAAAGTTATCGATTATTGATTGGTTGAAGCTTATGGTGAACATGCTCCCCTGGTTCTACCCAAAAAACTTGGGTAGAACCAGGCCAGCCTTCAACATCACAACCAGTGCACAATATACAGGGAAAGAAAGCTTTGCTGTGTATTTGGTGGGATAGTAGAGGAGCTGTGTATTACGAACTGCTGAAACCTGGTGACACGATTTCTGGCGATCGATACCAACAACAATTGTTAAAGTTGAACCTAGCATTGAAGGAAAAACGACCAGAATACGCCCAAAGACACGATAAAGTCATTTTTCAACATGACAATGCTCGGCCCCATGTTGCAAATTGTGTTAAAAACTATTTGGAAAATATCGAATGGGACGTTCTACCCCACCCGCTGTATTCACCAGACTTAGCCCCTTCAGACTACCACTTATTTCGATCGATACAGCACGGACTTTCGGAACAACACTTACATTCTTACGAAGAAGTGAAAATTTGGCTTGATGAATGGTTGGTCTCAAAAGATGAAAAGTTCTTCTGGTGCGGAATCCATTCTTTGATGGGGACAAAGCCATAGCTAAAGATGGCGAATACTTTGATTATTAAGATAATTTTGTGATGGAAAAAAACGCTTAAATGTTGCGAAAAAATCGACATTATTAACCGAAACACCTATTACTAACTGAGCTTATTATCAGTTCCTGTTCCCCTTCTGATGTTTTGCCCCTTCGGCCCACGTTTTCTTTCTTGAATGACTCTTGTGACGGTGCATAGTGACTGATAATTTCTGTTGTGTTCCCCAAGAGATTCCCGGCTAGCATAAGTATGAGAGATTCGAAAGTCTGCACGAACGGCGGATAGTCATATCAGTAAAATGGGTTTGTTGTACGTATATATTATCCCCTTAATTATCTATCCCACATAGTGTTAATTGTTTTACAAGATGTTTATTTGACATTTTTCACAGTGAATGCAATATATATGCTGTAAGAAGGAGCATTAGACGAATAGTTTTTACACTCACTACACATTGGTTGATACCACAGAAAATAAAGCCATCGCTACATAAAGACAAGCTCGTTGAATAAAACGTCGCCGCAAAATTAAACCGACTGGCTACCGCTGGGTCGTTAAAATGTACCTTGTCGAGGGTTTTAGAGACATATTTATCCCTATTATTGTGACTTATGATACAACTTCTACTTACGCGGAGTCTCTAGGAAACTCGAGGGTGGTAGCAAGCCGACTTCGTTTTACAGCCATGTTTTGTTCCACCTGTTTGTCTTTCTGTGGTGATAACTATATTTTCTGTGGTAATACCTATGAATCACTTTCTCGAGAAAATAGGAAACGTATAACATAGCTTCTGTTGTGACCTGCAACTCATTTTTTATGGAGACTACAACTTCAATTTTTGTGATGTAACAAGTTCTGTAAGCTTTAAGTGGCAGTTTCCACATGTCGCCAACTTTTAAACAACTATTTTTAACTAAATCTAAAACAAAAATATCAAATTTCATTTAAGTTTGCCACTGAGTAGACAGAGTAGTCAAACTATGATCGAGTAGAAATGCAATAAGTTAACTTAATATAAATATATATATATATATATATATATATATATATATATATATATATATATATATAAGATGTTAATCTTAACTTGTGATACTTATCGTGATATAGCATTTAGGTTTAACTATTACACTTGTTCACAATTGTTCCCTAATGTTAACAAAATCTTATATCTTGGATTATTTTTCCACATTTTTCTCTTAATGTTATTCCCCTTAGAGAATTCATCATAATCATATTAAGTTGATTTATAGACACAATTTTTCTTTTAAATTAAATAAACATCAGTTCATATGATAAAATGTGCTTGCCTCTGGTTGTCATTTTATAAACGATTGTTTTGTTATTAATGATGAGGAATTTATTAAGCACGTTATTGTTTTCTAGTAATAGGTTTAATTCAGTTAGTACTTTTATAACTTTATTTCTAGCATTTTTACAAGACTGCTAAGAAAGTTAGGAAAGTGTGTATACTTCAAAACAGATATATTTTTGAGCTTTTTAGGATAAAGTTCATAAACACTATACATTAATGACACAATATATCTTTGGAAATTTAACGAAAAGCGCTTGAATATTATCCGTTTATTTTTGTGTAAAAAAAAAACTATACTAAAACCCCTAAAGCGACCTTTTTCTAACCAAAAACATGTGAATTACTTTCATGGATATGAAAACGCTGTCTTTTTAAAAATCTTGGAACAAGGAACCGAACTAGCAATCAGCCTATGTATACCTGTAAATCCTAATAGAAATTGCTGCGTATCGTAGGTCTATTAGAGGGATGTATTTAAAACGATAAAACTAAAAAAATCATCTAATGGTTATTATATCTAAAGACAATCCCATTGTTTCATAGTCACATTGCTTCGTTCGTCTGCTTTTCTGGAATTTTAAACTGAACATGAGAGATCGTCAAAATTTTTCAGAATTTATATTCATACTACTCAAATTCAAATTTAATTTTTTCCACTAAAGATATGTCTTTCTAAATACAATTTAGGAACTGAGAAATTATATTTTACATAAAAAAAAATGTGTTGGATTTTAGACATTGTTTTAAAACTACGTGTATCGATCCTTGTTATTCAAAATTTTACTTTTCTAGCTTATCATTGTCTCATAATAAGCCTTTCATTTATTAGTTGTTGTATTCACCAATAATTCACCTAAACTACAGTCTGCCGAGTAAGAACGTGACCGATATTCTTGAAAAAATATGTTTCGAAAACATTTTTTGCCATCAATGTATTCTTTAAGCCAGGTTTGCACCAAACGGACAGTTTAAAAAAACTGTTCTGTTTTCGATTAACAAAACAAAACATGTGTGTTTTGTTTACTAAAAACACTGTTTTCCAACGAACATGTTTTCGGAACTGTTCATTTTTTACAAAACATGGCTCTTTTTGTTGAGAAAAACATTTTTTGTTTGTGTTTCGTGCTATGTCCGTTTGGTGGAAGCCCGGCTTTAATGTGCTAACGACGGCACAGTCATCTTAGTAAGTTGTCCAATCGCCTCCTGCATCAATAATCGCCTGACATCTTCGAGACATGCTGAACGAGATTTTCTGCATACTCGCGCGGCAATGATCTCCAAATTTTTTGAATCTCGCAAGACGACTGAGTTAAAGTCCTTAGAGTCTTTTCTCTCAGCTTTCTCTTTACAAGGGACCAAACGTTTTCAATAGGCCTGACGTCCGACGATTGAAAGGGCCACTCTACTCTCTCTTGCATCTTTTAGTTCCTGCACAACTTGCTGCGGTGTTTTGGGTCATTATCTTCTTGCAAGATCCAATCCTCGTTTTTCCTTTTAAACCAGCGTTTGGCAGTTGGTAACAAGATTTTCTAATAAATATCACACATTTTTTTTGCATTTATATTGTATGTGAAGAGATACAAATTACCGTCCGCTCGTGAAGATTAGGTTGTCCTAGTCACGGCCGATGTTGTCGGGAGCCCAAGCGAGCGGCGTGATTTTCGCCCAGCAAAGGCTTCTTCAACGTGCTTCGAAATTTGACATCATGAGCACGAAGATGTCATCGAATGGACTCATGGGACACATTCAAACCCGAATTTCTTAATTTTGCCGCTCCTTGACGCAGGATCAATTTCAGGACCCATAAAAACAGACATGATTCGTTTTTCGACTTTCGTAGTGACTTTGCCTACCGAGCCACGTTTTGGAAAGTCATCGGCATTTTTCGTCTCGTTAAAGTGATATCCCCACTTCTTCACAAGCGATACCGACTTTTTAATATATTTGCCGGCCGCGGAATGTGTCATTTTAAGCTCCTTTGGATGAAAAAAAAAATGACTGCCTCGAACCGACGCGCAAACAAGGGATTCATATTGGATTTTACGTGATTTCGACGAAAGTTCGGAATCGACTGATACTTTTACTAAAATACGTCGTCGTAGACAAAGGTTCCCTCTACCGATTTTTTATTGAATCGCTAGAACCGCATCTACCAAAAATGAATTATTGAGGAAACTTTCTTACTTGACAGACTGTACGTAATTTTTCTCTGTTCTTTTTTTTAACATTTGTTCTTTGATTTTTTCAGATATTTTTTTACCAATATTTTTCCAAATACTTTGAATGAAATTTATGAAACTTTTATTCATGAAACAAGAAGCGAATAATATTCGAAGATAATGAGGAGAAACTCAATATATTTTTATAAATATCAAGAGAATAATTTTGAACACATTTACTAACCTGAAAACTAATTAACTTCAATATCGAATTAGGAAATCAAATATCCCGTGGATTTTCTGCAATAAATAAAAAATTCAGTTGTCTATTTTTGAAGAGATTCCTGAGAATGATCCACGAATCCATTGGCAAAATGTTGATAAAACGTTCCAATTTGATACAATCCTGTTTCAAAGACAAGGATTTCTCAGATACATCAAATTATAGAAAAATTAGATAATGGTTTCTTGTATGTAGTTTGTTGGAATTTATACTTTTAGTGCAGTAAAAAAAGTTCAAAATATTGATGAGACAGGGATAGTTTAGATACAGCAATATGCTCTCTGAGGTATCACCAGGAGTATTGTCCTGAGTTTTGGACTTCGAAAAACTGCTTTTTTGTGTATAAACAATTTCGGTTTTCAAAACGTTTTTGAACTTAAAATGTGAATGACTCCGATTATATCGCTCGGATCAAGACAAATAAAAAACTAAACTCTTCGTAATAAAAATTTCCAACAAACCCTCGTTGGTTTTAAATCACTCAAATTTGTACATAACCCACAAAATTGAAAAAACAGACAAAAATCTGTTTTTTTTTTTTTCATTTTATTGTACAGGTCAAGTAAGTGAACCGATCGGTTTGAAACTTTCAGAAAATATTCCTTTTGTTATAGCAAAAATACCCTGAAATTTTAGTTGAAAAATATTGAACCCAGTGGGGGCACAATTGATTTGTTGTTTAAAATTTGAATTGCCCACCATTTTATGCCATTTAGTTCAAAATAAATCTTTTTTTTCAAAATTTAGGTTTGGACATCAGCTTTCCGATGCAATTAAAAAAAAAATTTGGAGCATTTTAACCGTTTTTTTACGTTAGTTTATTAATCAAATAACAATTGACATTTTGAAAAAAAAATTGTTAACGAAAATCGTTTTTTTTAAAAATAAAGGTCGAGTGGGTACCAGATGTGATAAAAAGATTTCAAATTTTTTTTCTCATAATAATTGAAAAAAACGCATTTGTTTTTATTTGACTAATAACCAAATGTAAAAAAAACGGTTAAAATGACTCCACAAAATTTTTTTTTAATGACATCGGAAAGCTGGCTAAATGGCATAAAATGGCGGGCAATTCAAATTTTAAATAAGAAATTCAATTGTGCTCACTGGGTTCAATATTTTTAAACTAAAATTTCATTGTATTTTTGCTATACCAAAAGATATATTTTCTGAAACTTTCAAGCCAACAATAATAAGAAAAAAAAACAGTTTTTTGTCGTTTTTTTTCAATTTTGTAGGTTATGTAAACATTTGAGCGACTTACAACTAACCAGAGTTTGTTGGAAATTTCATTACGAAGAGTTTTTTTTTTTGTCTCGATCTGACAATAACCGGAGTTATTCGCGTTTTAAGCTCAAAAAATGCGTTTTGAAAACTTAATTGTTTATAAACAAAAGAGCACACGTTTTTCGAGATCCAAAACTCAGTATAATACTTCTGGTGACACCCCAGAGAAAATAAAATCATAATATTGCTGTATTGAAACTGTGCAATTTCAAATGCTTTTTTTACTGCATTATTTGGAACTCGTGACTATTATTAATAACACAATTTGTTGTATTTATTTATATAGAAACTATGAAGGATGCGAAGTGCCTTTAACAAGCCAAATGTACCTCTTCGATGTCCACCGTAAACGTATTCCTAAATAACATGAAAAGGGGGCATATTTTGTCCAGCAGCTATGTTAGCTCTTAGTACGATTAACTGACACAACTTAAGTACGCCTGTGTATATCTATGTAGGCTCTTCAAACATTTTATAGGATAATATCAGACCAAATAGTTTTTCCTTAGTCACAACCATATACTCGACATCTGCTGTTTTAAAATTTAGGTCATGCAATATTTACAAGTCAACAATAAATAAGTGAAAACTGATCATCGTAAATCACAACCAAATCTATAAAATATCACGCTGTGAAAATCGTAAATCGTTTAACCATATCATATAACGCAACGGTAAATTTACGTTTCGAATAAACGTTAATAAAACTAAAAATATATTCTGGTTAAGTATGATGGTTAAAGGAAGATTAGGTTATAACATATATATATATATATATATATATATATATATATATATATATATATATATATATATATATATATATGTATATATATATATATATATATATATATATATATATATATATATATATATATATATATACGTAATCTAAAGTTTTTGGTCTGGCTACCTAAAACACTTTTTTTTTCAAAAGTTGAATTTATTCATCAATATAGTCTCCTTCAAGAGCGGTACAATTAGTCCAATGCTTTTCTAACATTTCTATACTTTTCTTGTAAAACGATTTGTCTTTGCCTTCAAAATAGGCCACATTTGCCACATGTCAAAATTTTTTGAATAATATACTTCAAAATATAAAATTCACCAGTGTAATTGAAATCAACAATAGCTTAAACTTCCTTGACCTAACAATAAAAAGACATAATAACAAACACATTTTTTCTATTTACCATAAACCGTCACATACTGACATAATCATCCATAATACCTCATGTCATCCACCAAGTCACAAACTTACAGTTTTCCATAATATGTTTCACAGACTAATAAATATTCCTCTGAACCAAGACGATTTTCAAAAAGATCTTAATATAAAACAATTAGCAGTAAATAATGACTATTCACCATCCATAATAGATAATATTCTCAAGAAAAACCTTTACAAAAAAGCCATTAGTACTGTTTTTCCGAGTAATAAAGAACCTTATGCAGCACTAAATTAAATAGATTCTTGAGAAAATTAAATATTAACACAGCATTTAAAACATCCAACACACTTGGCAAATTTATAAAAAATAACAAAACTAAAAGAGATAGAGACAATAGAGTATACAAATTAAATTGTGGAAATTGCTCAAAAACATATATAGGTCAAACAGGAAGTTTTTCAAAAAGAATAAAAGAACATGCTTCATCATACATCAATAGAAAAAATAACTCAAATTACGCAAATCATTTAATTGAAAATAATCACCAATTCAACCCAAACTTTGAAATATTACATACTTGCCCAAAGAGCCTGAAACTTAATTACCTAGAATCTTTAGAAATAAACCAACTGAAAAATTCAGATTCCTTAATAAATGAATAATTAGACTTAAATAATTAATAATAATAATAATGACTGACTTGGTTTGCGCCCGTCAGCCAAACATGGAACCACATTGACCAAATGTGAGAACTTTTTTGTAAGAATAATAATGATGACTTTATTGTATAATATACAAAAGGCGAAGTTGAAGCTTGGCTTCCTATCTTAACCTATCCTAACCTAAAAATTATTATATTACTTATGTATCAAATATAATTAATTATGGGGCATACATGTACTGTTGCAAACATATTTCGGATGTATCATGTAATCATAAGAAAACAATTTAAAAAAATAATGATATAATTTTGCCAATTTCATTTTTAAATTTCAAGCCTTTAAGACTTTTTAAATTATCTGGAACTTTATTATAAATGCTATAGACCTGGTAACTGAATGATCTTTGATATTGTGCTGTTCTATGCAAGAGTGGTGATATTTGTTGTTTATGCCTTAAGTCAAGGTTATGAGCATCATGTCTAAATTTAATTTTTTGATACAAGTAATTTGGGCGCATTTTGCAAATTATTTTATTAAATATTACTAAACTATGAAGAAGTCTCCTTTCTTTCATGGAGCGCCACCCAACCAACCCCTATCATATTTTCTTATACCACCAATCAGCCTGACACAGTAATTCTGAATGCGCTGAATACGCCGAGCATCCCATTCCAGGAGACAGGGACCATACACTGTATCACAAAATGTGAAGTGGGACAAAACTAAGCTATCGCATAATAGTTTTTTCAAATTTACACTTAATAAATGACGCTGGCTATATATAAGTTTAAGATTAGTAAACGCCTTTTTTATGCAATTATTTATATGTGTTGTGAATCTCAACTCTATATCCATTATCAAACCCAAGTTCCTAGCATTATCCAAGTTTTCTAGCCGCTCAGTACCTACAATAATGTTTAAATGGTTAGAATATTGCTTTCTCCAAGCGGTACGTCCAAACAATAGCAACTGACATTTTTTTGGGTTTAGTACCAAACAGTGTTTTTCAGAGGCACTCACCAAAAGTGCAAGATCCTCGTTAATTTTATTATTACCCTCAATAATTTGTTCAGGCTTGAAAGACAAGTAGATTTGTGAGTCGTCAGCGTAAAGATGTAAATCTGAATATTTAAGATAGGTACAAAGCTGAGATGTATATAGAGTGAAAACAGAGGCCCTAAGACAGACCCCTGTGGAACACCATTACAGATTTTTATTGGCTTGGACTCTTGTCCATTTAGTTTTACACACTGCAGTCTTCCTGCAAGATGACTCTCAATCATAAGACAAGCCTCACCACTAAACCCAAGATATCTTAGTATAGCAATAAGCAGATGATGATCTAGTCTGTCAAATGCTTTGGAGAAGTCTAGCGGAACAATCACAGTAAGCTCCCCACGATCGGTAGCCTCGAAGATGTCATCGGTCACTTTTAGAAGAGCAGTGGTACAGCTGTGATCTTTGCGAAATCCTGACTGTGTTGATGGTAACAAGTTATGGGTTTCGATGTATCTACGTATTTGAGCATCTAGGACTCTTTCAAGGATCTTTGACATAGTTGGTAAGATACTTATGTGTCGCAGGTCTTTTAGTTCACTTGGGTTGGAAGATTTTGGAATCGGGAGTAAAAATTAGCTTTTCCGCCGATCAGGAAACGTTTTGGTTTCTATACTGTTGACCAGATGCAAAACAATGGGTACAATATATGGACAGCAATTGCATATCATTTTAATTCCAATGCCGTCAGTACCAATGGCCTCCGATTTTATGGAACTCATTGCCCTTTCAATGTCGCCCATGCTTGCCAAAGTAAAATTAAAATCACCAGCGTCTTTTTTTTTTTATTTTGCAAATAAAAATTTAACGTGTCTGCATCTGGATTTTTTGAAGTAGCCGCGTCAATAAAGTAC
Organism: Pachyrhynchus sulphureomaculatus; assembly: GCA_019049505.1. Taxonomy (NCBI): domain Eukaryota; kingdom Metazoa; phylum Arthropoda; class Insecta; order Coleoptera; family Curculionidae; genus Pachyrhynchus; species Pachyrhynchus sulphureomaculatus. The sequence goes on from CM032447.1 coordinate 108,363,166, forward strand.
CGGCTAATATTTTCAACATCGTTTAATGTGGCCGGAATTGTGTTTTTAGGTTTAGAGTAAATGTTTAGATCTCGCAAGACTTTCCAATTGTTTTTTAAGTTTTTAGGTGTTAAGTTGTTAGTAAGGTACTGTTTTTTTAGCATTTTCCACTGCAATTGTCACCTGGTTTCGAATTAGTTTGTATGTGTCCCAGTTAGTATGAGTTTTATTTTTTTTTTACTTATATAGGGCTTTATTTCGTATGCACATAGCATCTTTTATTTCCTGGGTAAGCCAGGGTGCTTTTCTTTTAGTAATACGAGCTGTTTGTATTGGTACATGTAAATCAAAAAGTCCGGTAAGATAAGTATTAAATAATTCCAGTTTTACATTGATGTCACGAATGTAGAATATGTTACGGAACGGAACTGACAAAAGATCGTTGTGAAAGTGTTGTTTATTAAAATTACGAAAGTTCCTGTAGTTTAAGAAGAAAGGTTTTTGTTTAAATATTTGAAGTTTTAGTTCACATTTAATTAGTAAGTGATCGGAAATGTTAAGGGTAGGATCCACTACAGCACTCACCTGAAACTCATTGTTTGAACATAAGATAAAATCAATTAGAGTTGCATTGGTTTGACAATATCTAGTAGGCTCATTAATAATTTGTTTTTAGACCGTATGACTGCAAAACTGAAAAAAATTTTTGGGTGTATCCCGAGTCTAAGTCCAACCCATTAATATTAAAGTCCCCAAGACATACAAAATTGTCAGATCTCAGTAGATGCTGAGAGACATTTAACTCAAATTCTTCAAGAAATTCATTGAAGTTAGTAAATCCAGGGGGCCTGTAGATTGTCCCTAAGAGGGTCCCAATATTCCCGACTCTGAACTCAACCCATAGTTGTTCAGAATGATTGGCTGCATAACTATTTACCATTTCGCATTGCAAGGTAGTTCGAATATACAAGACGATACCCCCACCTCTGCGATCAAAGCTTACCCATTTATGTTGAGTCTTTCATTAACTATCGAGTCAGTTAGCCAGGTCTCAGTTATAGCTAAAATGTCAATTTCGCTATTTTCCAAGAAGTTTTTCACTTGATTAAATTTGGGAAAAAAAGACCTTGAGTTTATATGACCTATTACTATCTTTTGTTGTTTGCTACTCATGATAAAGAACTCAAATTATTGACTTTCATGGATACCAGTAAAATGTAAAAAAAAGAAGAAGAAAAAAGAATAATTAACCTAAGAGTTCATTAAGGTGATCTTCGTCAGCAATTACAGTGTACTTCTCTCCGTCTGCCTTACGTGCCAGACATATTTGTAATTTGTTTCATTCTTAAGCCGCTTACATTTTTTAAGAAAAGTGTAGGTTTCTTTTGTAAGTTCCTCTGAGATATATATCACACTTTCAGATTCATCAAGGCCGACAGTGCTTCTGGTTACTCTTCCCTTGTGAGCTTTGGCCCTTAAAATTTTTTGTTTCAAATCCAAGTCTGCTACTTTAACTATGGATCTAATTGTATTGTTGGTTTTGAAGTGCTTGATAACCTCAAATTTACTCTCAGATGAGGGCACCTTAAGAAAGTTACACAATGTGACAAGTTTTGTAACAGTGGAGTCTTTTTCGGATTCTTTGCATACCAGGCCACTGATGCAGATGTTGTTTTTTTATTTTATATGCTTCTTACGCGCCCATGGTTTACTCTAGTTTTGTGACCTTGTCCTTCAGTAAACGATTTTCTTTCGACATTTCGGAGACCATGTCCGACATGACCTTATTGCGTTGCTTTTCCTCCTCATACCTTACGTTGAGAAACTCGATAAATTGCTTCATCTCTCTAACGTCATTTTGCAGTTTTATTTTTTTTTACCATTACTAAATCTGTTTTAATTAAATTATTTTATTACCTGCCATAAATTGTGAACCAACCATTTATTATAGTAATTTTACCCTCATTTTGTAACAAACCATCTGAAGAAGCTATATAAAAATAAAAAATTTAGTGGAAATTTAAATTTTACTTCTTGCAAAACTTCTAGTTATCTCAAAAATATAAAATAGTTTTTCAAATAGTTTTATAACATAAAACAGTAATTTCTAAAGCCACTCCCTAAAGTTGCATGAGTTTAAAACATTTAAAGTCATTTACGTCAATAAAAAAGATCATGTTACATGCATCACGTGCAATATTTTTGTAAATAATTGATTTATAGCATACTATGTCACCAAGAATTTTATAGGTAAGACTGAATTTTCAATCCTAAAATTGTTGTTCTACTCCATTAAAACGCATTAAACTTTAAAACATGGATTCAATGCTCTTTTAATGCATATTATATAGTCATTGCAAAAAAAGATCTTATAAATAAAGTTAACATTAGTTTTAATTTGGTTAACAATACATCATACGACCTAGTTTATGACGAAAAATTGCCACCGTTGGTATGCATTTTAAAATGTAATCAAAGTTTTAAAATATTTCTTCGATATAATATCGGGTTACGTACATCTTTTGATGTTGTCTAATGCGTAACTTCCATCGCCTTCTGTCATTTCATTGATCGTCTGTTAGTTTCATTGGGCTCATGGTTTTACTAATTTCCCTCTTCCAAATCTTCCTTGGTCTTTTTGCGGCTTGGTTGTACAAATTTGATAACTTTTTTAGACAATCTAGTTTTTGGCGTTCTCTATCAGAGAACCATAAGCGCCCATCATGTGAATTTCTACAACTTCGAGATATTCCCAATAATCGTCTAAACAAATCCTTTTCCGTCGAATCCAAATTTCTTCGGTTATTTTTCTTTATCCTCTAGCATAAATCAGGCTTTATAGCTCATATTTTTGCTTCTAAAGAATATCATGGCTCCAGAGGATTCCATATAGATGCGTGTGTTACTCTTTTAATAATTTACCTGTTTTACAGCGGTCTACTTCTAATCAGATATATTTAGTCTTCTTCTTCTTTATAAGCTACTGCTTCTCCACTGCAGAAGATAGGCCTCTTCAAGTTTCTTCCAATTGTCCTTATCCTGTGCAAGATGGAACCATCTACTGCCTGGTATCAACCTGATATCATCAGTCCATCTTTTTGTTGGTCTTCCGACACTTCATCTGCTCTTCCAGGGTAAGTAATTTTGTTGTCCATCTAGCATCATTTTTTGCCACTCTTTCACTGATACCCGTAATTCTTATTGTTCGTCTGATATCCTTGCTTTTTATGTACTCATAAACTAATACCTAACATCTGCCTTTCCATGGCCCGTTGAGTACGTTGAAATCGACGAAGACTATCTTTTGTAAGGGTCATGGTTTCCAGCCCATATGCAGTCCAGCTGAGACCAATTCGCCTTGGTGTTTTCGCTATTTAATTGTCCTTATCCAATCCAATCTTATGTCCTAAGTGGACATACTCTTTCACTCTATCGATCTCTTCCGTGCAATCTTAATTTTTGTATTTTGTGGGCTTAGAGGTTTTGTTTTCCTGCTGTTCATCTCGAGTCCAACTTTCTGTTAAGCTTGATTAAGTTGTTCTAGCATGATTTTGAGTTCTTCTAGATCTTTGCTAATCAGTACTACATCATCTGCGAATCGCAAGTAATTTAAATATATGCCATCTATTTGAATTCCCTTCTCTTCCCACTCAAGCCTATTGAATAGATCCTCCAAGGCGAGGATATACAATTTTGGTGAAATTATGTCGCCCTGCCTAACACCTTTCTTGATCTTTAAGGGTTTTGTTTTTCGATCTTCATTTAATTTAACCGTTAATGTCGCATTTTCATATATGAATTTTAGGAGTTCGGTATATCTTGAGTCTATTTTGGCATGAGCTAAGGACTGCATAATTGTCCAATGTTCCAAAGAGTCGAAAACTTTCTTATAATCGATCAAAGCTAGATGCATCTCAATATTATATCGGTCGCTTTTTCTATTAAAAGGCTAAATATGACCTGTTGTTTTAAATTCCTTGCGAAAGCCCGCCTATTCAACTGGTAGGTAGAACTTATTTGTATATTTAGTGCAACTTGTTAATTCCTCTGTTTCTGGTCGAATTTTTGTCGATCTTGCTGCTTTGGATAAGTATTTTGGCTTTTACGTGTTGAGTTCTAAACCTCACAGTTTGCTTTCCTTCTGTAACTTTTGCATCACATGTCTCAAATTATTACTACCATTTGCTACAACAATAGGTCAGCGGCAAACTTTAGGGTATATAAACATATTTTTCCTAAATCAGTGCCAATTTCCCTATATCTCATTTTCTATAAATTTATCCTTGGTATTGCAGCATTTATTATAAACTAGGTAATATTCGTTTACTGTAGCACTTTCCTCAATTTCTTAACAGGTACAGACATGCAACTTTCCATTAGTCTGGTATACGAGCACAATTTATATACTGCTTTATGCACGACATTAGTATTTCAAATATCTTTATACCATATTTGATTGGTTCTGCAGGAATTCCTTGTGGACCTATAGCTCGTTTATATTTTTTTATTTTACATAAATAATGATAGCAACCTCAGTGTGAATTTCTTTACCCTTAATCAGAATATTCGTTGGCAATTGTCCTTAATTTCATATTTAATAAAATATTTCTTTTCATACTTTAATTGGTATCTTCGAATTAGACCTTGCCAAATAGGGGTTTCTTTATGACATGTCGCCTACAATTATACGAGAGATCTTCAGAGATCGTTACTCTCCAAGAGTAGAACAGTAAATTCAGTAAATATGCATTTTCTATTCCTAGGCGAAACGTCAGAAAGGCCCCCCAATTTGGCTCACCCTATTCTCAAGAACCTTGAATTTCTTGTTTAACCAAAACCGTGAATGCTTCCTCTCGATATTAGTACTAGTACCTACAATAAACTTTTAAGTGTTTTGAATGTAAATATTTTCTATTTTTCCACTATTTCTTTAGATAGCTCTATTTTGAGCGAAAGAGAGCGGATTAACCCCCTGCGTTACTAACTTAAAGATCTTTATATACAGTGACTCACAGCTTAAATGATGCAGTCGCTATAAGAAAAGACTAACTGGTCTCAGTGCCTCTTTATTTATTTGGAAAAAAACAACTTATTAAATTAAATTAGTAAAGAGTCTTCTAAAAAAGTATGAATTACTTTTTGTCTTAAATATCATATGCAATTTTAACGTCACAGCTTAAATGATGCAAAATAACAACAGGGGTCAAAACTTATCGCATTTTGAAATTTACGAAGGCGGCGTTGCTTTGATTTCTTAGTGCAATTGTTTTTTGTTTAGTTTGACATTTTTTCATTCAATAAAACGAAATTGTTTAAGAATGAGACGTCGAACTACAATTTCTGAGAGAAATTTAATTATTACTCATTACAGGAATGGATACAGCCAAAGAGACATAGCCAAAATGGTAAATAAATATCCGTCAACTGTTCAGCATATCATTGAACGTTACCGGAATGAAAATAGAGTCGAGAATAAGTCAAGGTTGACTACAAATAAGATCTTTAATGAACGTGAAGAAAGATGGATTTTAAGAGAGGTATCAAATAATCCAAAAAAAAGTGCGCCAAGGTTGTGCGCCGAGGTGAAAAGACAGTTTGGAAATAGGTGTAACCCCGAAACAGTTCGACGGATCTTGCGAAATAATAATTCACATGGTCGAACTGCTAGAAATAAGCCTTTCATTAGCCAAGAAAATAGACGCATGAAATTGGAATTTGCCAGAGAGCATATCAATAAAGACTTGAACTTCTGAAATTCAGTAATATTTGCTGATGAGACTAAAATAAAATTATTTAGGTCCGATGGAAAAATATCTGTGTGAAGAAAGCCTAACGAAGAATTAAAATTGAAAAATATGAAAGCTACGGTAAAGCACGGTGGAGGTGGAGTGATGTTATGGGGCTGTATGTCATCTGCAGGAGTAGGTAACATGCATTTCGTCGAACGGAATATGAAATATGTGTACTTGGATATACTAAGGCAGCATTTCGTCGCTAGTGCCCAAAAATTAGATATTGAAAACAATTATCGGTTCGATAATGACAATGATCCAAAGCACACGTCATTTCGAGTCCGCAGTTGGTTGCTTTGTAACTGTCCAAATGTTATTAAAACACCAGCCCAGTCACCAGACTTAAATGTAATTAAAAATTTGTGGCTGACATTAAAAAATAAAGTGCCCTAATATCAAATAAAACTGAATTAAAAGTAAAAATTACTGAAACATGGATCACTATTTCCTTGGAGTATACTAGAAAGTTAGTTGAATCAATGTCCAGAAGATTACAAGCCGTTATTGCTAATGAGGGAGGCCCACCAAATATTAGCAGGCTTATTTAAGACAAAAAATAATTCATACTTTTTTAGAAGACTCTTTACTAATTTAATTTCAATAAGTTGTTTTTTCCAAATAAATAAAGAGGCACTGAGACCAGCTAGTCTTTTCTTATAGCGACTGCATCATTTAAGCTGTGAGTCACTGTACATATATATATATATATATATATATATATATATATATATATATATATATATAAATATATATATATATAAATATATATATATATATATATATATATATATATATATATATATATATATATATATATATAGGCACATCGAAATGTTGATAAGAGACCATCGGAATTATATGTTATAATGTGATTTTCTTTATTTATTACATTCTAGAATTATAAAAGTTAGCACGTGATGAATATTTTTAATGTCATTTATGAAACCAGTTTTTATCCAGTACAATAAGGTACAACTATGCTAGGTTTTTCTAGTGAAAAGCCTAATATACAGAAAAAATTAAAAGTAGCCCAAACACAAACTTTCATATGAATATTATTAATAAATAAAATTTCTCTAGTATGACATATATTTCCATAATCATTACCAGTTGATCTTTGGGTCAAAATGCTAAATTTTTAGAGTTTACACACACACACACACATATATATATATATATATATATAATATATATATATATATATATATATATATATATAAATATATGTATATATATATATATATATATATATATATATATATATAAATATATGTATATATATATATATATATATATATATATATATATATATATATATATATATATATATATATATATATATATATATATATATATATATATATATATATATAAAATAAAGAAAACATATATCAGAAGAAAAATGGCACCACATCAGAAAAACACTGGAAGAAGTAATAGAAAAGCACCTGAAATAAAATACAACCAAAAAGAAACAATCATGGATGATGGAGGAAATATTGGATATGATGCAAGTAAGAAGAAAGTATAAGAATAGCAATAATATAAAATACAAGGAAACGCACAACCTAATTAAAAGAAAGATAAAGGAGGCTAAAGACATGTGACCAAATGAACAATGCACAGAAATAGAAGAATTAGAAAATAAATACGACACATTTAGTTTACATAAGAAAATTAAAGAAGCTGCTAGACTAAGCTTACAAAGGTAACCACAAGTAATAGAGGATAAAGAAGGTAAACTACTATTGAACATTCAAGAAAGAATAGATAGATGGCAAGAATATATAGGGGAAATGTATAGTGACACATCTAGACAACATAATACAAATAAGCTTAATACAACGGGCCCCCCATAAATAAAGATGAAATATTAGCAGCAGCCTAAATCAGCTTAAAAACAAAAAGGCAGTAGGAGAAGATAATATACATACAGAACTCATTAAAATATTTCTTGAAAAACATATGGACATTATACAGGACCTCTTCAACAGCGTATACAACACAGGTGATGTACCTCATGATTGATTGACATCAATTTTTATACCATTGCTAAAAAAGAATAACCCTAGAAAATGTGAGGAATATCGGAATATAAGTCTAATGAACCTGAACGTACTAGACAAACACAGTTCGACTTAGGAACGGACTAGGAATGAGGGACGCACTATTCTCCATCCGCGTTCTGATTGAAAGGTGTAGGGATGACAACTCTGATATTTCTTTATACTTCATAGATTTCCAAAAAGCCTTTGATTTGGTAAATCATGAGAAAATGATGGAAACACTACAATCGTGTAACATTGATGACAAAGACTTACAAATAAAATCAAGTTTATACTGGAACCAGACTGCCAAAATAAAAGTTGAGAATCGCATGTCCAAAGAAATAAAAATAAAGAAAGGCGTACGTCAGGGTTGTATTTTGTCACTTCTGTTATTCAGTGTCTATTCGGAAGAAATCTTCAATAAAGCATTTTCTGATAAAAAAGATGGAATTACAATTAATGGTGTGTGTAAATAACCTCCGCTACACTGTAAAGAAAGCCTACAAAGACTTATGAATGGAATTGTGGATGCATGTGAGGAATATGGAATGAAACTGAATATGAACAAAATAAAAAACAATGGTGGGCAATAAGAATCCTAATACAAACATAAATATTAAAGTACATTAATAAACACTTGAAAGGATAACAAAAATAACGTACTTACGAAGCGTAATTAGTGAAGATTGGAACCACTCTATTAAAATACGCTCAAGAATTGAAAAAGCACGAAGCTTCTTTAATAAAATGCGCAGCATACTCTGTAACTGCCAACTAAACTTAAAAACAAGAACAAGGGTACTAAGATGCTACGTGTTCTCGGTCATGTTATACGGTATAGAAGCTGCAACAATCACAGAGACAACACAACAAAAAAAATAGAGTCATTCGAGATGTGGTGATATCGCCGAATGCTGCGTGTTCTTTGGACAGCGCATACCACAAACGTGTAAATACTTGATCGGATGGGAAAAAACGAGAGTTGATTCCAGAAAAAAGCACTTACTTTAGCCATATTATGAGAAGCCAAAAGTATGAGCTCCCGCAACTTATAATTAAAGGAAAAAATAATTGGTAAGCGAGGACCAGGAAGGCGCCGCAACTCCTGGTTGAAAAACTAACGACATTGGACAAACATGATATCTACTGAACTGTTTAGAGCGGCAATAGATAAAATCAGATGAGCAAATGTGATCGCCAACGTCCTAAGAAGAAGAATATCGCAAAAAAAAATATATCGGAAGAACTTCTTCAGCCACAGTGACTAGAATAATGTTGTGACCTAGTGAAAAAATAGAAAAATAAAGGCAGTATCAGAATCAGCAAAGCTTAAGTTAGAAAGTTATAAATACACATTAAAATCTAACAAACATAACATGGTTTTAAATGACAATTTAGCCAATTAAATCAAAATTGAACAATTACTACCTAACTAAATATCACAAAGATTAGTTATCATTTTAAAATGATAAAATATCAAATAAATCGTATAATCGACTAATGTATTATTAAAACTAAAATGTGGTTATGAAATAAGTTTCTGGAAGCTCCCATTTCCTTACATTCTTGAACGGTCCTTCCAGCGTCATAGTTCTAACGTCGATACCAAATTCCATATCCTACTCACCTAAGCAACATTCAGAACCATCCCAGATATTTAAATTTATGACATTACTAATCCTAGATTTCTCGAGATAATTTATTTTAAGATATCCTGATTTTTTCCAGGACTTCTTAAGTATAGACGTATCTACGTATATTTGACTGGGCTACATAAACAGAGCGTACAAGAACAGCGTGATAAAGCTCCCAAGATTAAAAAATAGATCTCCGGATGAGGGCTCTTCCAGAGGCCTCATCATGCGGAGATCGAAATTTTATAGTCGATTTTTACAATATTCGGGGTGTACACTCGAACATAAATTAGTTCATCAATACTTACAATCAAAGAAACCCCACATACAGACTCTTTGAGAAATTAACGTGAGTTCATCGACTAGCACGGACAAGGTTCTGTATCCTGGATACGAATGCTATTTTCGGTTTAGGCGTAACCTTAAAATCAACTGGCTTCAGTATCCAAATACCACCGACGAACAAGGCCATGAAGCTGAATCATTCTCAATCAGTTATGGCTTATCGATGAACCAACACGGATTTCTAATAGTGACGGAGAGTTCGCCATTAATTCAGATATTTACTATGACACCGTAAATCTGCTGTGAGGTTCTTCCGACCATAAGTATTTTATAAATCAGTGACAGAGATGTGCCTAAACCATGTAAGATTTGGCACTACAAATCTGCTAAATGGGAAAAAACTTATGGAATATTTTCGAACTTTCTTTTGGTTACATTTTTTTTCAAATCGAAAATCTATCTGACTGCGTTAAGGAGGTTTTCGATGTCATTTTGACCGGTATAAAAAGCTTACATCCCTTTTTTGAAGAAAAAAGATATGTCCTTTCAAAGCTTACATCCCTTTTTCGAAAAAATGTCCTTCCAACGCTAAGCCCTGGTTCGTTCGATAAAACAAATAAATCCTTGCCTCTGAACGTGTTGCCTACCGACATTGGCGAAAATCGTTACGTATTCGTTCGTACCCAGAGCAGATTCAAACAAATAATCGACGAAACCAAGGAGCCATAAAACCAAAGAAATAAAAACAAACTTCTTGCCTTCCCCAAAAATTTCAGATTCTCTTGGCCGGTCGCTACGAACATTAGTCAAGATTTCCTTTATACTACTACACTCACAGCCAGATGATACTATGGCACGGACATCGGTCAAAAATAACAACTTATTAGCTGAACTCTTTCCCTCACACTCTACTCTCAGTTTTCTTGGAAAGACATCACCCTCACACAAACGTATTTTAATGAACCGACATACCAAAAAAAGGTTCTGGTGCTAATAGAATACCGGCCATAGTACTCAAAAAATACACGAGCGAACTAACGCTAGTTTTCTGTAGACTTTTTAACCAACTTTACAGAATAGGAATAATTCTCTCCTGCTAGAAATGCGCTTTAATTCAGCCTATATTCAAAAAATCAAGAAGACCTTGTCAAACAACTACTGACCAATCGCACTGCTTTCAGTAACCTCATATATCTTCAAAGAGAGTTCTTTACGATTAACGATCTGCTGGAAAGAACCAGGAGTCCAATTTGCAGCTTTGCTGATCATAGTAACTTCATTTAATTGGAACGCTCGAACGTCAGCGACTCATGCTAATGTCAGACAGCAATGAGTTGTTCAACTTAATAAAGACCTGGAAGAAATCTTATCGTGACCTGACAGTAACCAAGTAGAATTTAACTTAATGTCGCGGAACCCGACATAATTGTGTCAGGATACTCCATTCCTCTAGGATCCTCACTTAACTTGCTGAGCGTTAATTTAGGAGCAAATATATCTAGACATGTTGCACTAACCAAAGAGAGCTTCTCAAGGCCTGGGAATATTGTTTCGTACTAAGAAGCTTTCCACTCCACAATAACTTTTAATCCTATATAGGGCTCAGATTCGACCAACGATAGGATACTGCTCCCATGTGTGAGGGGCTACGTCTGTTGCTTTATATACACAAGAGAGGTGATCGCCTGAACTCAGTTCACCAGAACTCATCTGCAACCTTGCTACCTTGGAATAATGAAGAATGGTTGGCGACCTGGAAAGTGTTTGATTCCGTTTAATTCCTCCCAGGGTACTGTATGCTAGGAATACACGTTGCGCTAATATATCCCAGCCGTATGATGTTCAGCTTGTCACATACCCCACCTTTTTCAGGTATTCTTTTATATGGAAAACCACATCCCTTTGGAATGATTTGTCTAGGACTGATAACATGACATCCCAAAAGATAGCTCCATGATATATGAGTTAATCTATATTGAGGCGGGAAGTGAACGATAAAAAAGGACTGGGAAGTAATATAGAGGTGTGAGGAGGGTATTTGGGCAATACTCGCCTATCAATATCCTAGTTTTAAGATATTTTGTTATCCATATCTTAAGAGCCAATAATAACTGACCAATAAGTGTTGGGTAACGTAAGTTTTCCCAATATTTTCTTTCATTGTCAACTGACCCTGCACAGGTACGCAGTACGACAGTCAATACTTTCTGTAAAATAGAGCTTATAAGTTTTTTTTCCAAAGAATAGTTTCTATAAAGAAAACCATAAGCCGAGTTGTGCTCAACTAGCGGCAATATGTACAAATCATCATCAAAATCATCCGAATATCAAAATAAAAGGATAAATTATCCAGGCAATATCTGTAATAGGCAGGCCAGCAATAGAGCATGGCTGAGTACTAATAATATACTAGATGACAATTGCAATGCTTATCTTGACGAGATCCAAACACAGCAACATACATTTGGTTTACTACTACCAGTTTCAATAGTAGATGAACAATTTTTTACGGCCAAATGCCCCTTAGGATAAGTTTGCACTGAACGATTTTTTTTTGTAAATTTAATAAATCTTCTGTGAGTATAGGAAATTATGGTAAACCTTCTGGATTCATGAATATCACATCATACACAAATTTACGTTTATGTTACCTGTAGAACTAACTAATAACCAAACCAATTAAATATTCCCTTTCACTGTCAAGTCATTTTTGTAATTTCAGTTTAAAACTATTTTATCTAAAAATGCAATATACACATATAGAACATGCTTGTCATGTCAAAGATGATATATATCCACCGAAAGAAGAGGAACATACTGTATTTTACAAAATAAGAAAATTTTGGTATTTCCTAATATTAATATCAAAAGATAACTACCAGTGTTGTTTGTATTTCAAGAGTGACTATGCTATAAGACGTGAAAGAAAAAGGCAGTATAATTCATCCCGCTATTTCATAATTCATCCTTTAAGCAAGCTGATTAAAATATATCATGCGTATTTATTTTTACTATACGCTACCGCAATATTCTTAAAAATCTCTCGATTACGCATTTATTAGATATACTTTACTTCCCCTAGGAGGATATAATAACTTCATTACTGTTATACTCATTCTTGATGTACTGTCATGGTTAAATATTATATTTTTATGTTTTCAAGGAGTCGCCTTACCTCGTCAAAAAATATGTATAATGGGGTTCAAGAAGATTCTCCTATACAGAATCAAAAGTTTCACTTTTTGGGCTGAAATTATATCATCCATTCCAAAATTCGCTTTCTGTAATGCGAGTAATATTTGTATTAAAAGAGTATGGATTATGTTTAACTACATGTCATTATGTAAACTATTCCTGATTAAGAAAACTCTTAGTCTACTAAAAGTTAATATGGAAAATATGCAAATTAATGATAAATTACTTATAACAATAAGCGTATTATTATTAGCACTTCTATTTGGTACCCATATTATGGCTTGTGTAATATATCTTGTTCCACGATACAGAAAACTAATATATGGAAGTTACCATCCAGACACTTGGATTTTAATTAATGACTTGGTTAATTCATCGACAGTATCTATGCCGTATTTTTTGGCATTTTTTAAAACCTCAACTCAGTTTTTGGGTATTCACGTAAAGGAGTTCAAAGATTACGCAACCTGGGAGGAGACAGTTCTGAGCCTTTTTAATTATGTTATTGGAAAATTTATTTACCTCACAAGTTGGATCGTTGTTTTACATGTATTAATGAATCGAAATCTTACATCAATCAAATTTCAAGAAATAATAAGCCAGTTAAAAAGTTATTTGAACATTAAGAAGTTTCCTCAAAACGTTCAAAAACGTATAATATCGTATTACGATTTTCATTATCAAAAAAAATATTTAAAAATTCAAAAGTTACTGCCAGATAGCCTGGAAGCCAAAATTAGAGCAAGTACATGTAAAATTCTTAAAAATGGCAATTTAAAAATTTTTTGTAACCTTGATGACGACGAAATCCAAATTATATCTAAAATTCTCATTACTGAAATTTTCGCACCCAATGATACAATTATTTCATCGGGAAAGGCCGGGGCCGCCCTATATTTGTTAGTATCAGGAACCGTTGCAGTATATAGTCATTCTGGAAAAGAAATTTGTCATCTTCACGATGGTTCATTTTTTGGTGAAATAACATTAGTATTACAAGGCCTTGAAACTAAAACCACGGTTATTGCCTTGGAAACAACGAAAGTGTTTAAGTTACAGAAAAAACATTTTGAAAAATATCTGAGAAATAAACGAGAAGTTAT
>CM032447.1:108382201-108404701 GCA_019049505.1 Pachyrhynchus sulphureomaculatus
CACACTGGCCCAACACAAGGCCTTTTTCTCCGCTTAGCATTGCGCCGATTTGCTTCTTTTTAATCATCAAACTTTTGCGTTTTTTTCTGAACCTTGAAAAATCCACTTTCATCAACGTTAGATAGTTTTGTAGACGTTGATGTATTTTTACCTACAATATTTTCAATCTGAGGCTCGATTTGTCCTACTCTCCTCTCTCAGTTGTTCTCACCCATTACCAAGAAATCATTTTCTCTTTTGCCCCTAAAATTTTATTTGCTTCATTGTAAATAGAGATTTTTTTTTTTGAATGGACGGGTTGATTTTGTAAATGATTTGGTAAAATGCAATTTTGCCCCTTCTTTTAATTTATCAAAAATTTTCGATTTTGACAAAAAGTATTGAATTTGCTACAACATGACCCCACCCATTGTAATCTATGTAGTGGGTTTCATAACATCCTGTATATATATATATATATATATATATATATATATATATATATATATATATATATATATATATATATGTATATATATTTATATATTTATATATATATATATATATATATATATATAATATATATATATATATATATATATATATATATATATATGTATATATATTTATATATTTATATATATATATATATATATATATATATATATATATATATATATATATATATATATATATATGTATATATATTTATATATTTTATATATTTATATATATATATATATATATATATATATATATATATATATATATATATAAATATATGTATATATATTTATATATATATATATATATATATATATATATATATATATATATATATATATATATATATATATATATATATATATATATATATATATATATATAAATATATATATATATATATATATATATATATATATATATATATATATATATATTATATATATATATATATATATATATATATATATATATATATATATTTATATATTTATATATATATATAAATATATATATATATATATATATATATATATATATATATATATATATTTTATATTTATATATATATATATATATATATATATATATATATATATATAAATATATATGTATATATTATATGGACATAGTATGCTATAAATCAGAGGTGTCAAACTTAATTTTGCAAAGTGGCCAGATTCAAATAAAAAAAATGTACTGAATTATTGTAACATTTTATTTATTTAATTATATAGTATATAATATACGGTTGTTAAAAATTATGATTCTTCATTGCGATCGCGGGCCTTATTGATACGTCCCGGGGGCCGGATGCGGCCCGCGGGCCGTATCTTCGACATCCCTGCTATAAATCAATTATTCACAAAAATATTGATGTCTGTAACAGGATCATTTTCATTGATATAAATTACTTCAAATGTTATAAATTCATGCAACTTTAGGGAGTGGCTCTAGAAACTACTGGTTTATGGTATAAAGCTATTTAAAAATTATTTTCTATTTTTGAAATAAGTTACTTACTAATTCTACCTGGGCCAAGTTTTTCCAGTTAATTTTAATATATTCTGATACAAGAAAAAATTGTGATAAATAATGATGGTATAATCAAAGAGTTATAAAAAGTAAACATAGTCCAAATAAGGTCAGAGGATTTATTCCTTATAGTGCTCTATACTGTTCACTAAACTAGAACTAAGCCGACATCTATGATTGGTCAGTTCCGAATAAAATAATCATAGTCTTAGTATAAGTAGGCAGTTTTAAGTCCCCTCAATCACAGCTTTTGGTAATGCCAGTATGGCGAAACAAACGTTGAGAGCAAAAATAAAATGTTTAACGTAGTGAGAATAACTGCCATGAGCAAGAATCAAGCATGATTTAATCGAGGCAAGGATCGTAAACCCGTTTATGATTAATTTTTCTTAAATTAAATTTAAAATATTTAGTTTTTAATTATTTATTTCTTACTTATTTAAGTTTAATACTTGAGTTCGTTTCAGTTTTCCACTTATTATTTAACGAATATAACATACTTGCATTTTTCTAAGCACACCCGTTCTATTAAGTTGATATGTAAATAAATACTCTCGTTGATGTTTCCCACATATTAGAAAATAGCAACGAGAAATGGATTTTTATTTGTGAAATGGTGAATGGGGCAGAATATATAAATAAATACAAAATGGCAATTATACAACTGGTTTTAAATTTAGAAACAACCATCTTATATGATATCAGATTATTTATTATTTGACATTATAAAAAAATTGTGTGTTCTGCGATAAATTTTTTAGTTCCTATTCTTCGCAGTAGCCCAAATTTATCAATAAATTTGACATATTATTATTGAATATTTAAAAATTTGTTATTTCGATCTCTTTCCAAGCAACATTTTGTAAATCTCGTTTGAATAACTTTAGGTTAATGTTAGTAAAATATCTAAAATATTTGAATCAGAGAGGAACATTATTTTCCATTACGCTTTTTCAAAATATCATGGTACTATCGGTTAGAAAACAGTCGTTAGCATTTTATATATTGCTGGTTTTCAAAATTCCACTGTCTGCAAAATTTGGATTTTCGCGAAATTATTTTAGCAGATTTTAAATCAATTGTTAGTTCTGAAACAATATATTTTAAACCAAAAAGGATTTTGATATAATATCTATTTATTTCCTTGTTTAGATAACCTTAAAACTGCCGGTCATATATATATATATATATATATATATATATATATATATATATATATATATATATATATATATATATATATATATTTATATATATATATATATATATATAATATATTATATATATATATATATATATATATATATATATATATATATATATATATATATATATATATATATATATATATATATATATATATATATATATATATATATATATATATATATATTATATATATATATATATATATTATATATATATATATATATATATATATATATATATATGTATATATATATATATATATATATATATATATATATATATATATATATATATATATTATATATATATATATATATATATATATATATATATATATATATGTATATATATGTATATATATATATATATATATATATATATATATATATATATATAATATATATATATAATATATATATATATATATATATATATATATATAATATATATATAATATAATATATAATATATATATATATATATATATATATATATATACATATATATATATATATATATATATATATATATATATATATATATACATATATATACATATATATATATATATATATATATATATATATATATACAGTTAATTCATTTTAACAAATTTATAACTTTATTTTAAATTTTTAAAAATAAACTCTTATTATATAAAATGTATTTAAACCTTTTTTTTCTTAAATACTTTCAAAATAATATAATTTACTAAAAAGAAGAGTACAGTAATACCCGCTTTACGCGAGGGATACGTTCCGAAAAAAAAAATCGCGTTAACTGAAATTCGCGTATATCGAGGTTTATGATTAAACATAGTCAAAATTTAATACAAAAAAATACAAATCATTTTAATCAATCACTTTAATTCTAAGAACACTTTATGCAATACATACTCTTATTTTTTACGGAAAAATACATCTATTGTCTTTTGGGTAACGTTTTGTTTACGTTCTTGTAAAATACGTTCATAACACCCAACACTGTTTTTAATTGTTTGACACACGGTCAAGACACGGTCATCATTATTGTCTATACTCTGCAATATGTCCAAACCTGAATAAATTTTTGAAAGTGCATTTTGTATTTCCCCTGAAGATAAAACTTTCTCTTCTACTTGTTCTTCCTCATCGTAGATAGGATTATTCTGTAACTCGATCAGATCTTCATTGCTAATAGGATCGTCGTGCGTTGCTACAAGTTCTACGAGATCTTCTACCGTGACATCTTCAAGTTCAGACCCCTCAATCATTGCAGCAATGTCTTCAAGCACTTGTCTCTGCATCTGGACAATTCTTCTAGGTGCTTCCACTACATCTGGCCAAAGATTACGCCACACCCCATTCATACAACTCATTTTAACTTCCTTCCAAGCCTCTTCTATGTTGTAAATAGACTTCATAATGTTGTATGATTTCCACCACTCTCGCATAGACTGTCTTCCTTCCCCGTCAGTTTCATGAATTAGTTGGCTAAAAGTGCGGCGATGGTAATAAGCTTTGAAGTTTGCTATTGCTCCCTGGTCCATAGGTTGTAATATTGACGTAGTGTTTGGTGGAAGGAACTTTACGTACACTTTTAAGTCTCTGGGCGTATCAAGTGAGGTTGGATGTCCTGGGGCATTGTCTAAGAGTAATATAACTTTAGGTTCAAGCCCATTTCTGTCACAGTATGATTTGACTGATGGGCAAAAACTATTAGAATACCATTCTTGAAAAATTTCCCGTGTAACCCACGCCTTTCTGTTTGATCGCCACACAACTGGTAGACTTGTCTTGTCTGTGCCTCGCATTGCACGGGGTGTTTCTGAATGGTACACTAGTAAAGGTTTCAGTTTGAAATCACCAGTGGCATTACCACCCAGCAGAAGTGTTAGTCGATCTTTCGCAGCTTTGAAACCACTGGCTTGACGTTCTTCCTTAGAAATGAATGTTCGAGATGGCATTTTTTTCCAGTAAAGTGCGGTCTCATCAACATTGAAGATGAGACAAGCAGGAATTTTCTCTCGTCTAACGAAGTCTTGAAACTTGTCTGGAAACTCAGCTGCAGCTTGAATGTCCGCGCTGGCCGCCTCGCCTGTTATGTGGATATTGTGAAGATTAGAACGCTGCTTGAACCGATGGAACCAGCCTCTGCTGGCAGCAAAAGTCGGAGTGGCACTCCCTTCTCCTTCTTTTGTTTTCAGCATCTCATACAAAGATTTTGCTTTTGTGCATATGAGATCTTGACTTAGTGGTGTGTTCTTCTTATTCAAATCTTCGATCCAGACTGACAGTAATTTCTCCATTCTTTCTAAGATAGATGATCTCGAACGAGAAAGTTTTGTTGCACTTATAGGTGTTGAACCTTCGCTGGAGATTTTAATTTTTTCCCGATTTTTATAAATCGTTCTCACAGTCGATTCTGAGAGTCCAAAATCTCTCCCAACAATTGTTGCTTTGCCTCCATTTTCCATTCTTCTTAACACTTTCATCTTCAATTCCAAAGTGACGCTTTTACGCTCTTTTTTCTTTACAGGCGGCATTTTTAACGTAGGGTTAAATTATGTATGTATGTATCTCCAATAAATATTAAAACAAAACTGCCAGCCGACCGAACTAACATTACGGAACAAATGAACACACGAAACGAACGAGGAAATCCCCATAGAACAAAGTCGAAGGACAGGGAATTCCCAATTCTTCAAAGAGAATATTCAGAGAAAGCGGGGATCCCCCCGCGACCATAGAGAAGTTAATGACTACATGAGCGCGAAATTTGAAATTCGCGTTATAGTGAAACCGCGCGTAACGGGGTCGCGCTAAGCGGGGTATTACTGTATACGGTAATTTGAGTATGTATTGTAGTTAAGCAACTTCTATAATACCGAAACGAGTATTTTTTTCGGAAACAATACTTCCTACATCGAGCGAAGCAAGAAGTAACTTACCACGTTGCTTTTATTTTTATAAGAGAACTGCCAGCTTTAAGAAATTTGCTTTGTTATGCAAGCAATATAATTGTGCCAAGACACTGATATTTCGGATAGGTAATGCCCTGCCAATTTGATCGGTGAATATAATGGACTAGAGTGTCCCGATATAATTAAATTAGCTCTCCAACATATCATTACTTTTTAATTACTTTCGCGTTTAGCGTAGGCTTCGTTCCTGTAGTCCTAGGAGAAAATTTTTTCTAGATCTTTGTTAAGGAGTAAAATCTTATTTATCTCCAGATATATAATGGTGGCTTGTTGATCCTGGGAGCAAAGGGTATTCTAATTTATTAAATATTATGTTAATGTTTCTTATTTCACATATATAACGAAATTATAAAATACTAGACTGTAGCAGCAGCAATATAAATTCTCGCGGTTAAAGTCATAATACCGCCCAATCACAGTCCAGGTGTATGTTTCTAAATTTGAAGATTTTAATTTTGTTATATTGTTATATTTATCGTTCAAAGTTGATCCAAATCTGATCATAAATGTGCTGTAAATGTTTTAATTAGGACCAGTGTAAATGTCCAAAAAAAATTAACTAACTTTACATCTGTTCTACAAAAATGTTCGAAACCGATCTATAAATAAAGGAATATATATATATATATATATATATATATATATATATATATATATATATATATATATATATATATATATATATGAGGCATTATTTGTCAAGCGGGACACTCTTCTCTCCATTACAGATTTTAAGATGTGGGGATCTGTAGGGGCTCAAAATTTTCGTCAAGACGTGTACTTTAAAATTCCGTTTGGCGATTTTTGAAATTCAATATGGCGTCGCAACATGGCGGCCATAATCAACCAAAAGGTGACTTCTAACAAAAAAAAGTTGCTTAAATTTATGATAAAAATTTAGTTTAAAGTGTAAAATGGTAAAACCAGTTGTTTTTTCATATTTTGGGTGTGCCGATTATAAATTCAATTAGAAAAATGTAATTTGACATCTGTCAACTGCCAAACCCACTGTCAAAACACCCAAAATAACATCAAGCCTGAGAATTATTATATTTTCGGGTTACTGATTACAAATATGACCTGAGAATTACAAAATTGACAGCTACCAACTGCAAATCCACTGTCAAAACTGACATAAAAACTTGAAAACCGGGTTTTACGTTTAATACCGATTTTATTCACAATTATCATGTTTTTGAGGTCATTTATTATAAATTGATTGTAATTTAACCAAATAAAAAAATTTACAGCTACCTACTGCCAAGTCAACTGCCGAACCTGCCAAAGTAATAAAAGAAGCGGGGTCTAAGTTGAATACGAATTTTACTCCCAAATATCATGTTTTCGGGGCCATTGTTTACAAATATGATGTCAAAATTACAAACTTGACAGCTAACAATTGCCAAATCAATGGTGAAATACTAACAAAATCACCAAATGTTCCAAAAAGGCCATGGTTTTGGAACATTTGAAAGAGTTTAAGTTGAATTATTTAGTCTGGCATATTTGAAATACTTAGATAGGAAACTTTACATCAAAATTAGCAGTATTTAAGCTTCATTTTCCAATAGTTAGTTTGGATGTGATTTTAGCAAGTTTATCCTGTACTTCGAAATCAACTTCCTTGCAAAAAAAAAAATGACAGTGAAATTCGTAATTAATGAAAACGTCAGCTTTTATGTTATTGTGGCAGTTTTGACAGTACATTTGGCAGTGGGCCGCTGTCAGTTTTGTAATTCCTATGTCATACTCACAATATTGGCTTTACCACCTTATAGACAAAGACAACCAAATAACTTACAGTAAAATCCATATTTAACTCGTTGCCAATGTGATTTTGTTAGTATTCACCATTGATTTGGCAATTGTTAGCTGTCAGGTTTGTAATTTTAACATCATATTCGTAATCAGTGGCCCCGAACACATGGTATTTGGGAGTAAAATTCGTATTCAACTTAGACCTCGCTTCTTTTATTACTTTGTCAGTTTCGGCAGTTAACTTGGCAGTAGGTAGCTGTAAATTTTTTTATTTTGTCAAATTACAATCAATTTATAATAAATGACCTCAAAAACAACATAATTGTGAATAAAATCGGTATTAAACGTAAAACCCGGTTTTCAACTTTTTATGTCAGTTTTGACAGTGGATTTGGCAGTTGGTAGCTGTCAATTTTTTAATTCTCAGATCATATTTGAAATCAGTAACCCGAAAATATAATAATTCTCGGTAAACTCCGTATTTAACGTAAAATTCGGGTTTGATGTTATTTTGGGTGTTTTGACAGTGGGTTTGGCAGTTGACAGATGTCAAATTGCATTTTTGTAATTGAATTTATAATCGGCACACCCAAAAACTGGTTTTTCCATTTTACACTTTAAACGTTTATCATAAATTTAAGCAACTTTTTTTTGTTAAAAGTCACCTTTTGGTTCATTATGGCCGCCATGTTGCGACGCCATATTTAATTTCAAAAATCGCCAAACGGAATTTTAAAGTACACGTCTTGATGAAAATTTTGAGCCCCTACAGATCCTCCCATCTTAAAATCTGTAATGGAGAGAAGGGTGTCCCGCTTGACAAATAATGCCTCATATATATGTTAAGTTTAACAGCTGTCAAATTCACATATATAATATAAAGGAGAATAAATAGATGTATTACATACAATTCGTATATAGAATATGCCAAATAATGGATCATTATCATTATCAAATTCTTTTACAATGGAATAACTTTTACTTATATGTGGGATAAAAGAAACTGTATGTCCGATTGGACCAACCAAGCCAATATGTTCTTACCGAAAAATTACTAAATGACTTAAAAAATTCAATTTTTAGTTTATTCAGTAACGGCGGGAAAAATAACTTTACGGATTAAAAAAACTAATTATATTGATCCTATACTTTTGGAACGAACATGTACTATTTTGTGTTTCTTTATAAATTATATATATGTGCTCAGATAAATACCGATAGCCATATAGGTACGAGATAAAGGATAGAGCATGTGAAACAGAGTAATACTTTAATAGAGAATAATGTACAAGGGTGCTGCCGCAAGTATATGCGTTAAATATATTCGCAATACTAATATATATTTATGCTCGTAAATCGTAATGATCAGAAGTTTGTTTATTTCACTATCCCCTATTAACTAATTTTACAAACTTGAATAATATTTAAGACAAGATGGGTTTTGATTCGAATAGGATTTAGGTTCTACTTTTTGGACTGACAGCTGTTAAGGCTGAAACAATTACATCTCCTTTATTTATGAATCGATTTTTATCAATTTTAAAAGATGATTTAAAAAAAATAGACAATATATTATCTATGTTAATTTTAACAGCTGTCAAACTTAACTTGTATATTCCTTTATATATAGATCGGTTTCGAACATATTTGTAGAATAGATGTAAAGTTAGTTAATTTTTTTTGGACATTTACACTGGTCCTAATTAAAATATTTACAGCACATTTATGATCAGATTCGGATCAACTTTGAACGATAAATATAATAATATAACAAAATTAAAATATTTAAATTTAGAAACACACACTTGGACTGTGATTGGGCGGTATCATGCCTTTAACCGCGAGAATTTATATTGTTGCTGCCACAGTCTAGTATTTTATAATTTGATTACATATGTGAAATAAGAAACGTTAAAAAAATTAAAATATCCTAGGATCAACTAGCCACCATTATATATCTGGATATAAATATGTTTTTACTCCTTAACCTAGGAAAAATTTTCTCCTAGGACTGCAGGAACGAAGTCTAATTTAACGCTAAACGCGAAAGTAATTAAAAACTAATAATATGTTGGAGAGCTAATTTAATTATATCGGGACACTCTAGTTCATTATGCTCACCGATCAGTTGGCAGGGCATTACCTATCCGAAATATCAGTGTCTTGGTACAATCGTATTCCTTGCATAACAAAGCAAGTTTCTTAAAGCTGGCAGTTCTCTTATAAAAATAAAAGCAACGTGGTGAGATACTTGTTGCTTCGCTCGATCTAAGAAGTACTGTACTTATTAAAAAGTCACCCTGTGAGATTTTTTCATGTTTTGACATTTCAGGATCCCTAGGTCACGAAAAACAGGAGGTCCAGTTTTCATCAGTCTAGATGTCAATCTGTTAACAGATAGCTCTCAAGCGAAATAAGTTATCGATTTCAAATTTGGTACTCATATAGTACCTGAAATAAAAAAATAACAATATATTTCTAGAGGAAGCAGTAAAGGAGATGGGGGGCAAATAATTTTGTAGTTTCACAAGTGTTATAGCGTTTTTCCCGTTTTTAGTGTATTATTCGTAGACTGTAAAACTTGCAGACCGGACCTCAAAAGAAACTAATGTTCAAAACGGTTGAAATGACTTTAGGAAAAAAAAATTAAAGAGATGAAGTGTTTTAAGAAGAACGCAAAAGAATATGTTTAGTGGTATCAGCCTTGTGTACAATATATTATAAATGTGATAGGAACGATTTTTGTTTTAAATAATTCATGTTTGCTGTTGTAACTTTCTATCTCTCTAGGCTCTCAACCTTCAGTCGTATAAGGAAATATCTCCTATTATTATATCAGTAAATATTAATTTGTATTTTTGTTTCAGAATCCAACCTCACATCATCAAAAGGAGGTTTTATCCTCAAAATCTGGACACTTAGTAAAAGTTACCACTAGAAACGGACCCATTATATCAAAAACTGCTCTTAATACTTATAGCCAGGTAAGTTTACAGAGTTAATAATAGTTTGGTGGTTTTTTAGACAGGCGCAGAACATTTTAAAGTATCATGTTCGTCATATCATAAATATTTTTATTTAATGTCGCCATCTACCGCACCTTGACGTCTTCTAATTCAGTCAGTATCAGTGTCCTCTGTTCTCTATTGCTATATTCAATAGATGCTATGAAAATTGTTTCTCAAGTTTATCATTTGCTTATATTTATTAGAGATTAGGGTGTGGATGATTAAAGGTATCACAGTATGAAGCGAATAGCAACAGTCCTACCTGCAAATAATGGTTTTGTGATTGATCTGGCCAAGGGAGTTAAAAATGATAAGAAAATATTTTTTTTCTGCTTCTGATGAAGTAAAATGTAAGGTTTTTAAGTTTTTAAATCCATCTTAAATAAAATACGAGGAAAAAAATATAATAAATAGTCTAGTAATAATCATTTGCATTTGGTATCATGCATTTTTGAAACTGATCTATGATAATCTATGCAACATAATCTGAAAACATTTTATATGTATAGAAAGTGTAAAGTTTACCGTTTTGCTCTTGAAAACTATTGTTAGCCTATCTTTAATTTTAAAATTTAATGATAATGAAATGGCCGATGAAGTATTTCTTATTCACTGTAGGGAAAAGGAGCAATCGGTGCTAGAAAAACAGTCAAAGTGCCATTTTTGAAGATTCTGTCGACAATAGGCAATGACAAGGATGGTTTAAAAAACTTTCTCGGAGGACATTTTATTTTCTTTTGTTTTTTCCTAAAATGGCGCACTTTGATTTCATCTAGTATTTTTTCTGCATTGAATTGGACATTGCCCACAGTCTGGCATGTTTCCATGTTGCTTAATAACAAAAATGTCGGCAAATGATTTTTTTCTAAAAACGGCTTTTTTAGAGTAATTTTATTGTCTGCATGTTGGCTATGAAGAGAAATAAATACAATATTTTTACCCTTTTAGTTACAAGAGCTGCTTTCTCCCTTATTTGGAAACACTGTTTTCTGAAAGAATTCGATTTTTAAATATTGTAAAACTTGCTTAACAGTAGTCACCTTTCAACCATCTACGAGGTGTGAGCAAACTCTGGTACATTTCTACGGAATGGTGGGAATTCTTGTTCAGCGGCATGTAAGCGTGATTCTTATAACGGTTGTGTTTAAAGTTTCAAATAGATGCAACGCATAGTTGTTTGTTGGCAGGTATCGTAACACGTAGGCTGAAAACTTTTTGGTCTAGCTACTTAAAACACATTTTTTTTTGCAAAATTCGACTTTATTCATCAACATAGTCTCCTTCAAAAGCGATACAAACAGTCCCACGCTTTTCTAGCATTTCTATACCTTTCTTGTAGAAGTATTTGTCTTTGCTTTCAAAGTAGGTCTCAGGTTCGGCGATAACTTCTTCATTGGAGCCAAATCTCGTTCCCGCGTGCATTTTTTGGAGGTCTGCGAATAGATAATAGTCGCTGGGGGTCAAATCTGGAGAATACAGTGGATGAGGAAGCAGCTCGAACTTCAATTCATGCAATTTTGCCATCGGAACCATTGACTTGTGACACGGTGCATTGTCTTGATGAAAGAGCACTTTTTTCTTGTTCATTTGGGGCCGTTTCTTTGTAATTTCTGCCTTCAAACGCGCCAATAACTTTATTTAATATTCGCTATTGATGGATTTTCCCTTCTCAGTATAGTCGATAAAAATTATTCCATGCGCATCCTCAAAATAGAGAGGTCAAAACCTTCCCAGCCGACTGTTGTGTCTTTCATCGGTTCGGGCGGCTTTCACTGGCTGCTGTTCACTCAGCTGACTGCCGATTTGATTCCGGTGTGTAGTGGTAGATCCATGTTTCATCCATTATCATATATCGCATAAAAAATCCTTTTTATTGCGCTTAAACAGGTCCAAACAGCGCTCAGAATCATCAGCACGTTGTTGTTTTTGGTCCACTGTGAGCAAACGCGGTACCCATTTCGAACAGAGCTTTCTTATGCCCAAATGTTCATGCAAAATATGACCAACACGTTCTTTTGATATATTTAGAGTATCAGCTATCTCACGCAATTTCACTTTACGGTCATCCAAAACAATTTTGTGAATTTTTTTTATGTTCTCCGGTGTAACCACCTCATTTGGGCGTCCAGAGGGTTCAGCACCATTTGTGTCTGTACGACCGCGTTTAAATTCAGCATACCAGTAAATGAGGAGTGATTTTCCAGGGGTAGAGTCCCCGTAACACTTATCAATCCATTGCTTTGCTTGAACGGTATTTTTTCCCATCAAAAAACGGTGTTTAATCAACACACGAAATTCGATTCTTTCCATTGTTTTGAAAATATCAAAAGTAGCATTACTAAAACCACTGTAACTTGTAAACTAATCGTCAAAATGTCATGAAATTTTGACACGTATCGTTTGAAGGTAGATACTTCCTGAAAATCATATGGATGTTTTGAAAAGTGCGACATCTATCTGTCAGACCAAAAATTTTTCAGCTTACGTGTTAAGTGATAGGTATTACACGTTTCGCAGAAATGGATAAAGCCAAGTATCGTGTAGTGATAAAACAGTTTTATTTAAAAAGTGGACTGCAGTTCCGATAGAAACTGAAGTAAGGGAAGTTCATAGGGACTCTACTCCAGCACTTAGGACCATGGATTACTGAATAAACGAATTAAACGTAATCATACGAGCACTGCAGATGCTGCACCTATCGTGATGCATGATCTCGCTTCGTGAGATTGGTGAGATGTAGGTCTCATATGCAGATATATAAGGTAAGTGGGCGATAGGTGCCGCTGACTCTAGACCAAAAACGCACCAGGAAGAATATTTCAAAATCGTATTTGGAAAAGTTACAGCGTAATCCTAAGGATTGCTGGTGTCGAGACTCTAGCCGAAACGTAAATCCACCATTGTACCTCCGCGACAAAAACTGCTGCCAAAATAGTGAGTTGGCAAGGGTGCACAGAAAAAAAAGCGAAAACATTTTTAGCGGCGGGAAAAATAATGTCAACTGTTTTCTAGACTCACAGGGTATCATCATGATTGCCTGTTTGGAGAAGGATAAAACAGTGACTAACTCTCATTACATAACGGTATTGGACCATTTGCATAGTGAGTTGAAGCAGAAGCGCCCAAGATTAACGCGAGAAAGGTGCACTTGCTCACACACAACAGCCGTTGCAGTGGCAAAATGGCACGAGCTAAGCCTCAAGATACTCCATTCTGGAAGTTTAACCCTAAGTGGATTTTGTTTGTTTCCTAACCTAAAAAATTGGCTTGGAGTTTGCTGTAAACGAGTATTATGCACAATTTGAAACATTTTTTTTTTCTGAGGTTATAAAAAAATTGGAATCTCGCTTGACCAAATATGTCTGGCTCAATTGGCATTATGTTAAGAAATGCATTTTTATTTTTAACCAAAAATGTTATTTACCTTGTTTATTTACAAACTTGTCAATCTACCCTCGTATATAGTCATATGGTTAGACCCCCATGTTGAAAAAATTAAAGGGACAACTCATACTAATATTTTATTCATCCAAATCTCTCATCTCCTTCTAATTAATCTCCTACCACTGTAACAGACTTATGCCAACGTTGTTTTCAATCTTTAAAATACTAGTTATAGTGAGTAAAAAAAGCATTTGAAATTGCACAGTTTAGATACAGCAATATTATTAGTTAATTCTCTTTGGGGTATCACCAGGACTATTGTCCTGAATTTTGGACCTCGAATAACTGGTGCTCTTTTGTTCATAAACAATTGAAGTTTTCAAAACGCGTTTTTTGAGCTTAAAAGGCGAATAACTCTGCTTATATATGTCGGATCGAGAAAAAAAAAACAAACTCTTCGTAATGAAATTTCCAACAAATCCTCATTAGTTTTAAGTCGCTCAAATGTGTACATAACCTACACAATTTTAAAAACCGACAATTATTTTATTGTATAAGCCAACTAAGTGAACCGATCAGCTTGAAACTTTCAGAAAATATGCCTTTTGTTATAACAAAAATACCCTGAGATTTTGGTTCAAAAATATTGAACCCAGTGGGCACAATTGAATTTGTTATTTAAAATTTGAATTAACCGCCATTTTATGCAATTTAGTCTAAAACAGATTTTTTTTTCAAAACTTAGGTCTAGGCAACAGCTATCCGATGCCATTAAAAAAAAAATTGTGGAGTCATTTTAACCGTTTTTTTTTTTTTTTACATTTATTCATTAATCAAATAAAAACAAATGTGTTTTTCGGTCATTTAAAAAAAAATGAAAATTTTTTATCACATCTGGTACAGAATCGCCAGACTTTTATTTAAAAAAAAAACCATTTTCATTAACAATTTTTTTTCAAAATGTCAATTGTTGTTATTTGATTAATAATCAAATGTTAAAAAAACGGTTAAAATGATTCCAAAAAAAAATTTTTAATGGTATCGGAAAGCTGACGTCGAGACCTCAATTTTAAAAAAAAGATCCATTTTTGACTAAATGGCATAAATTAGCGGGCAATTCAAATTTTAAATTCAATTGTGCCTACTTGGTTCCATATTTTTGTATCAAAATTTCAGGGTATTTTTGCTTTAACAAGAGGAATATTTTCTGAGAGTTGCAAGCCGATCGGTTCACTTAGTCGACCTGTACAATAAAATGAAAAAAAAAACAGATTTTTGCCTGTTTTTCAATTTTGTAGGTTATGTACACATTTGAGCAATTTAAAACCAAGGAAGATTTGTTGCAAATTTCATTACAAAGAGTTTAGCTTTTTGTTTGTCTCGATCCGACTGATATAACCGGAGTTATTCACATTTCAAGCTCAAAAAACGCGTTTTGAAAACTTCAATAGTTTATAAACAAAAGAGCACAAGTTTTTCGAGGTCCAAAACTCAAGACAATACTCCTGGTGATACCCCAGAGAGGATAAAAATCATAATATTGTGTGTGTGTGTATCTAAACTATGCCTATCTCATCATTATTTTGACCTTTTTTTACTGCATTATTATGCTTGATATCCTGTTTTCCTTTCAAGGTAGCCAGCGAATTTTTGTTTATATCTTCTATAGATTCAAGTCAGTATCCACAGAGCGACAATTTTAGCTTGGGGAACTAACACTATACAACAGTTGTCACCACTATATGTTAACATAGTCAGGTTTAGCAAAAAGCGCATCGAGTGCAAAAATAAAGTGTTTGTTGTAGTGGTGATAACTGTTATCTACTGTCATTGTACTAAAGATGTCAAAGTCCCAGCATAGTTGGGAACACAGAAAAGTGCCATATCCGGTGAATTCGGTGCTTATGGAATTGTAATTGTTTCATTTTGACCTAACAAGTTACCAATAATTATTACATGGTACGATAACGCGTTATCGTGATGGGAAATTATATCTTTTCTACGAATTAACTAACATAAATGACGCATAACGCTTAAATAATACTCCTTATTGCCTGTTTCATCAGTTGATAAGAACACTTTGTCCACAACACCACGATAAAAGTTAATAAAGCAAAAAAATTAGTTCCCTTAATATTGACACATGCTAGTCGATTTTTGTTAGTTCAGGTTTTGTTAGTTAATGTGTGTATAATAAGCAATTTTTTCTAATTCTTAAGCCAATTAACTAATTTCCGTATTGGCATATTCTGGCAATAACTTATTATAAGAATTATTGTTTTTCTATGTAGGCAACGATTAATGAAAAACATACAGAAGGCATGCTATACATGTGTTTTCCTTAAAAGATCAATCATGTAATACCGGTTTAATATGCTAGCAGGATTTTTTCCATTTTCGTTATTTTTATAAATTTATTAATGCTCATTTGCAAATTTACTATTTTCCAACCTCTACAATTCATGTATTAATTAATATAATTTATATTTGTTCTTAGCGTAGCACTGGATTCTTCATTTTCTTTTTATAACAGCATGAATTATTTTACCTACTGGTAGATTTGTGCTTGGATTATCCCTTTATTCATTTTTTTCTAGCCATTGCTTAATAAGGACACGCTTTTATCATCATCAGACCACTATGGATCGCCCTCGAGTTCATCCTCATCCAGATATTTAAGTGCAAGCTATCGTAATGGAATATCCAGAAGCGCTTTTTTTAATTCATCCGATGTAAGTAAAATACATTATTTTTGAATTCATTCATCATAACAATACTGTAAATTATATATATATATATATATATATATATATATATAATATATATATATATATATATATATATGTATATAGAATCTGTCCCAAAAGTAATAGAAAAAATTCGTAAAGAAATATTTTTCAAAGTAGCACTCTTGGGAGTCGATACATCGTTACCAGCGTTCCTGCCACTCTGCTATGCCTTCTAGAAGTCGGCGACGGGAACCTTCTTTACGCACTGCGTCGAGGCCTCAGTCAGAGCTGTACGATGGTTGCCACTTTATATTTGATGAGATGTCTCACAAGAAGCGCGTTGTCGTGATGCAGCATCCAGGTGTCAGCAATCTCCTTCCTGACACGTCTTACCCTCATCCGTAACCGAACGAGGACTTCTACATAATATTAACTGTTCACTGTCTTCACTTTTTTCACGTCGTCATCTATTTATGAAGTTGACGGACGTCCAGCGCGCTGGTTTAGCTGCAAAAAAACTTTTTCATTACTTTTGGGACAGATCCTTTATATATATGTATATGTATATATATATATATATATATATATATATATATATATATATATATATATATATATATATATATATATATATATATATATATATATATATATACATACATACATACATAATAATACATACATATATATATTATGAAATTAAAAAAAAAAAAAAACCCAGATAAGTAATTAGATATGCGATTCGTAGGTCCAAAATAGAAAGGTAATTTTTTATCGATAACGAAAGCTTACTACCATATTACTTCTGAAATTTACGTTTTTTCGTGTCCTCTAAAAACTTAATTCAAGATCATCACAAAATCTTAAGGACTATGGTTTAGTGTTTTGGTTATTTGCATTTACAGATTAAAAAGGCATATGTGACTTAAGGTAATCTAATGTTAAACTTACTGCTGGAACAAACAGGGAACTGGCCTCGTTCAAAAGAAGCTCTGGTATGCTCCACTGATGTGGCGAATGGCCGAAACTGAGTCGTCGGAGGCAGATGTTTACTTGCAAACCATAAATGTGCGTTTAGCTTAGAAACTAGAAAAAACACTACAGTTTTTCAGGTAAAGGTGTTTGCTATCTTGATGAAGGTCATACTATATGCCGAGAGCAAATGGTATCTAATTTGTACGACAGTCAAGTAGCACTCAAGCCAATTACTCAGCCCAGCACGGACCTCGAGTTTGTTCATTCTAGAGTGCAGTGGTACCCCGAATGAGCTTTCTGGGAGGAAACAGCTTAATCTAGTGTAGCTCCCTGCACAACAGGGTATGCAAAGCTATGAGATGGTGGACGAACTCGACAGACTCGGTGCTATGATGCTGTCCTGGAACCTGAAACAGTTTTGAGCATATCCAAATAGTAGATGGGAGCTTGGGTCGTTCGATGTTTAAAGGGGCAGTAGTATCGACACCCAACACGCAGGCAAATCAAGAGTAGGTTAAGAAAGCATTTAGCACCGTTATGCGTGGAAGACGTTTTGACCTGTCCGGCTTATTATAAAGGAAGCAGAGACGCTGCTTCACTTTATCTCTAGTTGTGAGGCGCTGGTAAGACTCAGATAGAAAATCTTAGGATTCGCGATAATTCGGAAAGATGAAGCCAACATCCTAACATAGAACAACCTTAATGGTCAGGGTGGTTGGAGATATTATTTGAGGTTGTGAAAAAGGATCTGTCTGGTCTGTTGGTTAGAAGTTGAGGTCCCTAGCAAATACTTTTACTAGTACTCTCTAACTGGATTATTTTTTATAATTGGCAGCATTAAAACCATTTAAAATATCTGAAATAGAAGAAATGATAAATATTTTTTGGTTACATTGTCGATGATCATGAGTAAAAGTAATATTATTATTTTTCTCTTTATATCCTAAACTAACCTGACAATAGACCAAATAGTACTTTTTTAATAATTTTTCTGTTATTATAAAAGTTCTAAAAAAATTAACATAAAATGTAAGAATTATGTTAATTTTATATAAACAATATAGTTTTTTAAACTTTAATAATAATTAGGCTCTTTCTGCACCCCTTTTTTATCGGACCCTATCGAAATGGGAGCTCAATGTGCCAGCCAATCGCTAACATATTGATTAGTAAAATTTGAGTACCGATGAACATACGCACAGCTTCTTACGAGTTGTTGAGTGCAGAAATCCTTAGGCTTTAGCGTCGTTGTTGCTCCGAAAATATTTCACTTGTCTTATCATTTTTATTTTCGTTAACTTTACCATTAACGTTAATAAGGCGAATGTCATATGAGCTTTACAAGGATGAAATAACCTACGTACATCATATTTGTAATCTTGATTTAACGTTATAAACTACATTAATTGTTTTAACAAAAAATTCTGCTTTCTTTTGACTTTTATATATTCTCATTTAACATTTTAGTTGTACTGCGAAATTGATGTCGTCAAACAACTTCTGCAATTATGTGGCCTTTACGTGCAGCAAAATTTTATACGAAACTATTTATTTAGGTATTTATTTACATGCACTCGTTGACCTGCAATTTAGGTACGTATGTATGTACATACATTGCGTTGGTTATTTATTTTAACATTTTCTGTTCGTTATTATGATGTTTGTAATAATAGTATATCAAACATTTTGTTTCTTCCAAATTGAAAAATTAGGTAATTAAAAAATTATTCATTCTGAGCACAATAATACATTTATTTAAAACAACCTATGTTCGCAGGGTTACTGGTTCGTGAGCGTCATCATATGGAGATCGAAATTTCAAAGTAGATTTGTGCAACATACTAGGTTTAAAAAGTAAAATATAATTTCAATGCGGCACAGTCAACTTTTTCTATTCTGTAAATTTTAGAGTTTGTCTTTTTATCAGAAGCTATCTTCCTTGTCAATAACAGGAGACTCTTAAACCCAGGGACTTGTGATGTAATATGTTTAAAAATATCAGCTCAACAAATCACAAAGTTCATGTACTGCTGTTCAATCTCCAAGTGACACTAGCTTGTTCTGAGCTTTTCCTGTGATTGTCATTGATTTTTTTACAAATTGATGTTCCAATTGCGGCAATCCAAGTCCGTATTTCATTTTGAATTTAGTCAAAAGTATTATTAAATGAATTCTTTAATTAAGTTTACACTTCTCTTTTAATTTTAATTTTATTTTAAATATCCTCTAATAAATTATCTGGATTTAAACTGTCACTCTGGCAAATTATTCAACCACAAATGTTCGTAAACTTTGGAGCTGCCAAACAAACTAGCCATGAAATTGCTAAAATATGCTCATCAGTAATGGTTAAGAAAACAGCTCCACTCCCAGAGGGGATGGGGGGTGGTGAGTGAAGGTGTTAGGGAAGGAAGTCCTCTCTACAAACCACCATAAATTTTGCGTCGGTCATCCCCCATAAAAAAGATGTACTCCCTTAAACATTATGTATTTGTAGTAAAAATTACCTTTCCCTACCCCCCCCAGAGGAGGTGAGGAGTGGGTGGAGATGGTAGGGGAGGATGTCCTCTCTACGAGCCACCATAGAATTTGCGGCAGTCACCCCCCCATAAAAAAGATGTACCCCTATAAACATTGTGTATTTGGAGTAAAAATATGTATGTTTTAGAGTTTATATATGTTAGTACATGTTAGCGAGTCATTTATTGCAATATTTGAAGTCAAAACTTGGTAAATTATTTACTCACAGCGGCTTCTATTTGCCAGCATGTGCTATGTTGGGAGTGCGGTATATACATACACACAGTTAAAGTGATCAATAACAAGAAACGACGGAGAATTACCTAGCACGCACAAGGTAGTTTAGATTTGTTCTGGTTAGTTCAAGTTAGTTTAGGTTAATCCAGATTAGTACAGGTTGATTGGGGTTAGTTCAGGTTAGTTTAGGTTAGTTCAGGTTAGTTTAGGTTCCACACCCGTGTAAACAAGATCGACCTTGACCACCTCTACCCACTCCCCATCTCTTCTGGGGATGGGAGTGTTCTTTAATCATTACTGTAAGGGTAATTTTTACTTCAAATACACAATGTTTATGAGGTGTATCGTTTTTATGTGGGTGAACGATGCAAAATTTATAGTGGTTCGTAGAGGGGATATCCTCTCTTTCCATCTTCACCCTCTCTCCATCCCCTTCGGAAGTGGGACTGTTTTCTTAACCCTTATCATATGCTCTAGTATGAAGGAGCCTTTACTATAACTTACAGATGAATGCATCTTTCCTTGCCCTGTAGTCATTTAATGTTAGATGTTCGTAGTTACACGCAATATGTAATTCTTGTCATACCTTGTAAGTTTCATAGCATAGATATTACTGAAATCGGAAGCAGAGAGAAAATTTTTAGTCGCGTCATGTTAAATATTTATATTGCTTTTGAGGCATTGGACCAATTTTTTTTACAAATTGTTCCTTAAAACCTATAAATCGTTATTAAAAAAAGAAGGATGCTCGGACCTTCTTCAACCCCGGAGGGTTAACCATCGGTTATTTAAATGAGGTGGAGATTTCTTGAATTATTCGGGTAAATCACTCAAAATTTTTTACTCAGGGGTTTTCGAGGCTCCTGATAATGATTATGAAAACGGAATTCAAAATTTCCTCCCCTCTTCACCTTATTGGGGGTGAATCATACTTAATTCACCCCTCTCTTTAATTATTCGTCTGAATTGCGAAATAATTTCTACTCAGTGGTTTTCGAGGGTCCTGATCACGATTATGAAGTTAGAATTAAAAATTTCACCCCCCTTCAGCCCTTATTGGGAATGAATCATACTTAATTCACCCATCTTTTTAATTATTCGCGTGAATTACTAAATATTGTATACTCGGGAGTTTTCAAGATTCCTCATAACCATTATGAAGTCATAATCCAAAATTTCACCCCCTTCAACCCTTAATTGGGGGTAAATCTTAATTAAATCACCCCTCTCTTTAATTATTCATCTGAAGTGCTAAATAATTTCTAGAATTGCTAAATAATTTCTATTCGGGAGTTATCAAAGGTCCTGATAACGATTATGAAGTCAGAATTCAAAATTTCACCCCCTTTAACCATTTATTAGTGGTGAATCATGCTTAATTCTCCCTTCTTTTTAATTATTCGCGTGAATCACTAAATATCGTATACTTGGGGGTTTTTTGAGGTTCCTCATAACGATTATGAAATCATAATCCAACATTTTACTCCCCTTCAACCCTTAAATGGGGGTGATTCTTACTTAATTCACCCCTCTTTCTAATTATTCGTCTGAATTGTTAAAAAATTTCTACTCTGGGGTTTTCGAGGGTCCTAATAACGATTATGAAGTCAGAATTCACCATTTCCCCCTTTAAAAACCCTTTATTGGTCTTTTTGATTATTAGTGTAAATCGCTCATAATTTTCCACTCGGAAGTTTTCAAGCTTACTGGTGAAGTTATTTAAAATTGTCATGCACTTCAAACTAATTTACAGAAAATAAATTTCCGAACGGAAAAATAAATTCAAATAAATACTGTACTGTACAATTAAATAATATTATTTAAAATATATCGCCTTTTTTTAATGCAAAGACGCTATTTTCCTTCAGCTATTTTAAATTTTCCAATTCTCACTTCAAAATCTTCATCAGGAACCTCGAAAACCGCTAAGTAGAAATTATTTAGCAATTCACACGAATAATTAAAAAGAGGGGTGAATTAAGTACGATTCATCCCCAATTAAAAAGTGAAAGAGTGTGAAATTTTGGATTATGACTTCATAATCGTTATGAGGAACTTCGAAAATCTCCGAGTATACAATATTTAGCGGTTCACGCAAATAATTAAAAAGATGGGTGATTTAAGTATGACTCATCCCCAGTAAGGGGTGTAGGGGGGTGGAATTTTGAACTTCATAATCGTTATCCCTAGAAAATTTACC
>CM032447.1:108409701-108417201 GCA_019049505.1 Pachyrhynchus sulphureomaculatus
TATCTTAATTTCTTGAATTCTTAAGTTCTGTTATCTCCATTTTCTTAGCGGCTTAATTAATTTCTCTAAATTCAGATTCTCTTTTCCCATGTTTAACAACTTTTCTTCTTTTGTTCATCTTTCGTTTTGCTTTGTTATGAAGTTTCTTTTGCCTTATTTTTTGCTAGTTATTTGGATATTGTAAACATTGCCTCCGTTAATTTACAGTTAATTTTATCGGTAACTCTGTTGGTAGTATCTAAATTTAGTGTAAGTTCTCCTTTTGTCTAAAATTTATACTTATGTTTATTTTGATTTATTCATGTATGATCGTTGTAGGTTTTTCGTCATTCTCCTTGTGTTTCCAAAAAACCATCAAGTATCTTAGCGTGTATATAGAATTTTTATATTTTTAGTGTTTCGTACGGAACACTTATAAGATCACTTCGGTGTCTGTCTGTCTGTCCGTCTGTCACACCCGATTTTCTCCGAAACTATTTGACGTAGAAAGTTAAGAGGTTGGGGGGTGAAATCGGAAGTGAAAAAAAAATTTGTTACTAGGTCATCGAGTGGGATGTCAAATGAAAGCTTGTAAAAACACGAGTTCAAAAATATATATAATGTCTTACATGCGCACCCTTTTTTTTGTATTATTTTGAAAAAATCGCGAAAAATCGCTGTCCCCCTCTATCTCGAAAAGTACTGAACCAAAAATTTTGAAAATATTCTCCACGGGGTGTAAATTGAACGAAAATTATCACGAGTGCATTACCTTTAATAATTCATCTGGTTTTGTGAAGTCAGTGATCATTTTATACCTCCGTAACAAAAATTTTTATTTCAAACGCAATCAACGTACGGAACACTAATTGCGCAAGTGCAACTTGCATTTGGCCGATTATTTATTTTTCTGGTACTATTTATTTGGTAATTTTAGCACTCCTACTTAATGTTATTAATTTATTTATTGCAAATACATTTATATAAAGGTAAAGCATACCGGGATATTGTAGAGACACGTATATCAATTTTCTTTCTTTTTTATTAGCAAAACAAGGTTTATTGCATTGCATGATACCTACCCGCATTATAGTAATCTAATCGTCATGTAAGCCCGCTGCTCTAGCGCTGGCTGGTTAAAACAAAAATTTTATGTTTGACATGCAAATAATATGGAATGCTTATTCCATTTATGGATTATTTACTTAGAGCCGTTCAAACTGCTTTTAATTAAAAAAAGCGGCGATTAAAATTATAAAAATGTAATTTCACAATTTCTAAAAGCAACCCGAATATACTATTGAAGCATTCATTAATTAAAAAACGCTTGTTAACTAAACTGACCTACATACTATAAGTTGTAAAAAAAATATTTTTCTGAATACATCCTTACAACACAGAGCTTGTTAAGTGATTTCTTGACTAATTAATTATATAATCAAGTTATTTTTAATTGCTTATTTTTATCATGTCCTTTATTTTGAAAATGGGCCGCGCATATTAAAGTGACCTAAAAATTCAGATTAAATTACAAAATTCTAAAAATATGGATTGGAAGATTCACGAACATTATGCAAAGTTATCCTAAAATTTTAGTATGGAACTTTGGTAATTTATTTATTGATTATATTAAAGCAAATAGTGTGAGTTTATTCAATAGTATGTTTTCCCTAAATGATCTACCATTACGTCATAACAATTATTTATAATGATCTGAGAAAAACACAAGACCTAGCAGGTCCAGTGATTTACTAAAATGACAATTTAGTATACTACATGACTATAATTGAAAAAGCAGCTAACTTCATAGCGTAGGTAGTTGTACTTTACTCTTAGAAAAATGACATTGTTATGTATTATCGAACAGTAACGATAGTCATATGAGAAGGAGAAAAAAGGTACATACATAATATTGAAAATATACGAGGGTGGATTGATAAGTCTAGTAAATTTCTACGAAATGATGAAAAATTTTGTTAAGCGGCACGACTGTTGGTAAGCATGATTCTTGTAACGGTTGTGTTTAAAGTTTCAAACAAACGTAATACACACATTTTTATTTAAGTCTTTATTAAGTGAACTGCGGCCCAGATAGAAACTGAACTGAATGAAATTCATGGGACTCTACACCAGCACTTATTACTGGATAAATGAATTTAAAAACGGAGCCTTACGAGCACTGCAGAGGCGATTTCTTCTGAAGAAATAGAAAATCGTCTCATTAAGCTTTATAAAATTGCTGAGATGGCAGGCCTCTCATGTGAATGGGTATATAATATCCTACATGATATCCTAAAAATGACAAAGCTGAGTGCGCGATGAGTTTGTTGACTCCAGACCAAAAACGCACGTTTATTAAAAGTTGTAGCGTAATCTGAAGAACTTCTGGGGTCGTTTTGTGACTTTAGACGAAATGTGAATCCACCCTGATACCTTGGATACAAAGCGGCAATCAAAACAGTAGGTTGGCGAAGTTGAGAGGGCACCGAAAAGAGAAAGTTTTATCGGCGGGAAAAGTGACTGTTTTTTGCGACTCACAGGTATCATCATGACTATGATGACTATCTGTAAAAGGATGAAACAATTTTTTTTCTGAGGGAATAAAAAACTAGAATTTCGCTGGATCAAATGTATTGAGGTCAATGGAGTTTATGTGAAAAAAACCTTGTTTTTGATTGATTTTTCAATCTACCAATACGATGAACAATCATAAATAATAATAGTTGTCCATATAAGATAATAAGTAAGTGTTTGATTTAGAAAAAGCTTTTAATCCATAAAATCTATCGAAACTTATTAATTCAATATTTTATTTCATACTGTTTTCATTTTGTCGAAATGAATTTCGGAATTTCTTTAACAGTCAAAATACAACAAGCGAGTGTTGTTAAAAGGGCCTACGCTACGTTCTAGTAGTTACTTGCGTTGGCGGTATTGTTTTCAAGAATAACAGTGAACTAATATTTGGATATTTATTCACAGCAACTCAATTAATTTAATGTTTTCAGTTCGGCAATTTCGAAAAGGGTACATTTCAGACTTTAAAGGTTATACGTGTTTTCACTAACTAAAACATAATAAGTAACATAATTAAAACAAAAATTGTTTTATTCTATACAACAATACGGAATAATTTTCTTAACAAAAGAAGTAAAAATAGGTTTACCTCAAGGAAGTATGTTAAATCCAAATTTATATATAATATTTACATACAATCTGGACAGTTTACTTATCAATAATGATGTCAAGATTCTACAGTTTACTGATGATGTATTTATGTATCTATGCGGCAAACAAAAATCACGAAAACTTAACTTTTAAACTTAAATGTTATCAGACCTTTCGGTTGCAAAGAATGGGGATTCAATTCCAACATCTATCTTTTGTTTTACAGAATCGGTATTCGCCTAGTTCTTGAATATTGCAGTATTTTTTACATATCCATTCGAATAAATTGAAATAAATTAAAAATAAATGCCTTACACAAAGCTTATGATGAAATCCAAGGCTATCTTGATTATAGATTAGATATAGATTATATAGCTCTTGACATATCTAAGGCATTCGACCGTGTTTAGCACGATGGGTTGTTGGCTAAGCTACGCTCTTATGGTATGTCTGAAAAGTTCTGTTTGTGGCTCTCATGTTTCCTCAGAGAGCGTTCTTTACGAGTGGCAGTCGATGGATTTCTTTCTAACACCCTCACTATCAACGCCGGTGTACCTCAAAGCTCCATACTGTCTCCTACTCTCTTTCTCATTTACATTAATGATCTGCTGGAAAAGACCGAGAATCCAATCTAAAGCTTTGCCGATGACAGTACGCTTATCTCTTTATTCACTTTGAACGCTCGGACATCGGCTACTCAGACGAATATCCGCAGACAGCAGGAAGTCATTCAACTTAACAAAGACCTGGAAGAAATTCTGTCTTGGGGTGACCGTAACCAAGTGGAATTTAACGCTGCAAAAACCCAGGCGGCAGTTTTTTTAAAAAAAGTTAACGTTGATGAACCCGAGATAGTTATGTCAGGGCATTCCATTCCTCTAACATCGTCACTCAATTTACTGGGCCTTAATTTGGGAACAAATATGTCCTGGTATGAACATTTTGCAGGCATAGCAAGGAGAGCTTCTCAAAAGTTGAGAATATTATTTCGAACCAGAATTCTTTACAAAGCTCAAATTCGACCAACTATGGAATACTGCTCCCATGTTTGGGATTCCGCTCCAAAACATACACTGCATTTGTTGGATTCTATTCAGAGAAAGGTTCGTCTGATTGGAGACCCGGAACTGACGGCGGCCTTGATTCGCTGGAACATCGAAGAACGGTTGGCGACTTGAGCCTATTCTACAAGTATTTTCATGGAAAGTGTTCGAAGGATGTGGCCCGCTTAATTCCTCCCAGAGCGGTGCATATTAGAAGTACATGTCGCGCTAATACTTCACATCCATATGAGGTTCAGCTTGTTACTCCTCGTACAACGCTTTTCAAACAGTGTTTTATATAGAGAACATCATCCCTTTGGAATAATCTGTCCAGGACTGTGTTTCCCACCGAGTACAATTTACAGCGATTCAAGAACAACGTGAATCGCTTTCTCTGCACACGTGTCGCTCCTGTAGCGCTTTAGGGACTTCCCTGCAGCACGTGTGCTAGACCCATTAAAAAAAAAAAGAAGCTTCATTAAACGAACCACCCCTTCACCCACCGAAGAAATACATAAGCAAGGAATTGGTTTTAAAATTAATATCGAAAAATAATAATTAACAGATAAATAATTTAACGATTTTATGTTACACACAGAGAAATATCCAGAATATAAGGTACTAATATATTTGGCCGTCATTAATTTTTATAAGGCATTTAATACTGTTGAAATCTGGTCAGTTCTAAAATCCCTAGCAACTGCAAGAGTAGATTCCAGAATTATAGGAATAGTAAAGCACATCAATAAAAAACATCTGTACAAATTAAAATTGACGAAACAACTATCCTGAACTAACAACATACCATTAAAAAGAGGAGGACGATAAGGAGATACAATATCACCTAAATTATTTACATTGGCCCTTGAAGACGTCTTTAATGAAGGAGTTAAATTGGGATGGCAAGGGAATCAACATCGACGGCACTAGACTGAGTGACCTTAGATTAGTAGTCGACATAGCACGGATAGCTAATAACACCAATGAGCTAAAGGAAATGTTAAACCAGCTGAATGTGATCTCTACAAGGATAAGTCTTAAACTGAATTTGAAAAAAACTAAATTAACGAGTCCCAATGTTACCAACATACAGATAGATAATATCTCCATAGTATATCTACTTAGGTCACCCTATTAAGATCGGAAAGGACAACTAGCATGCAAAAAAACCAGGCGAGTAAGGCTGGCATGGGCAACTTTTGAAAAGCTAGGACATGTCTTGAAAAGTACTACAATACACATAAACCTAAAAACTAAAGTCAACTCCTGTGTTCTACCTCGACTGGACATATGAACTGGAAACGATGTGTCTCACTAAAGCATTAGAAAGCTCGTAAATTGACAGGAAGCTATGGAGAAAAGCATGCTTGGTATCTTTCTTAGTGACAGAATTCATAACGAGCAGATAAGGAGACTAACTAAACTCACTGACGTAACTCTGGAGGCGGCAAGGCTGAAGTGGCGTTCGGCGGGTCATGTGGCGAGATCATCCGGAGACAGATGGGTGTATAGAATCACGGATTAGAGACCCAGAGAAACAGGAAGAGGCTTTGGACGTCCACAGAAACGATAGGTTGGTGATATAAGAGTAGTAGCAGGCAAGCAATGGTTAAAGGTGGCAAAAGACAGGAAAGCATGGAAGAAATGGAAGAAACCTAGGTCCAGGAGTTGAGAAGAAGAAAAAAGAAGAAGATACTACACACATGTTTATAGAGGGGTGAAAAAACTACCGCCGTTGATAGAGAGTTATACTTGGATATCGCACACTTAAATGACATCTTGCCATAGTTTTAATTAATTATTATTTTGTTATTTATTTATTATCCCAAGGTACTTATTGAAAATCATACTGATCAAAATATTTTAATTATAAAATTATATTTCTAAGAACAACAATTCACTATTTGGGCAAATTTTTAACAAATTTTTAGGGATGGTTTACTATAAGATGGCAAAGTCGTTGTGCCTTTTACCATAAAAATCGAAAACTACCGCCGTTGATAGAGAATTATACTTGGATATCGCAGTTCAACATCTGCTTAAATGACATCTTGTCAATTATTATTTTGTTATTTATTTGTTATCCCAAGATAGTTATTGAAAATCATACTGATCAAAATAATTTAATTATACAATTATATTTCTACGAACAATAATTCACTATTTGGGCAAATTTTTAACAAATTTTTACGGATGGTTTACTACAAGATGGTAAGAGTCGTTGTGCCTTTTACCATAAAA
The DNA here is from genome assembly GCA_019049505.1 of Pachyrhynchus sulphureomaculatus. Classification (NCBI taxonomy): domain Eukaryota; kingdom Metazoa; phylum Arthropoda; class Insecta; order Coleoptera; family Curculionidae; genus Pachyrhynchus; species Pachyrhynchus sulphureomaculatus. Next base: position 108,416,133 of record CM032447.1, read on the forward strand.
ATCGGAAGAAAAAATTTAAACTGTGAATATTCTTCTTCCTATTCAACAGAACTTTGCGTTATCCTAGAGCACTCAAATATTGTATTGACTTAGAGAAAAATACTAGACACTAAAGGCTTCCTAATAAAATTGTCAAACATATTACTTGTTATTATCTCATTAGTAAAATTCTAAATATGTATGAGTATCTAAAACATTCATCAATTTTGTTTGAGTCAATTCTCATACAAGCATATCAGAAAATGAATTAGTTGGTAAGTAGACAAAAAGACTACTTGTGATGGATTATATTTAAATATTACCGTACTCCATACAGATATTCCAAAAGTGAAAAAGGAAATGAGAGATAATGGGCAGGTTAATTATTAATACCGCAGATAAGGGAATTAACTATAGATAAAACTTCCCAAAATAATGTAAGTTTGTAAAACTAATATCTCGAATTAGAAGTTCTCATGCAGTATATGCTAAGCATATGAAATGAATAGGACTACAAAAACAAAACATGATAAAATAGGAGATTTAAAGCATTATATTTTAAATAATAACAGAGGTAATTAATATCTTCAAAACCTTTAGTTAAACGCTTCCCTAATGTTCTCGTGCACTATATTATATACGTGTATGTATATATATATATATATATATATATATATATATATATATATATATATATATATATATATATATATATACGATATATATATATATATATATATATATATATATATATATAAAGAAAGAAAGCAAAATGTTGCCGTATCTACCAAAATTATTAAAAATACAATCTTAATTTGGGAACTCGGCAAATTTGGGCGTGATAGGAGATCACACAATTTTCATTAAGCCGCCAATATTTCGGTCCTGGATTGGGACCTTCTTCAGGGCAGAACTGAAAAGAAGAACAGAGCGTATTCACTGATAGTGTCTGGGACAACTTTAAATTAATGATGTTATCATTAGGTTGTTATAATAAATAAAAATTAGTGTGGAACAAGAATAAGATATTAGTCATAATAAGTTAAAAAAACTCACATGAGAAGTGCAAAGATTTCGTTAGCCTGAATGG
>CM032447.1:108422201-108549701 GCA_019049505.1 Pachyrhynchus sulphureomaculatus
CTCATTAAATTGACTGTCAGCTTCCATCATCTCCAGAGCCCAATCGGCGAATTCCCAGCGCAAACGGATGCAAACCCAAGTCCAATCGCAAAATTCGCCAAGTTGTCGTCTGAGATAGACCCAACTCTTGAGAACGGCGCGAAATCAGCACATGTTTATTCTCGCGAACACTGGCTGGAACAGCGGCGATATTCTCTTCACTGCAAGCGTTTTTTACACGTTGAGGAACCTTTTTATCGTAGAGAGTAAATTCACTTTCAAACTTTTTAATTATAGGCTGAATAGCACTAGCATCATTTGAAGCAGAATGACGACGGTGTTTTGATTGAATTGCTCTTTGCGTAGCCCGAACTGAACGCGAATTTGCATAGTAATTTTGGACAATTTCCAAGCGTTCTTTTAACGTTAAACGATTCAGGATTGAATAGCACCTTACTAAACACAACTAACATCAAATGTCAAACATCGGCCAACCAACATGGCCGATATTAGCTGTCAAAAGTCGGACATCTCTAATGGAAAACCCTTTATATATATATATATATATATATATATATATATATATATATATATATATATATATATATATATATATATATATATATATATAAAATGTCTAATTTGAAGATTTGCTTCTGTATGGTAAAAAATATAAAAAGTGGATAAACTATACATAATAATACAGAACGAGATGGGGTAAAATAAAAAATGTACACACAACATATACTCGTACAATCAAAACAGCATACATAGATATAGTAAGGAACATACAAGAACGAACAAGTGGTAATCATAAGGCAAGTTGACAGTAAAAAACAGGATTAAAAGTAACTTCAAAAAAGAGATATTATAAAGAGAAAATTGTTATAAGATTTTTTAAAGCTGTGAGTTGACGCATGTGAATACAACGAGTTACTGAATTATAAGCATTTGCAGCTGCGTAACTGAAAGGTCTTTAGAATATCGCTTTTCTGTTCCTAGGCATTTCCAAATTATAGACATTTCGAATACTCATATCATGCATACTATAAATATCCGATGCCTTAATTTTTGGTCATAAAATTCTTCTCCAGAATTCTGTGGACAAACGCTGCCACGTACCATATAGTGCCCGATTATTGACCATATTTAGCCAACCTAACACTATCAAATTAAGATAGACATGGTCCCTCCTTAACAAGCCACAAATGAACCTTACAAAGAAGGTCCGAATTTTTTGGATTCTGACCCAAACACCAAAAGTGCATAACTGACATGACTCAACGTTAATGTCTCACAGAGTTTTTTTCCTTATATCTCGGTTTAAAAATAAAACGTAGGCTGAAAGTTTTTGGTCTGATACATAGATGTCGCCCTTTTCAAAAAATATATGATTTTTAGCAAGTACCAACCTTCAAACGTGTCAAAATGACATTACGACGATTAGTTTACAAGTTACAGTGGTTTTAGAAGTACTACTTTTGATAATTTCAAAACAATGGAAAAAATCGAATTTCGTGTATTGATTAAACACTGTTTTATGGTGGGAAAAAAATACCGTTCAAGCAAAGCAATGACTTAATAAGTATTACGGGTCTCTACCCCTGGAAAATTACTCATCATTTGCTGGTATATTGAATTTATACGCGGTCGTACAGACACAAATGATCCTGAACGGTCTGGACTACCAAATGAGGTGGTTACACCGGAAAACAAAAAAATCCACAAAATCATTTTGGATGACCGTAAAGTGAAATTCCTGAGATAGCTGATACCCTACAGGTATCAAAAGAACGTGTTGGTCGTATTTTGCATGAACATTTGAGCATCGTGTTTGCTCACAGTGGACTAAAAACAACAACGTATTGATGATTCTGAGCGCTGTTTGGACGCAATAAAAAGGATTTTTTCATGCGATATGTGACAACGGATGAACATGGATTCATCACTGTACACCGGAATCAAATCGGCAGTCAGTTGAGTGGACAGCAGCCGGTGAAAGCCGCCCGAAACGACCAAAGAGACAACAGTGTGCTAGGAAGGTTTTGGTCTCTGTATTTTGGGATGCGCATGGAATAATTTTCATTGACTATGCTGAGAAGGGAAAAACCATCAACAGCGAATATTATATAAAATTATTCGTGCGTTTGAAGGCAAAAATTGCAAAGATACGACCCCAAATGAACAAGTAAAAAAGCGCTCTTTCATCAAGACGTATTCTCCAGATTTGGCCTCCAGTGATTATTACCTATTCGCAGACCTCAAAAAAATGCTCACGGGAAAGAAATTCGGCTTCAACGAAGAAGTTATCGCCGAAACTGAGGCCTATTTTGAAGGCAAAGACAAATCCTTCTACAAGAAAGGTATATAAATGTTAAAAAGCGTTGGACTGATTGTATGGCTCTTGAAGGAGACTATGTTGATGAATAAAGTCGAATTTTGCAAAGAAAATGTGTTTTAAATAGCTAGACCAAAAACTTCTCAGCCTACGTGTTATGTTGGCTTCTGTACAGACTCTTCAAAGCCGAGAAAGCCCTTAGAGTATAAGCTATTCTTGACTTCTAAAGCGCAACTTCCTATCAATGATAATCCCAAGACTTTTCACTGTTATACTTGGTTGGATAAATAAAAATTGAGCACAGCTAGCTTTGATGGATTCAGCTTAACACCATGGTTAACAGTATTTAACTATCAAACACTTGCTCAGCTTTCTTCGTGGATAAATATCATAAACTTGTGTATCATCAGCGAATTACTATCAACAAATTTAACTAAGTCTATGATATATATCATGAAAGGTAATGGTCCTAGTATAGAACCCTGTGGCATACCACTATCCACGATCCTGGTCCGCAAAATCAAATCGTCTAATTGACAAATTGCTTCCGGTCTACCCAATAATTTTGTAGAAGCTCAATTGCTTCATCGACGAAACAGTAATGCGCAGAACAGACGATGCCCTATAGTATCGAACGCTTTGCTGAAATTCAAAAGGCCGACTCACCATGATCAACTGCCCCTATTATATCAATATATATATATATATATTATATATATATATATATATATATATATATATATATATATATATATATATATAATTAATTTATGATACTTGCCAGAATAGTTTTACCATATGTCTTACGAGACTCTGACTGGTATTTGGAGCAGAGGTTATTATTTAATAAAAATTGGACGTTCACATACATTATTTTCTCAAATATTCTAGATATTACTATCCGCAAACTGATAGGATTAAGACCTGATGTGGATTTATTGTTTTTGGTATGGGTCAATTTAAAGCACTTTTCAAGAACTAGGGAAAGTTGAATTTAAAATATGCCTGATATAAGGTACAACATAATCACCACACAATCTCAACATTTGCAAAGTAAAAATTATGTATCAAGAATGTATCTAAAAATCAAAATTGGTATTAATTCGCTGGAATAGTGAAGAACGAAGCAATAGGGAAAATAGTAGCATAAATATTGTTAAAAATAGCATGTATAATAACTGAATAAAAGTTAAATAATTCCTGATTTTAACCAAAATTTAAAGGTTTCTGAAGTCGTGGATTACGAGTTCAAAAGATTTTTCTTCTTCTCCAATTTAATCTAATTTTGGTATAGGGTATAGGTATAAGATTTGAAGTCGTGGGTTTGTGGGTTCGTAATGTATGATTGATTTGTATAAATTCGAAACAACACATCCAATATGACAGACTGAAACTACAATAATTTTTTGATTTAAACTATTGATTTTAGAAGGTGCCCAAGGAATTCCATGAGTTTTTGTTCGATTGATAATCATCCACATATTTGCGATTTCTGAGTCTTTTACGGCTTTCTTTTAGCACAGCTCAAGGCTTATCAGAACGTGAAACTATAGCCAACACTGTTCTAAAGAATATTTGAAAATTTAATGTTTATCGCTCAAAAATAAGAAAAAGGGCGCCAATAATTAGAATCTACAGTTATTTCATCATATTATTAATGTTATTTGACTTAAATATTGTCATTATGTCATAATGTCATTATGTTGTTTGAAGATCAATATCTCTATGAGTGCCTAGTGAAACTGATCAGTAGAAGCAAAAAACCAAGTCATCAGGTATTGTTTGAGCTTAAGCGATATACGATATAAAACATATAATTCAACTATATTATTTATTATTATATTATATAGCGATTAATAGCGTTATTTACACACACACCATTCTATTCTATTTAAATGGCTTCGATAATTTTTAATTTTAATCTACTTAATAACACAAATCTCCTATTGTTAAATTCATTACATACCATATCATAAAAATCCAGAAATTCCAAGAATTACAATGAATCGGAAGTTTAATATATTTGAATGATGTAAAGTGTAAAGAGTAAGATTATCAAAATAAATTATCTGTTAGAAATTTCTTGTTTTTAGTATTCCGTACGGAATGAGATCACCTCGGTGTCCGTCTGTCCGTCTGTCCGTCCGTCCGTCTGCCCGATTTTCTCTGAAGTTATTTGACGTAGAAAGTTAAAATTTGGAACAACTATAAAAATTGATGGTCCAATCAGAGCCGTATAGTTTTAAAAGTTTAATAGTTAAGTTTTGACTTAGTTGGTTAGTGTTGGGGTGAAATCGTAAGTGAAAAAAAAATTTACAAGGTCTTTGAGTGGGGTGTCAAATGAAAGCTTGTGAAAACACAAGTTCAAAAATATATGTGATGTAATACTTGCGTAAATTTTTCTTCATAATATTTTTAAGAAATCGCTGCACCCCACTTATCTCGAAAAGTACTAATCAAATAATTTTAAAAAACGTCTAGAATATTCTCCATTGAATGAAAATTATCATGATTGCGTTACTTTTGACAATTTATCTGGTATATATAAAAAAAGTTTTAAATTTTCAATAAAGATCGGAAACAAACTTTATTTAAAACTCCTTTAGGGTGTATCTTATGAAATCACTGATCAGTTTATACTTCCGTAACAATTTTTTTTTATTTTAAAGGCAATTACCGTACGGAACACTAACTGCGCGAGTCCGACTTACCCTTGGCCTTTTTTTTGAAAAAATTATAAAAGGAATACACAAAAAAAATTTTTTGTTCTGGTTTAAAAATATGTATAACACTAGTCTAGGTTTCTCATAACCCTTATATAATAGATTTTATTAAGCCATTTAAAAACAAGAAAAGAAAACGTTCTCTGGAGTTTTACTGTAGAGCGATCCTATTTTAGTATTTTACTGCTGTCTCGCCGAAACTACCACAATCCTTAATAAGAACCTTTGGGTTTAGGCCTTTTCGAGCGCTGTGTTTATTTAGGTCAGAATATTGGGACGGTACACCAATTAGAGGGAAAATTTATGAGATAGTAGCGTCATCATCATGGAACACAAATTTCTTTTTATGCTGAATTTATGTCGACAGATATAAAGCTGGTGTATACCTGAATAAGCTGAGAAGATAATATTAATAAAACTTACACATAATTTATTATAAACTTTTTAATTAAAAGGAGTATTAGTAAAAATTTTGATAATTGGAGGAAAAACACTTAAAGAAGCACTTCTGACTCTATTAATTTGTTTTATTGTTCACCTCCCCGAGTGAATAGGGATTTTACCCTTTTTTATATCCTGAGGATTTAATTTTTTTCCCCTTCTGTTTAATAAGAGATATTAAAGATTAAGTAAATGAATTAATTATTACTAAATATTCACCTAATATAGCGACGAAAAAATTAACACACATATCGTTTTAAAATGGCAACTATTTATGGCTGTAGTTTGTAACTTAACTAACTAGACATAGTATTATTTTGGCAATAACAATTAAAATACTTTATTTTGTTATTTTTTAAGACCTTAGAAATGGCGTAAGTATGATCCTTTTGTAGTAAATCATAATAAATGTTACGAAGAAAGAAATATTTTAAGGATTTCCGTTACCATTGACAACACTGAGACCACATGAATAACACTAACATATATTTATTTAACATTGGCGTTGTTAAAAAATACATATTCAAACAGAAGCTGCAAACTCTCTAATATATACCAATTCTTTGTTTCAGAGGCACTACGTCTCTATGGAGACAGACTAACAGAATACGAAAAGACTGAAATAGAAAAATATTCAAAAATCTGGTACCTCGGACTGAACGCCTGTAAAATCCATGGAGAACAAGGCGGATCTCAAAATGGTGGTTACGACGACGAGAGTGGAAGTTATAATAAAGTAAGTAATCTAATTATTTGAAGAACTGCTGATTATTTCCGAAGATTCGTTGAGAAAGTAAATTTTTTTCTATTATCGCTCATTATCGGGGGCCTATTACATACAAGTATAAATTTGTAAGTAATAAAAAACCAAGGTCAATAACATTTTTTTGAAAAAACAAAAATCTATTTCTCAACATAATCTCCATTAAATTCAATACATTTGGTCTAACTACTATATTCCAATTTTTTTATTCTCTCAGAACAAAAAAAATTGTCTTGAAGGGTGCATAATACTCATTCTCCTCACGGGTAACCTCTTCATGCGACGAAAATTCCTTCACCCAAACCAATTTTTGAGGTCAAGAGACAAAAGAGTCAGTCGGGGCTAAATCTGGGGAATAGAGTGGGTGGCAACTATTTCGAAGCCCAGCTCATGCACTTTTGCCATTACACTGGTCAATGCATTGTCTTGGTAAAGGAACACACAGGGTACCTATATATCTGAAACGGTACTAGATATCGATATGCGGTTTTAACCGTTGAATTTATCATAAAAATTGAGCCTCATACATCGACATCAGTTTTCGTCTATCTCCTTTAGATAAAGGGGTTTACCTTTAAAAGTTTCCAATTTGGACCACCCTGTACAAGCACACTAGGGACATTTAATAATACAGTCCACCGGTATTACTTACTGAGAAGAGAGTTTTCAATTTTTTTAAATACTATATACCACGTTCACAATAAAACTAAATGTAGTTGGTTTATTGTAAGAAATATATATATATATATATATATATATATATATATATATATATATATATATATATATATATATATATATATATATATATATATATGTATATGTATATGTATATATACGCTTCAGATTTAGCATTAGCATAGGGTACGTCACTCTTGTTCTTTGGCTTCCTTCGTGTAAACATCATTGCCGCTTTATTACCATCATTATCTGTTTATATTAGAAAAGTTGTCGCTCTAACGTGGTCGACGTCTACCCATTCTTTTCCTCCTTACTTTTGATCTGTGATTTCAACCATTTTTTCTTCTGTTATTCTATTTATATATTTGTTCCATTTTATCTTTCTGTTTAACGCCCAGTCATTTGTGTTATCTATTTTCCAGGTTTGTGTAATTTTGTCACCACTCTCTATAAAATAGCATTTTTTATTATAGTTTTAAATTTGATGATTAGGAACGAATTTTCTCTGTGTCTGATATTATAGGTCTAACTGTGGCCTTTTTAATTCGAGATTTCGTTTTAATGTTTCGTTATATTGCATCGTTTAAGAATGTCGCTGTCCTCGTCGGTTTTGCTGCTTGGTTTCTCACTTCTGTGTCGGTATCACTAAAACTATGTCAAGTTCTCTCTATGCCGAAATATTTAAACTTCATTTCTAATGGTGTAATATTTTCATCAACAGACTTACATCTTAAGGCATTTTAGACGTTATTATGCACTTTATTTTTGCTGCCGATATTGTTATTCGAAATTAATTGCCGTTTTACTGCTTCTCTGCTGTCAACACATCGTCACTATAGTATAGTATTTTTTCTAATTTTGATATTCTGACCTCTCAGTTAAGGAACTTGCATAATTATTATATCAATTATTACGTTGAAAAGAAGTGACTCAACGGGTCTTCTTGGTGTATTCCTCCGTTTATGGCTCTTATTTTAGCTAGGATGTTGTTTATCAGGTAAACATTTTCTATTATCAGCAAGATACAACAATTTGTCTCTCTGACTAGTGTAAGCCTAGTTTTAAAGGCATACCTGCCCTCTGTCAGGAGATGTTTAAGCGCACAGATCTATAGAGGAATTGTTTAGAGAGTAGTAACAATTACCGTTAAGCTGTCCGTATACAAAACTCCACGTACATAAAATCAATATTAACTACTAAAATTGAAAAAAGGTCATATTTCAGCCATTATTTGCTATTGTCTTATGTGTCAATCTATCTTTGAACGCGTTTTCTCGTATTACAATTTAACAGCCGAGCTAGAATCGACAGAGAAGGAACAAAACTCAAAGTCCTTATCTCAGCGCAAGCGCAAGGGATCAGTAAGATGCTACAATTTGTATTTCTGACTGCTGTAAACCTTGGTGTCAAAGCATACCGGCCATCTATCAAGGGTTATTTAAGGCCACAGACCTACAGAAAAATTGTTTAGTGAGTAGCCGATAATAACCGCTAGAAGGCGCGATTGTTAGGGTTCTACCTCACGTATATAAAGTCAATACCAACTAGTAAAGTTGAGCAAAACCCACATTTCAGCAGTTATTTACTGTTCTGTTATCTATCCATCCATTTCCAGCCGTATTTCAACTTATCAGCCGACCCAGGATCGACAGAGAAGAAAACAAAACTCAAAGTTCTTTTCATAGTCCTGGATTCACAGACGAGACAACAGTAAATAACCGCTGAAAAATGTCAAATTTTGTTAGTTGACCTTGATTTTCTATGATTCTAACGATGTTGTGTGTTCCATAAAAAAGATGTACTATACTATATCTTGAACAAAGGCTTTCCCTTAATATTCTGTCAATTTTTCGGTAATGATAAGTACGACATCCGTGCAAGATCTCTCTGATTTAAATCCCCGTTGTTTCTCTGTCAGTGCAACGTTCTCGTTAATTTTATTTATTATCATCTTTATTGTAGGTTTTAGAGTTGTAGCTGGGAAGTTTATTGCACCATAGTTTATCTTTTATCCTCTTTTTGATCCAAGATTATTGTGCTAATCCGCTAAGAATTTTATTTTGGGTAAAGAGTTTTTAATTAGAATTATTGAGTCAGTTTTCTGACACCTTATTTAAAAAACTCATTGGTATTCTTGGCCTGAACTTTTCTTTTTGTTTTACTGTAGTCATAGAGGATATGTAGTAAATGGGTCATTTACATATTTTTTAATTTTTCGCAGTTAGAACAGAATAATAGTGTTGCTAGAATTAGGAATTTGATAATTTCATTATTAAGTGGTTACGTACACTTCGGAAAACTTTTTTTATGGATTTTTATTCTCTATACTTTTAGTAAATCATGAGAAAATGATGGAATTATTACAATCGTATAAAATTGACGACAAAGACTTACAAATAATATCAACTTTGTACTGGAACCAGACTGCCAAAATAAAAGTTGAGAATCGCATGTCCAAAGAAATAAAAATAAGAAAGGCGTACGTCAGGGTTGTATTTTGTCACCCCTGTTATTCAATGTCTCATTGTCTTTATTGATTACCAAGATAGGCAAAGCCTCTTTCTTACAATTTTGAAAGTATAAAAAAATAATTTCTAATATTGAATGTATACTTATTCTATCTTAACCTAAGCTCTGATACTATTTACTATATACTATATTAATTTAACCTAGGAAATGTGTTTATATATACATGAGTTTTTTAATGCTACGACTTAAAACTAAGACTAAAACTACCTTAGTCTAAGACTTACGCTAACTTAAACTAGGACGTAACATTCACTTAAACTAGGACTAATTTAAACTTAACCTAGACTGACAATCTTCTTGTCACGGCAGGCGAGGGGGGGTCATCGTCTTCTTCCGAGAGCAGCGGGTCGGACGGTCTCGGGAACTGGTGGCTGACGTGAGGTGGGAGTCGGAAGGCGTCCTGATGCATGGGTTGGGGTGCTGGAACGCCTTCTTCAGGAACTTCTGTTGGATTTTCCTCATGTGTGCCTTTACGGTAAGCACACCGAGGTCCCTATGGAGTTGTCGGTTTCTCATGAACCATGGGGCTCCCGTGATCATCCTCAGGGCCTTGTTCTGCTTGAAGTTGAGCTCGTTGAGAATCACAGCTCCAACTTTCTGGTGTTTGTTGAAGCTGTTAGAAATGGTATGGGCGAGTATAGTGGTGTGGTGAGTAGTGCCATGACGAGGTTGGAAACCGAATTTTTCGTCAAGCAAAACACGTAGAGCCATGGACTTTGCTCTAATGATTTCGAGGATGACTTTTTCAGCTATCTTGCCTAGCCCGGAAAGTAGGCTAATCGAGCGCTAGCTGTTTGCCTTGTGGGAGGGAGAGCCTGGTTTTTTGATCATAATGACAGCTTTCTTCCAGTAGGGAGGAAAGTAGCTGAGTCTCAGTATGCTGTTAATGATGTTGGTGGTTTCGGAGATCTGTTTTTTGGGGAGTTTCTTAAGGGCTTTGTTTGTGATTTTGTCATGACCTGGGGTTTTACGGATGGAAATTCAATGTCTATTCGGAGGAAATCTTCAATAAAGCACTCTCTGGTAAAAAAAATGGAATTATAATTAATGATGTGTGTATGTAAATAACCTCCGTTACGATGATGATATTGTCATTCTAGCGAACAGTGAAGAAGACATAGAAAGACTCATGAATGGAATTCTTGATGCATGTGAGGCATATGGAATGAAACTGAATACGAACAAAACAAAAACCATGGTGGTCAGTAAGAATCCTAATACAAACATAAATATTAAAGTACATCAAGAGACACTTGAAAGGGTAACAAAAATAACGTATTTAGGAAGCGTGAAGATTGGGACCACTCTATTGAAATACGCTCAAGGATTGAAAAAGCACAAAGCTCCTTTAATAAAATGTGCAGCATACTCTGTAACTGCCAACTAAACTTAAAAACAAGAACAAGAGTGCTAAGATGCTACAGATTCTCGGTCATGTTATACGATATATAAGCTGCAACAATTACAGAGACAACACAACAAAGAATGGAGTCATTCGAGATGTGGTGTTATCACCGAATGCTGCGCGTTCCTTGGACAGCGCATACCACAAACGTGGAAATACTTGATCGGATGAGGAAAGGACGAGAGTTGATTCCAGCTGTCAAAGAAAGAAAAAGCACTTACTTTGGCCACTTGGCCATACTATGAGAAGCCCAAAGTATGAGCTCCTGCAATTTATAATTGAAGGAAAAATAATCGGTAGGCGAGGACCAGGAAGGCGCCGCAACTCCTTGTTGAAAAACTTACGACAATGGACAAACATGACATCTACTGAACTGTTTAGAACGGTAATAGATAAAATCAGATGGGCAAATGTGATCCCCAACGTCCTTAGAAGATAAGCACGCTAAAAAAAATAGATACTTTTAAGGATTATTCAAAAAATTTTAAGAAAATTCTGTTCCATTACAAAGTTATAGCTTTAAATGTGACCTGGCGTCGGATTGGGAACGCTACCTATTTTCAGACACTGTCTGCAATATTTTTTTACTTTTCTTTTATATCTTAATAATTACTTTTTCTACAAAATTTCAAGAGATTTTTTTAATTTTTCTAATAGAAAATTTTTTATAAATAATGAAACATACATTTTTTGGTCGATACTTGCATACTGAAGTTTGAAACATTTATTTATTTATTTATTTATTTGAGAATATACGGGTACACCCCTTTTTACAATGTATTTATAATACTTTACAATATAACCATATCAATAACAAAACGGCCGAAAATGTGGAATGAAACACAAGAACCTGAATCTGATAGCCCTCAGCAGTGGTAAATGATAACCATAATTAGTTCTGTGGAAGCCAGTAAAAAATAATTCAGTTTGCCTTAAAAGTCTTTGAGGTACATTAAATTTTACAAATGACAATAAAATAGGACAATCTATCAACCCGTTAATTATCTTATACAGAAAATACTAATCACTCATCAAACGTCTATTAGCTAACAGATTCAAGTTCATATGGCCCCTAATAATAGTATAATCATGGTCTGCTATTGCCATATCACTCTTATAAGGACACAGTCGTAGAATCCTGTTCTGAATTTTTTTCGAGATTGTACTTATGTACTTCAAACATTGGCGACCAGGCAACCGCTGAACACTCCAGAATAGACCTCACCAAAGTGCAGTAAGGACCCTTAATGAGGACAATGATAAATCTCTGAGATTTCTATATATAAGTTCCAAAATCTTACTGGACTTGTTAATTATATATACTTAATGATCGCAGAAAGAGAGGCGATAATTAAATATTACTCCTAGATCTTTCACTTTGCCCAAACTGTCCAACACTGTTCCATTAACAACATAATTTACTATTGACATTATTATGTCCTCTAAAGAAACTAACAAATTTACATTTAGATGCATTAAGCTGTAGACAGTTTGTCTCAGCCCAATTTACAAGTCTATCCAAGTTCGCCTGCAAGTCCGGGACGTCCTGCACATTCAAAACCTTCTTAAACACTTTAAGATCATCGGCGAACATAAGGAAATCAGAGCTCAGTATATGGCCGGCAATATCATTGACAAACAAATTGAAAAGGAGCGGAGAGCAATGGGCGCCCTGTGGCACTCCAGAAACTGCAATAAAACTATTTGATAGCACATTGCCAATTTAACCTGATATTCACGCCCTTCCAGATATGTCTTCAACCATCCTAGGAGAGAATCGTTGAATCCCAATACCTCAAACTTAGTTAATAATAGGTCGTGATTAACCCTATCGAATTCTTTGGGAAAAGTCGGTATAGACAGCATCCACCTAAGCCCCCTCCTCCAGAGCCTCTAATAAGTATGACTCATAAACGATGAGGTTAAATTCGTCGATCTTCCCTGTGAAAATCCATGCTGTCGCGAAGAGATGACGTTACTGCAGGACCAAGATAATTGCTTATATATTAGGAAATCAAACAATTTGGGAATACTGGATTGTTTACATACACTTCTATAACTCCTTACATCATTCCTCTTTCCAGACTTGTAAATTGGGCTCAGATAACATTTTTTAAATATTGTTGGGAAAACTCCCTCATCCAGTGACTTATTGAACAGATCCGTGATGGCTCCTGTAAGTGTAGTGACACATCGCTTCAGCAAGTAATTCGGAATATCATCTGGACCTGCAGACATTTTGTCAAACAGATGGCACATAGCATCGTATACCTTGATCACCGAAATCCTACGACAATCAATACTTATTTCGTTACTGTTGAAGTACTTTAATTTTTTTATTTTTGAGAAAAAAACCCTTCGATAATTTTTAAAGTATTTTACAAGATAAATTTTTATTTTTTTTATATATATGTTTTTTTGTGAAGTTATCCTGCAGACAAGGAGGCGCTATAGTTTTCATCAGTGGTCCATTTAACTCGATAAAAAATAATGTTAACATTTAAAACATATTTAAAAAAAAATCTTATCATTTAAAGTACAATAAAATATATAATCGCCATTCTTTGGTATTATTCACTTAATAACCTCCAAAATATATATATTTTTTAAATATACAGTCTTTTTGCATCGTCCAGGTGTATGTAACCCCTTAATTATTAATTCAAAATTTAAGAGACATATGTACTCGTAGTTTATTACTCTCGATGATCTTTCCATTTTCAGGGTGGTGTTTTGAAAATTTAAGAAGTTAACTATAACAGATCGTTTTAGGAATCAGATCCGTTTTCATTTTATTTAACCTGTGATAACTTTTAAAAATTCACACATGACCCTGCAAACCGTTACTACTATTTATACCTGTAGTGTATCACTTGACTCAGCAACAATCTTTATTTAATTCTCTAAAGAAATATTATTAATTCTACATTGATTACGTAAACATATTTACGAAGACATGTCATAATAAATATTATTCTAAAAAAATTTAAGCTTCGTGTTGAGTCAGTTCTACTCTAGTCGGTGTTTTTACTATTACTATTAACAATAGCGCATATATCTTTATTTATACTTTATTATCACGAGCAATTAGTAAATAATTAGTAATCATCTTTTTTATGATGTATTAATGTATTTATAATTCTTGCAAGACAAAAACTGACCAGCAATAAAAAGGAATATACATATAGGAAATGCCAAATTTTAATTGCATCTGTACTATTTATAATTTGATCTTGAAAAATTGCTGTTTATATATAATACGAGTATATAAAAGAGCACTTGATTTTCTACAATTTTAAATAAAATATTTTTTTAAGTACTATTTAAAAATCATATACTTTAAATAAAGTCAATTTACTTTATGGCTAAAACATTTCTTTTCACCATAATTTTAATGGAAAGTGCCATCCTTTATATAAAAATATGTAAAATGTTATTTCAATTCATTCGAGCGGTAGCAGCTGTTTAATATTGAGGTGTCATTGATTTTTTAAAATTGGAAAAATTTGAATATCATGCAATGATTCAATACTTTGTTTTGGATGGTTTAACACCAACAAAAATTCATCTGAAATTGTTAAAAGTGTATAAGGATGAATCACCTTCACTTTCCACTGTGAAAAAATGGGCTGCTCTTTTTAAATCTGGTCATACAAGCCTCGAAGATGACCCACGCGAAAGTCGTTAAAAAACTGCAACAATACCCCAAATCATTCAACAAGTCCATGTTATGCTGTTAGATGATCGAAGGCCATAGACATCTGAAAAGAACGAATTGGAAATATTTTGCATGAAAAAGCTTTGTGCAAGATGTGCCACGTTTGCTAACAATTGACCAAAAATGTATTCGAATACGTATTTCTCAAGCGCGTTTGGATCGTTTTAATAAATGGATTTCAAGAGTCGTTTCATAACTATTAATGAAACTTGGATCCACCACTATACACCAGAGCAAAAAGAACAGTCGAAACAATGGACTGAGCCGGTGAAAGTCCACTAAAGGAGGCAAAGACGGTTCCATCAGCAGGAAAGGTTATGGCAACAGTTTTTTTGGGATTACAAAGGTGTTTTCTGATCGATTATCTTCAGAAAGGTAAAAGAATTAACTCTGAATATTATTGTAACCTTTTGGACCAGTTGGATTCAAAAATTCCCGAGAAAATAACAGCTTTAAAGAAGAAAAGAATCATTATTCATCAAGACAATGCACGTTTTCACACAAGTACGAATTGCTTGAATATCCAGCGTATTCACATGACTTGGCTCCCTCTGACTATTATCTGTTTCCAAACCTGAAAAAATTCCTGGAAAGCGTTTTACATCAAATAACGAAGCTGTTGCAGCCGTGGATGGATATTTTGCAGACCTTCCGGTATCACGCTTTATTGATGGTGCTGAATTATTTGAAAAAACTTTGGAATAAATATATTGAAGTTTCAGGAGATTACATTGAGAAATAAAGCATTCACATCAAAAAAAAATTCTTTCACTGATAGGCCGAGAATTTTTCAGACATCCCATGTAATATATGATATGTTATGTTCCATGTTATATGGAATAAAAATTATTTAGCTATAAAAATATATAACGAGTTAAAATGAAAGTAATATTACAAACATAATAACACAACAGCAAAATACAAAAGTCGATATTTTTACCAAAATTGTCCGCTCAGATACTATGCGGTCAAATTTGGTCATTGTCATTGGTCATCTCAGGATTTACTAACTCTTTTCCTTGTGTTACGGATGCGGTTAATCTCACTTTAGTATCCAATGGTAGCCTGCGCTTATATTCTAGATCTCACCCATGGCATCTTTGTTCCAAGACTTTCAGTAAAGTAGTAGAAACTGGAATTTTAGAAATGTAGGAAACGTATTCCTCGATATATTTTTTTTAAACTTACCCCCTTCTACTATATTTTATAACCAAAACGTGCATGATTCCTAGCAAAATTCTCATCTCTAAAGGGTATTTGCCTCACAAAAGCCATCTCTCATAATTATTAGAATTATTGCATTTTTTGTATATCATTTTAATATTTTTAAGTATAAATGATCCACGAATATAATAAAAACCACATAGTGTATTAACCCAGTTGGTCTGTGGTCATTTTATTATTATTTTAGAAGATAGTTCTATGAATTTTAGTCTTTAGAAAAACTGTGCATTATGTAACTCTCTTATAGTTTTGCCGCACTCAATGTCCAAAATCTATCATATCCACTAGTTTAAATCGAGACAGCTTTCTTTATTGTATACCCATCTAATACTAATATTGAGATGACTTTAAAATTAATAAATCTAATACTAATCTTGAGATGACTCTCATAAAAATAAAAAACTACTTCTTTTTTACGCGCAACATTTCACATAATTAAACACATTACTATCGATTTGTTTCGGTATATACTATGTAACAAAATACTAGATTCAAATTTTTTTTATTACTAAAAAAGTATATATATATAAATATATATATATATATATATATATATATATATATATATATATATATATATATATATATATATATATATATTGATGCTACTACTTCTGTATGAAAATTCTGACAGAAAATTTTACTTTTTATTTTTTTATTAAGGAGCTGAGAATGTACAGGTATATTTTTTTAAATGCCTCACCTAATTCATACTTTTAAATTTACATGCCAAGAGAATTCTTCCAATACTACACACAGTTGTTTAAGAGGAAGTCAAATATGATAACAAAAAAAATGTCACTTGTCAAATTTAACAGATTAGAAAGCCAAAAAGCATTTTTTTAAAATGGCACATCATTAAATACCATTTTTCAGTCTGTTTACAAAAATATATAATATTTGATATTTCTTTTTAGCCATTATTGATATACAGAGCATTAAATTTATTGAACAGAATTTTAACTTTTAAGTATTCACTCAATTTATTCTTTTCTTATTTGGGGTATCAAAAAAAATTTTTTACCAATAAACTTAATTTTTTGTAAGGAAACCAAATATGATAAACAAGATTTGTTATTTGTCAAATTTGACAGTTTACAAAGCCAACTATGATATTTTTAAATTGCAACCTCTACATATGTAATCCATTTATAAAAATATTTCGATGATATACCGATACACCTGTAACCTGTATATCGGTTATAATGTGTATATATATATATATATATATATATATATATATATATATATATATATATATATATATATACACATATATATATATATATATATATATATATATATATATATATATATATATATATATATATACCTTTGAAGTTCTTACACCGTCTAGGAATTTCTTGTTGAATTCCAGCCATTTGAGTTTCAAGTCTATATAATACAACATAATTCTTTAGTCTATGATAGTACCAAGAACAATCATAGTTTCGCTTTTTTTTTTCATATATGTGGATCAATTCTGGATTATTGTTATGTCTAGTAGAACAGTAATCACTTCTGTATATGAGAGACAAAAGAGCTACAACTTATGAAATATCAGCAGTATATAGTTATTTACGCATAGTTCGGTAAGTCATGATTTACCGTATAAGTAAGCGTGTTTTAGAACAACTCTTGCTACAACACTACCTTCTTTTGTGACATATAACAAATGTTGTCGTTGTACAAAATGACAAAGAGAAATTCATTTGTCAAACTATGCGTGCCAGGTACGACGGATTAACAAAGTACTTCGTTGTCTTGGTAATAAGGATTAGTATTTTAATTCATACTTTATTTTTATTGCTTTTTCAAATTTTATGTCATGCTGAAGTTGTCTTATGATTTATTTATTTTTTACGCAAGAAGGGCTGATTCCTGTGCAACAAACTGGTTAATAAGCATAAAAATATCCTTTTCTACAATTGTTTTTTTTTTATCGTTCACCTTCTAACGTCTCTTTTTGTGGGGTCATTTTTATAGCCTCACGTTGGAGCACTATTTTGTATAGCCCCAACTTTCTTTATTTTTAATAAATATTTTATTTATTAAATAGAAGCCGTTATTTGCCCCTTACGTATATCTTAATTTTAAGAATAGATTGAGTGGATATTAATACTAATAGAGGACAGAATTAAGATATCAACTAGCTCGTTTTTTTTTACTGGTAGAGTACATGGAGATCGAGGTAATTTTTGTACGCCTTTTGTAAATAGTCTCTATAGTTGTGTAAAACTTGGTTGTGCTGTTTTGGGCACCATTCCTTTTAGAATAAAAATATTCTAAGTTCAGCTCTAAAAATGAAAAAGTACTGAAGAGTTATTCAGTTGTTGAAATCAAATTGAATTGGGTGCAACCGTTGCGTCTTGAAAGAAAGAGCAGGTAGTTCAGTAAAAGGCTGTATTAACACAGAAAAAAATATATTAACAAAATAAAAATCCTTGCAGTTATTACACTCTTAAAATTATATTAACTAAATAAAAACCCCTTAGGCTATGAGACTGTATACATTTAAACTAGAGTTCTATGAATTACTGATCCTAAGAGTAAAAAAACAAAAGGCTTTAAAAGAACACGATCTAAAAGTTTGTAAAATTAACTCCGCGGATTACACTTGTTGAGTAGTCGTTGGAAACACACGTTGTAGACAGGAAGTGAGATTTTTAAACTGGTGTGCTTATGACTTACTGATTGGCTTCTTCTCGTGGGTTTTCCATACGCTGCTTGGCCTCTCCTGGTGAGATTCTCATCAAAATATTATCTCAGCCTCCATTCTCCTAGTCTCATTTGGGTAGCTAATCACTTTTTGACCCGAAATGCCTGAGGATGAGC
Organism: Pachyrhynchus sulphureomaculatus; assembly: GCA_019049505.1. Taxonomy (NCBI): domain Eukaryota; kingdom Metazoa; phylum Arthropoda; class Insecta; order Coleoptera; family Curculionidae; genus Pachyrhynchus; species Pachyrhynchus sulphureomaculatus. The sequence continues at coordinate 108,440,838 of CM032447.1, forward strand.
AGGATATTTTAAGAACGGAAGAAGGCCTTAAACTTGAAAGCTAGAAACGACATCCACTTGGTGATAAAAAACCGTTACTTACTACTGCATCACGGCGAAAAATAAAGCCACTACGGCGTACTGGAGAAAAAAGCCACTATGGCATACTGGCGGAAAAAGCCACTACTACATGGCCGAGGAAAAAGCCTTTAAAAATTCCATCTGGCCGTTTATATATCTTTTGCCCCTTCTTCAAAGTGAAGTCTTTAAAATGACTTCCGGGACGCAAGATCAATGCAAACTAAATAAGTTAGGTCAGCAACACGTTATACACGGTTAAGTTACATTATTTAAAAATTTAAATCATTGTTTTAAGTTACGCTGCTCAAAAATTGAAATCACTGCAATAAATATAAAAATATAAAAAAATATAAATTATAGAAAGAACCATAACATGATCTTAAAATCTAGGAAAAAAAAATGTTAACCTCCGCGCCTGAGTAGGGATTTAACCCTTTTTCATATCCTAAGGATATCGGCGAGGATGTTGTAATACCCGTCAACGTTGTCCAAGAGCCGAAACATACATTTATGTATTTCATAGCATCTTTTAGACAACGCGGTAGTGCTGCCTCGGACGTTATTGCATTTATGCGGACAACTAACTACCTATAATAAAAATCACTTCTCTTTTATGTAATTTAAAAATATAATATTAACCACTATTGGTAGATGTTGAATAAAGACTCATTATTCAACAGTTTCTGGCCAATCAGTTCACAGACTTTTCATTACCATTCACAAGCTAATAAAAAATGGTATTTTGACAGCGGTTTTAATTTTTTGTAAATATAACTACGAGGTTGATTTGAAAAGCCCATGCAAAGTCCGAGAGATGGCACCACCGGCGCGTATCGAGGTCATGTTTAGTTAGTAGCATCTCTTGAATGAACGCACACCAAGTTTCAGCCATATTGGTCTATTTCTTTGTGTTTGGCATTCGTGTGAATCAAGGAAGTCGAGTGATTTTCAAGAAATGGACGAAAAAGAATTTCGTGTGTGGTGATTAAACATTACTTTGTGAAAGGCAAAACGCCTCAGGAGACTAAAGAGAAGCTTGATAAACATTATGGTGACTCTGCACCTTCGATTAGAACAGTTTATAAGTGGTTTCAAAATTTTCGGACTGGCCATATGGGCACAAGTGACGCTGAACGTTCTGGACGGCCTGTGGAGGTTACGACTCCAGAAATCATTGATCAGATCCATGATATGATGATGGATTTCAGAAGAGTTAAGATGCGTGAGATTGCTAGTGCTGTGGGCATCTCGACTGAACGGGTACATAATATTTTGCATAAACATTTGGACATGAGAAAGCTATCCGCAAGATGGGTGCCGCGATTGCTCACGCTTGACCAAAAACGGAATCGTGTGAAGTGTTGCAAGGATGGTTTGCAGCTGTTCCAGAAGAATCCGGAGGACTTCAAGCGTCGTTTCGTCACTGTGGATGAAACATGGATACATTACTATACTCCTGAGACCAAAGAACAATCTAAACAATGGGTTACCAAGAGGGAATCTGCACCAAAAAAGGCGAAGACCGTTCCTTCGGCCGGAAAGGTTATGGCGACTGTCTTTTGGGATTCGCAAGGGATAATCCTCATCGACTATCTGGAAAAGGGTAAAACTATTACAGGTGAATATTATTCATCGTTATTGGACCGTTTGAAAACCGAGCTGCAAGAAAAACGCCCGCGATTGGCCCACAAGAAAGTTCTTTTCCATCACGACAACGCACCATCAAACACACTCGGCAGTTGTGGTCGCAAAGTTAATGGAAATAGGATTCCAACTCGTTTCACATCCCCCTTATTCTCCAGACTTGGCTCCCTCGGACTACTATTTATTTCCCAATTTGAAGAAATGGCTGGCGGGACAAAGATTTTATTCAAACGAGGAGGTGATTGCAGACACTAATGAATATTTTGCAGACTTGGACAAATCCTATTATTCGGAAGGGATCAACAAACTAGAACATCGTTGGACGAAGTGTATAAGCCTAAAAGGAGACTATGTCGAAAAAGTAAAAAAGGTTTACCCCAAACACATAAGTAGTTTTTATTTTTGCACGGACTTTTCAAACCAGCCTCGTAGTACTTGGATATTGAAAGCGTTTGAAAGACAGTTTTAAAATTACTTACATATTAATGTTGTAGTTAAAATGATACAATATTTTTTTACCTTAAATAAGAAAAAATACACCTAAATATAGTGATCAGATATAACCGATTAGTGGAAGCAGAAATAAATTATTGGTTACTTGACGTCAACATTCCAATATTAAAATAAAACAGCTGACACCGTTTTGAAACGTTCTCAATTATAAAAATATAACTATAAATAATAACACAAACAAGAAATAAAATGCTGGTCTTTAATAACACACTTTTGCTGCCTAAATCTGATATTACGACTACTTTAATTAAAGAATTAGTTTGTACAACCAAATCTGACGGCTGACGTCAGAACAATTTAAATTCCTCCTAAAAAATCCTACGTAATTCCTAATCCTCATTTGGAAATAAACCAATTAGTTTTACAATAAATTACATCGTATTTAACTTGTATGTTCAGTCATATGTTGCTAGAACCGCAACTGGTCCTTCACTTCTTGTCTCTAAGAATGGTCAGTCAATGAGTTTTTAAAAGCGGAAATGAAACAAGATGAATTAGTAAGTCGAAGTACATTTATTCTTCAGTATAATCTCCCTTAAGCTCAATACATTTTTTTCAACGATTTTCCAATTCATTTACCCCATCTCTGAAGTGGTTTTCCGAGAGACCTTCAAAATACCCATCTACGGATGCTATTCTCTCATCATTTGTTAAAAAACACTTCCCACGTAGAAATCTTTTGAGGTTGGAAAGAGATGGAAGTCAGACGGAGCCAGATCTGGCGAAAAGGGTGGATGTTCCAATAATTCGTCGACCAGTTTTGCCATTGCCGAAGCACCTCTGAGAGCAGGTGCATTGTCATGATTTTTTTTTCTGCAAACCGGGACTTTCCTCACAAATTTTCTTATACAGCTGATCCAAAACGATGCAATAATACTCTCGTGAGATTGGAGCGGAACAAGCGCGCTCAATCCACTGTGCGGTTGTTGTCGCAATTCAGGATTATACTGATAAACCCAAGTTTCATCCATAGTTACAAATCGACGCAGAAAATCAGTTTTATTCTGTGTGAAACGAGCCAAATATTGTTTAGAAAGTTTTTCTCGAGTGCGATTTTATTCCGATGTTAGCAAAGGCGGCACCCAGCTTGTGAATAGCGTTCTCATACCCAAAATATAAGTTAACATCTCATGTACTCATCCATGTGAGATGCTTATAGCCCCAACTAAATTATCCACGGCTAATTTGTCTTCCGTTACCACATCTTGTACTTACACAATAGTGTCTTCAGTTGTTGCAATTTTGGACGTCTTGAATGTGGATCATCATTGACGCTTGTATGACACCTTTTCGAGTCCATCTATAAGCAGTTGCAGTTGAATGAATAATTTCACTAATTTTGCATGAATTTCAGTTGCCGATAAACCTTCTAAAACAAAGAATTTTGTCACTGCACGATATTCGATTTTTTCCATTTTGAAAAAATGCTGAAACATGTCTGCTTTAACCAGTTAATAAACAATGAATGACTTGACAGATCGACTTGAAATTTAAGAAATGTTAATATGACAGACTCAATAGGTGTCACTTTCAAAATTTGTTGACTGACCTGATAAATGCTTTATTTTCAAAAACTAACTTTTTTAAAACTATAATGTGTAGTAAGCTACGCAGACCAAATGTAGTAAAGCCCGCATCACAATGTCGAATGCTAAATTAATACAAACGACTTTTTGTCAAAAACTGCTGGATCATCAAAAATACAAACTCGTTCCAGTTGGCAGTTTAAAGCTTCAAAGTTCGCTAAATAATTGAATAGCTCTGCCATCGAGTCAATTATTACAACAGTCGACTGCTAATTTTTACCCAAAAATTAGTTAATTTCGAATTAAAACTAATTAAGTGCAAGTCAAATCCACCTACCAAAAGTTCTGTATTTAATATTCCTATAAAATATTACACGTTAAAGTCGGTGTACGAAGCGCACTATAATTTTCTTATAACCTTTATATATCCTCGCATTTATTAAAATTTTTTTAATGTAGTTTGCATAATTAAGGAAGGAACATAAATTTTGCCCTACATTTTTAAAAATATACACGAGCGTCAAATCTTAACGACTCGAGCGATATGACTTGGGTATGACAGTGAAATAAAAGTGTATTTTACTAGTTGCAAAAGTTACAGGCTTGAACATTTTTGGTCAAAAATTTTATTATGAAAGGATTTATTTCTAAAATAATCAAGAACACTTTTGTTAACTTTTATTATACTAGCACTAGCACAATGTTTAAAAAAAGTTTCCGATCTCTGATATAAACTTTTAACACTAGCTTTAATACATACTCTACAATACTCTATTAATAATAGGCTGCTTGCCCTCTATTTCCGATTTAACCGGAAGTTTTTCAAATATAGCTTAACAGTCAATCATCGTGACTTTGATTACACACGCATCCAAGAGGATTAACAACTCCCTAAATACAAATAAAATGACCTTGACAGAAATTCATCCTATGATTTTTGAGTCCTGGCAGCATAGTTCCTAAAGAAACTTTTAAAAAACTGTTTTTATTGTTATTGAGTAGCTGTAATAAAAATAAATTATAAAGTCATTGTTGCACCTATAGGAACTTTATAAAATTTTAGTGTTCATGTAAATTAAATTACGAAATTAGGTGATTTTGAATTTATCAATCAAGATTATCATAGTGTAAAAGTGTATCAGAAATCTCTGTATGTCAACGCTAGATTTATAGTGAGCGAAATAAGAAGCAGAAAGTTTGAAATAGGCATATAAGTAATATTAATTTAGAAAAATTTTTAATATTCTAAAATCGTACTTCTTTCCCCCAAATCTATTGCAATATTCTCTATTAATTAGTAAGCGGGTATGATATTTTTTCTGGCTTGTACCCCACAATATTTTACATTTTTTTACTGCGCAATTTAACTTATATTTAATTGTGCTCTATTTTAATGTGACATTTGTGACATCCATCTAGAAGCAAACACTAGTTGGTGAGTGTGTTGTGCGGTAAGATTTTGTCCAACGTTTTCTCCGAATACATTTAAACTATTCCCGAAAGTCATTGAAAAAGATTGTACTTACTTTTGACTTATAACTGCGTGTACTCTCAGAGTTTAAAACATCATGGTTTTAACTTTTAATATTTTCCTGCCGTACTTCATTCTTTAGTAGGGTAGGTATCGGGGTATAGGTTTTCATATTAAAACAAAATTTTTAAAACATGTCAAGCTATTTTGACGTTCCCATAACAAAAAAAATATTTATTTAATATTTATGTATTATATCCCTAATACCATCATAAATGATCATTCCTTTATACGGAAGCAGGAAGAGAACATACTGCTCGCAAATACCACCATATTCGTTTTCTTTTGTCTGTTTCACCGATAGTTTTATTAATGCGAACGTAGCTGTAATCTGACGCGTTACCTACCACAGTTATGGTACTAACTATAGGTATTACTGAAGATGTATCGGGATTCGTACACCAATAAAAAATTTTATTCTCATTGCAAGTCCTCAGGTGGACGTATACTAAGACAGTATCGATCACACACAACTCCCTCGCAGTAGCGAAAAAGACATTATTGACGCTCTGAGTATAAGAAAAATCACCTTTCTCTGCATTGGCAGTGCATGTTCAAAATACAGAGTGATTAATTATAAATGGAGCACCCTTCTAATTTGCTTATTTGAAGAATTTGTTTTTTTAAAAAAAGTTTTTTACGATGATCACTTTCTTGACATGTGGCAAAAACTTTATATTGTTTAAATGAAACATCCTATACGAGATTTTTCAGTTTTATAGTACACTAAATTCTAGAAACGCCGAGTATATATTTGTATGGCGTTATTGCGTGAGGTAAGGGAAAGACTTTTTTATAATTAACAATGGCATTTATTTACATTAACAATTTTGATAGTGGTAAGTTTATAACAAGAGGCAAAGAAAAATTCCTAATCCAGAAATGCATAATCACATATTAACTGATTTGTGGTCTATGTGTTATCAATAACCCCGTAATGGGGTACAGATTCCACAGGATAAATATGACTCTGGGTAGCCCTGGTCAGAATCGGACGCCACACCACACTGACGACGGCAGGCCGATTACTATCCGGACAAATAAAATACTATTGCCAGAGTAAAAATAGAACACAACTTCTAGGTCTACAAGTGATCAGGTCAAAATCTGATTCTGACTCTTTCTTCGGATTCTAGTGAATTCTGGTCTACTTAAATTTTTAAAACAATATTTTAGTAAGTAGTTTTGAAAACACTGATGAAAGTCATGTCTCCCCTTCGTTTATGAAAGCAATTGCGAATAAAACTTTAAAAAACTACAAATGTAGAGGACATATAAAGAATACAGAAAAATTGTATCGAACTAAATACAGTGAGTAATGTAGTCATTTGACTACAAATTATCATTAGATAATAGGGCACTATTTAACATTAGAAATGTGGACATCAGGTTCGAGCAGCGTGACCATAGCCCAAAGAATTAGTTCATCTATGGCTTCGTTTATAAACTAACTAAGAAACTCTAAACTACCTGCCCGAATCAGGTTATTGTCAAAAAACATTAGTATTAATCCGCCTAGCTCAGTATTCATTACTTAAATATAATAGGCCACGAAATAAGGATTATCAAAGATAATCAAACATGTGAATTATGAAGAAGGGTAACATTGGGTTGAGCTGTATACGCAAAATTGAGGGCCATCTTTAAATGTAACATGTCCACAGGCTTCAAAAAAAAACTTCCGGCAAATGTGTCCTGCCGGTTCTTACCTATAGTGCCGAAACCCTCCCGCTTACAAAAATCCCAATACAAAAACTAAGAGTTGCACAAAGAAGGATGAAACGCTCCATGCTCGGCGTTTTCTTGAAGGGACAGGGTAGGAAATGACGAGTTATCTAGAAGAACAGGGGTATACGACGTTATAGAGTGCATCACGAAACTAAAGTGCAGATGGGCAGGTCACATTACAAGGTCAGACGATGGAAAAATTATGGAATGCCTGCCGAGGGCGGACAAGCGTAGCCGAGGAAGATCTCCCACCGGATGGTCAGATGATATAACGAGAAACTTGACAAACTGGATTGCAGCAGAACAAGACAGAGAGAGACATGGAAGCCCCTAGAAGAGGCTTATGCCCAGCAGTGCGCGCAGATTGAGGCTAGATGATGATGACGAAAAAGCATGCTCCAGCCAGCTTAAATCCGTAGAAATTTATAACTTTTTGGCAAAAATATTTCTTAATATAAAAGCAGTTGAGATGTCTCCACACAACAACAGATTATTTGAAATTGCTTGTAATGCCATGTAATGCCATTTATTAAACGCTTATAGTAATCTACAATTAAATGTACGCTATTAGGTAAGCTAGCCTAATGACGCGTGACGGTACAAAGTTGGTTACGGTTAAATCGAATTTTTGTTAAAGATGATTAGCAAAAAGAGGAGGTACTGGGATTATATAGTTTATTTTGCAAGCGAGCAATGTTTCATTTTATATATTAATAAGGAAGTTTAGGATTTCTTATTATATGACTTTGTTGTTGAGCGATAATTAGATTTAATATTAACTATGGCTAATTTTATTTTCTATTATGTTGCTTAAGAATTCCTTAAATATCTAAAAGTGAGCAATAAATTAAATCCGAGATCTTTGAAAGAGAAGCGAAAAAACGCTAGCAATATTAATTGTTGATGTTTTGCATTAGGGTCATTGACTGACCTTTTTAAACAGGCTTGACACGCAGATCGAAGTAAAATTGAACTACAAAACCAAAATAAATTCTATTTTATCTATTTCCACAATTATTTAATTACATTAAAAGCACAAATAGCGTTTTCACTGTAATGAATATATAGTTTAGAACACCTATTCAGTAACGTTTTACATTGTAATATTTTGACCAGCACATTATTATTTATATCAATGGTCACTTTGTCATATACGGTGTGGGACAATTTAATTCCCGGAATGAACGCGAAGTGTCGCCCGTGGTAGAATTATATTGAAATAATCGACTATTTGAACATAAACTTGTACTCTTTTGCATCAAAATGGATGACCGAAATTTTAAACAACCCGTTAACATTAGATGTTGTCTGAAAATCGGCAAATACAACACTGAAACGGTACAGCTGTTGCAAGTGACATATGGTGGAGATATCATCAGAAGGTTTAGTGTTTGAGGGACATAAAGATCTCATAGATAGAGAAAAGATGTGTCGAGTGATTCAAGAAACGGATAACTGGAGAGCAGACCTTAACACTAACAGAGTGCGAGAAGCAATGCTGTCCAACAGACAATTGATTGTAGGATTGATAGAAGAAAAATTGCAGATTAATTGAGAAATATTTACGCAAATTTTTGCTGACGAATCGAGTACGAGGAAGATTCTGCAAAGTATGTGCCTCACATCTTAATGGATGAAGAGAAACTGGTTCTTAATGGGGGCTTGTTGATACGACTAATCCATTTTCATCTGTGCACCTGTTTTGGAGAGTAATTACGGGTGATAAAACTTATTACTTTCTTATTAGTAAGACTTATGAAACAAAACGTTAGAGCATGCAATATAAATCTCCAGGTTCGCTTTTAATCTCTCTCTAAATCCGCGGTTAGCTTCTGCCGACCATAAACTACTTTCGACATCGAGTATCCTACAAATTAGCAGCATAGAGGCGCCTAAACCGCGCAAGATCCGCTAAATGAGAAGAACTTATGGAATATTTTCGAACTTTCCCTCGGTTAGACGTTTGTTCTCGATCTGACGACCCATCTGACTGCGGAGGTTTCTGATGTTATTTTGGCTGGTATGGACACTTACATCCCTTTTTCGAAGAAATGCCCTTTTAACGACAAGCCTTGGTTTGTTTGAAAATGCAAAGAAGTTCTAGCTTCTAGACGTCTTTCCTACCGACAATGACGTAAAAATCCTAACGACATAAATCATTTCATCTTTGTTCATGCCCGGAACAGATGCAATGAAATTATCGAAGAAACCAAGAAGGCACACAATCAACGAGTTGGAAACAAACTTCTTGCTTGCCTCTGCAATTCCAGGGCGTTTTGATCTGTCCCTAAGGCAGTTGGTCAAAATTTCACCAAATTCTCTATACCGCCACTCATACGCCCAGGTAATTCTATTGCAACAACACCTGTTGAGAAAGCGAACTTGTTGGCTGAACTCTTTGCTTCACATTCGACTGTCGATTTTCAAGGAAACCTACTTTTACCGTAGAGCAGTCAAGAATGCCCTATATTGTCTTCAGCCAGCGTAGCACAAAATGTATTTTAATGAAGCTAGATACCAAAAAAGCTTCTGGTGCTGGCGGAATACCTACCATAGTACTCAAAAACTGTGCTAGAGAACTAACCAGTTTTCTGTTGCCTTTTTAAACTATACTATAGAAAGGGAAAATCAGCATCTTCTGAAATATCTTGAGGGTTCAGCATTATTAGCGGTCATCAATATGGTTTTCGTAAAAATAGATCGACATAAGATCTTCTAACATATGTAACATATGTTTGGAACAACGCAATTGAACACTTTAAAGAATCTCGAGCCGTTGGTCCTGATATATCTAAGGCATTCGACTGTGTTTGGCACTATAGATTGTTGACTAAGCTATGCTCTTCTGGTATGTCTGAAAAGTTCTGGTTATGGCTTCTCATGTTTCCTTAAAGAACGTTCTTTACAAGTGGCAGTCGACGGATTTCTTTCTAACACCTTCACTATCAACGCCGATCTGCCCCAAGGTTCCATACTGTCTCCTACTCTCTTTCACATTTACATTAACAATCTGCTGAAAAACAGGAATCTAATCTACAGCTTTTCAGATGACATTACCCTTATCTCTTCATTCACCTCGAATGCTTGAACATCGGTTACTCAGGCAAATATCTGCAAACAGCAGGAAGTCGTTCAACTTAACGAAGACCTAGAATAAATTCTAGCTTAGGGTGACAGTAACCAAGTAAAATTTAACGCGCCAGGCAGCAGTTTTTTCTAAACATTTTAACGTTGCTGGACCCCACGTAGTTATGTCCTCTAGCATCATCACTCAATTTGCTGGATGTTAATTTGGGAGCAAATATATCTTGGCATGAACATGTTGTAAGCACAGCAAACAGAACGTCTTAAAAGCTAGGAATATTATTCCGATCCAGAAAGCTTTACACTCCACAACAACTGCTAATTCTGTGCAAAGTTCAAATTCGACCAACTATGGAATACTATTCAAAAGAGAGCTATTCACCTGATTGGAGACCCGTAACTAGCCAGAAACTTCGATTCATTAGAACATCAAAGAACGGTTGGCAACTTGAGTCTGTTCTACAAATATTTTTATGGAAAGTGTTTGATGGATGTAGCGCGCTTAATTGCTCCCACGTCGCTCTAATACTTCGCATCCGTATGAGGTTCAGCTTATTATTCCTCGTACAACCCTTTTCAAGCAGTTATATGGAGAACCTCATTCCTTTAAAATAATTAGCTTATGACTGTGTTTCCCACCTAGTACAATTTACAGCGATTCAAGACCAACGTGAATCGCTTTTTCTGCACACGTGTCGCGCCGGAAGCGCTTTAGGAATTTCCCTGCAGCTCGTGTGCTAAACCCATAAATATATTTATATATATATATATATATATATATATATATATATATATATATATATATATATATATAGTGTCTATTATCATTCTTACGCACAATTTGATTTTTAACTATTGCACTCCTGCAAAAACTAGCATCCGTCTATACATAGAAATAATTTAAAAGAGAGTACTCAAGCTTTTATAAGGGTACTTAATACTACTTAAAGTAACTTAAATAGCATTTCTTAAAAGGCTTAAACTCTGAATTTTTATTATTAAATATGGCCTTGAATGACCACTTAATGCCACAATGTAACAGATTGCATTCGATAAATTAGTTCACTTAAAGTTTAAAAGAAATGTGCTGTATAATCGAATACTCACAATTCTTCATAGTCATTATGTTATTGCAATTATGGATTAAATCGAAGAAAGGATACAAACGAACCATTTTAGATATAAACAAATGAAGATAATAAACAACTAATGATTTGCCATTAGCTGAAAATATGCATTTTTGCCATGCATACTATTAAATTTTGTGTAATCTGTTCAATAGTTGGAGTATTAGTTAAAAATATCATGAAGATGGTTTTAAAACAAATGGTAGATACTTTTCTCCTAGAGTCACCCTTTTACAAGAACACTTTAGTGTATTTTCACTAATAGTGTTGTAAATGAACATATTAAAATTGATAAAATTAAAATAAATACAACAATCTATGATGGTTTTAATACTCAAATAACACTAATTTATTTCTAACTAAAAGTCGATAAAATAGTATAATATACTTACATCGCCACATTTTATAAAAGTATGGAAAATTTGAAGGCGAAACATAATAACACAGACCGTAGTTCTGTATTGCTGGCCATTTAATATACAATACCGTCAGAAAGTATTTGCCCACCTAGTTATTTCGGTCCCAAGTAACAAAAACCCAGATAATATATTTTTTTTAATTTTAAAGAATTATTATTTATTTTCACATTATTTACAATCTATAAAATCAGAAAAAATAATCATGATCTTCCAGGATTTTTCTCATCTATGTGACCTCCTTTGTTTTTTAATTACCGCTTTACAGAGTCTCGGCATTCTGTCCAGTAATTTCTTCAGCGTTTCTTCGGTTATTTTTACCCGTTCTGCTTGTAAAAGTTCCCACAAGTGATTGTCTGATGTTGGATTGAGTTTTCGAACACACCTGTCCAAATGGTCCCACAGCAATTCGATGGGGTTCAAGTCAGATGATTGTGTAGGCCAAGTCATCACTTCTAGGACGTCATCGAATTTCCATTGGTCCAAAAGCTCTCTAATTTGTTTAACAGAATGTTTAGGGTTGTTGTCATGCTGAAAAATAAATTTCCCCTAAAAAATATCTCTTCCCGAAGGAAGCATTTGGGTTAGCAAAATTTCTTGATACTGTTCTTTTCGCATGTTTCCTTCTATCCTAAAGATTTTTCCAACTTTACCGTTGCCAAAATAACCCCAAACCAACTCTCTCCAGCTGACCGCTGCACGTAAACTCGTCGATTTGAACCGAAAATTTCGAATTTAGATTCGTCGCCCCAAAGGTCGGAATTCCATTGTTCTGATGTCCAATTTTCATGTTCTCTGGCCCATTCTAATCGTTTACGTTTATTCACTTACCTAAGAAGTGGTTTCCTCACTGCAACTCTCCCGTGTAGTCTATCTTCTGCTAACCTGTTCTTCACGGTTGTCACGCTGATGGGGATGGGCAGCTCCATGTTTACTTGAGCGGTGATTTCTGGTGCGATTAGGCGACGATTACGTCTGCTGGACATTGTTATCGCTCTGTCTTCAGCAGGAGTCATTTTTCGAGGCCTTCCTGAAGGTTTTTAGTTGGAATTCCATGTCCCGCAGAAAATTTTTTACGATGTAGTCCACCGTTCTCTTTGGCATCCGCATAACACTCGCAATTTGTCGACTCTAGTGACCATTTTGATGTCTCGCAATTATCAGAGCCCGATTTTCAACGAAAACTTCTTTCGTTTTTTGGCATTTTCATAACACAATTGAGCGTGTATCAGTGACAAAGTAGTGTTTGCGAATAGTTAATTTCCAAAAGGGCAGTGGTATTTATAGCATAGTTTTTTTATCATAAAATGTCACTAGGAATTTCCATAATCCCTAGAAACTTGAAATAAGTTCTTACTTCAAATGGAATTCTCAGCAATCGCTTCAAAACGATTATCATGCAAAACTTGGAAATTTGTTCTAATTGGTTTTTAATTTGTGATTTCACCAAAAAGGCTTATTGAAACAATTTTATGATGGACACTTGTTAAGAACAATTAAATTTACTTGATATAATAAAAGGATTTAATTAGGTATTAAATTTTGGCAGTTACATTGAAATTTCTAGGTGGGCAAATACTTTCTGACGGTAGTGTATTTCAAGATAATATTTCAGAAGTATAGTCATTGATGTTTCTCCGAAGAAGAGCTATTGCTTCTTGCAAAACCACATTTTTAAGTATATATTGAGCAGGTACACTCAAAAGGCTTTAAAACCTCTTACCGGGACTCTTTCTTCCTGTAACATATATTATTCCCAGCGTATACTTTTGTAAGAAAAGAAAAGAAATATGAGAATCTTAAATCGTGAACATCTCCAGCACTAGAGACGTACAAAAGTAAGTTAAGGAACAAGCCATTAGAGGTGCCACAGCATCCAGACGGCTGAGAGACATCATATGGCGCAACAAATACGTGATAACTAAGGAGAAAATAAGGATATTCAAAATATGTATTAGACCCGTCTCAATGCATGCTGCGGAAACGAGAACGGATAGTAGCAAAACAAAACAACTGCTCAGAACAACCGAAACGAGAACCCTAAGATGCATACGAGTAATAGGTTAAACACCGAGCCCACAAGCTGGCAAATAAGGGAATAATGCGTGATACAGGATATTATAAAATTCGTTCGTCAGGCAGAAAAAATGGAACAACCAGATGGAAAGAACAGACGACAACATACTCTCAAAATCGCTAAAGACTATACCTAATTATTGTTTGGTATCTCGCGAGTAAAGATTACCACCGCCTGAGTCATTTCCACATTAAAAAAAAGCAAATTAGCACTGACCAAGCATTATATTATTACTCCGAACATATCGGTAAAGATAAAAATAATTATATAAATTATATTTGTGTACATTACTCAGCGAAGATCTTTGCATTGAGTACTGTCCATCTGTTTGAGAGGGGCTTAATTCTGCGTATTAATATAAAACTAAGATATCGTGCAGAAATAGACAGAAACGAAGATAATTGATCCCAAAGGCCAAAGTCACTAATCGGTTTCTTAAAATAGCACGATAATAGAGAGTAACTAAAATCAATTCGGTAATTATATATATATATATATATATATATATATATATATATATATATATATATATATATATATATATATATATATATATATAATATATATATATATATATATATATATATATATATATATAAAAAATATATATAAACTTAGCATATTTAAGGTCACTGATGCCTTAGAGTTCCTGCGAAAATCAGAAGCAAAACACAACGAAAAACTAATTTAGAAAAGCAAACTACCATAAAACTTTTTACTTTCTTTGCTAAATTCATGAGAAAATCAATCTCCGAAATTTTTGCATATCTACTCGTTTCAGGTTCAGTAGATCATGAAAAAGCTTATTTTTTCATTACTTCTAATTTTAGCAGAAATAGTCTTTTAATGCAAATATCATGTTTCAATTCAATTTTTTGTAATCAATATCTCTCGATAAAGAAACTATCATTTGAAATATCAAGTTGTAATGGTCGGATTAAGCCTTTTGAGTGTGAGAAAGTTAAATGCGGTATTTATTATAGAACTCACTCAGTATTGGTAAATCACTTCACAGATTTTTTGTATCCAGGTAGTGAATTTGGCTTGTAAATTAATATATATGTAACTTTGCCTAATAAACAGATAAAATTCTACCTTTTCTATGAAAACTTCAAAATTATCTTATTTATTGAGCCTACCACTGCACTAACAAAACTCAGATAATAATTAGTTCTTGCCATACAATAAATTCAGTAATAAAACATAAGTTAGTCACGCAACTTTCATTAAAATACAAAATTAAATCGTTAAAAGATAATACCAAAGCCTTAAAATCCTAACTTTACATACCTTTTATTAAAGCTTACAGAAAATTATCACTATCTTAAACGAATTTTCCCGTTTTAATTATATTCGGAAAATAATAGGGAAGTAGGTTAGAGAGCTTCCTTTTGTAATTTACACGAACGCTATTAATGCTAATATCCCTGTGGTAGTATTTTATTTTTTACATTTTTCCTTTATAATAGAATAACGACGTTGATTTGTTTATGAACGTACTAGAAGACTGTTAGGAGAATCGAATCAGTAAATTAGAAATCAGCTATCCTAATCTCGAAGACGATCTTGTATTGATATATAGAATGAATTTTATATAGAGCTGCTTAGAATTTTTAGTTAATTTAAAATATAATGTATTAGGTATACACATCAATTCTCGGCACCTACCCTTCATTTATTACAGAATTTTTTCCCGCCTATAGGTATTTTAAACTACCATTTTTTAACTGGAAAACGAAGTATAATACTATAATCTGAAAACTCTGAAAAAAATGTAGACGCGATGCCGTTCGAAAAGCAACATTTGAGGCCCTGCCTCTTTACCACATTTCAGCTCATACTGAGGCCAACGATATGATTTGATCACTTTGAGTAAAAACATTGTATTGTACAGTACGTGTAAAAAGTAGTTCTAGCAGTTCCGACAGGAAAATTTCGACCTTTTGATTGATAATAAACCAAGAAGGGTCGAAGATAAAAAGCAAATTTTGGGATAAAAATTCTTTACCAAACTTTCGTGAAACTTACAAATTCACTGAAAGTGACTCCCCATCATCTACAAGAGCTGGAGAGTCCCGATGTTCCCCTCCCGAGAAAACAAAATAAAAAACCATCTCAGACTTAAATTGACAATATTTCCGACATACGGTGTATCCTCCAGACATGGCCACTTTAGGATACCATCTATTCCGTTCTCTACAGCACCAACTGGCTGATTCTCAGTTCAAATCATTTGACCAGGTCGAAAGAGCCTCGATAGTATGGGAGATAGCGGACACAGAAGACACAGCGTTGTCAAAGTGGTATGCGAGTAATCATAATAAAAAGAGGAACTTATAATGAAAATGTGTTTATTTAATATGAATTTAGAATGGATTTCTATGAACAGTCGACTAATTTCATGAATTAATAATAAGCGCCGAGAATTCATTTGTACACTCAATACAACGAATGCTTTGCAGATGACAGTACGCTTATCTCTTCATTCATTTTGAACTCTCGGACATCGGCTTCTCAGACGAGTGTCCGCAGACAGCGGGAAGTTGTTCAACTTAACAAAGACCTAGAAGAAATTCTATCTTGGGGTGACAGTAACCAAGTGGAATTTAACGCTATGAAAACCCAGGCGGCAGTTTTTTCTAAAAAAGTTAACGTTGCTGAACCCGACATAGTTATGGCGGGGCACTCCAATCCTCTAACATCGTCACTAAATTTGTTGGGCGTTAATTTAGGAGCAAATATGTCCTGGCATGAGCATGTTGCGGGCATAGCAAGGAGAGCTTCTTAAAAGTTGGGAATATTATTTCGAACCAGAAAGCTTTACACTCGACAACAACTATTAATTCTTTACAAAGCTCAAATTCGACCAACTATGGAATACTGCTCCCATGTTTGGGGCTCCGCTCCCAAAGATACACTGCATTTGTTGGATTCTATTCAGAGAAGAGCTGTTCGTCTGATTGGAGATCCGGAACTGACCGGCGGACTTGAATCGCTGGAGTATCGAAGAACGGTTGGCAACTTGAGCCTATTCTACAAGTATTTTCATGAAATTCCTCCCAAAGCGGTGCATGTTAGAAATACACGTCGCGCTGATACTTCACATCCGTATGAGGTTCAGCTTGTTATTCCTTTTACAACGCTTTTTAAGCAGTCTTTTATATGGAGAACATCATCCCTTTGGAATAATTTGCCCAGGACTGTGTTTCCCACCGAGTACAATTTACAGCGATTCAAAAACAACGTGAATCGCTTTTTTTTCCGCATACATGCCGGTCCTGGAGCGCTTTAGGGGACTTCCCTGTAGCACGTGTGCTAGACCCATAAAAAACAAAAAAAAAATTTTTTAAAGTACTATAGCATTTAGTAAATTTCATTGTAGTTATGACTCTTAGAGTTACTTCTGGGAATTTTTTTTTACGATTTGACTAACTACTATCGGTAAACAATTGATATTGCCGCTCCGTCCAGAGTCTACTTCACAAAATGTGCATTTAAAACTCGCGTGAAAACTGAAAACCTTTATATTTTGAAGTAGATTTAAGCAAAATAAGAAGTGTACTATAATTTAAAGCTCTATTCGGATAAGAAATAATCCCATTTAAAAAATATATTTTTGCGTTAATAACTATTAAAATATTAGTTGTAAAAAAATGTAACTTATACTGTTGAAATCCACGAGAAAAGTGCTTGAGTGCTTACAGAAATCAAAAATTTTCAACAGGAAAAGAATTACAAACATTTTTCCAAACTGCAGATTTTTGAAAAACACCCTATATATCTGAAACGGTACTAGATATCGATATGCGGTTTTCACCATTGAGTTTATCAATAAAGCAACATATAAAACAAGAAGATTTTACTTAACATCAGTTGGTAATTTTATTTTTTCAACAGCCTGTACAATTCATGTACTTTGTTGAATTTTTATTAGTATTACATTTATCAAAAAAGTTTAAGTTTAGCAGTGATTTGACTATATTGTTACTACTCTAAATTGACCAATGCGACGCTAGGCCTTATTCTAAATGTAAAAAATTACAAATTCAGCAAAATTCCTCACCCTCACACTCAGTTTCTCTACCTATTTTTAATTTTCTACTTTTTTCGTTTGAATTTACATTACAACTTATCACAACAATCAAAAGATAATACAAGTTTTAGAATATATGGCTGCCAAATCGGGTCTAAATTTTTAACACCGAAAGGATAAAAACAATTAGTCAGTATAGGTTATCTAATTGTTAATAAAAAACACATAAATGAGTAAACAACCGTTGCTCAATATAGCTGACTGATGTTCAGTAGGCAGGATTAAATAAAGTTGCCAGAGGGATACCAAATTGTAAAAATATAAATTCCACTCCTCCATTTTAATATAATTTATTAAATAAACCAGCAGTGCCCGCGGCTCCGCTCGAGTGGACTTCTTTAATTATATTATCGTCACTGCTCAATCCTTATATTACCTAACGTAATAAAATATGTCCTATAACCTGGCCAGAGGACATATGTATGAATTAAAAAAAAACACGTAAATCGGATAAGTGGTTCTCGAGTAATAACCGCTCTAACGGACAGACAGGCAGACATAGAGACGTCGCATTTTATATAATATTCTTGGCTACATGATATTGTTCCATATTTAATGGTTTAGTCAGCGTATTGCAAGAGAACGCGCTAGTTGCAACCTTTTTTCCGACTTTATTCACTATTATCGTCACTGTTTATTCCTTAGTTACCTAACGTAATAAAATATATCTTATAACATGGTCAGAGAACATATGTATGTTTTAAAAGAAAAAAGCACATAAATCGGATAAGTGGTTCTTGAGTGATAAGCGCACTAACGGATAGGTAGACAGACAGATAAACAGAGAGACGTTGCATTATATATATATATATATATATATATATATATATATATATATATATATATATATATATATATATATTAGAAGATTATAAATAACCTGGTCAGAGAATAAATGTATGAATTAAAAAAAAAAACACGTAAATCGGATGAATGGTTCTCGAATGATAAGCGCACTAACGGACAGGTAGACAGATAGCCAGAGAGACTTTGCATTTTATATATATTGTATTCTTTGCTATATGATATTGTTCCAGGTTTAGGCAGTGTATTGCAAGAGAACGCGCTAGCGGCAAACTTTTTTCCGACTTAATTCACTATTATCGTCACTGCTATTCCTCATGTTACATAATAAAAATATATCCTATAACCTGGCCAGAGAACAGATGTATGTAAATCGGATATGTGGTTCTCCAATGATAAGCTCACTAACGACAGACAGACAGACATATATATATATATATATATATATATATATATATATATATATATATATATATATATATATATATATATATATATATAATATATATATATATAAATATATAAATATACTATATTATATATATATAAAAACTATATAAATAGGGATAATAAAACAAAATACTAATTGTAAAAACTAAAAATAGGGTAAAAACACCTAAATATAAAGAAAAACAACCGAAGAATTGCCTGTGGCAGTACAAAATTTTGGCAAATAGCCTGATTATCCTTGCCTTCCCTCTTGATGTTGTCGGTGCTTAATGGTTTTTTTTAATCTTTTTTTTGTGAATTTGGTAGTTAAAGTTTACAATATGTTTATATATGATGCCATAATTATTATCGCATTGAAAATAATCGGCGCCACGCTTAAGTTTAATAAATCAACTCATAACAGACTCCAAGTAACCAAATCTAAAAATTGGTACATAACCCGTCATTAGTTAACTGAGAGAATGCAACGGACTGCAACACTTCGCTGACAACTTTATAAATATTTTTATAGGAATGATAGTTAGCAAGAATTTTGAACACCTGTATTGTGAAATTTATGAAAATCTAGACATATTTATAACTGTTGCTAATTATTTTATTACTACTTGCGAATAAGAAACTCACAGCTCCTATATTATATACGTACATATGCTATAGGAAAGTTCAATTTCCCTTTTGCGATAAATAAGTTATAAATAAATTTCATAATGGCAAAAAATTTACAATAATACTGATGCAATAGAAAAAAAACTTAATGACTTCATAATTTACAACTTAATCAACTGGAAAAAAATCACTATAATTATTTATACTTTCTAATATTTTATTCTTATTTGATGAACCCGAAAATGACTTGAAATATACTCGTAAGTTTCAATGTAAAAATTTGGTAAAGTCATTTATTCAGTAATTGTCTCGTAATTTATATATTCCACAGCATTTATTATTCAGTGTATCAAAAAAATGTTTAAATAAAAGTTATAGGGTGTTATACAGCGCATACGCTGACGCTGACAATAAAACGTTTTGAACTGTCAGTTCGAAAAAAATTACGCCATCTTGTTTTTTTTTTAACGAAAAGCCCTGTATATTATTTTATTTTTGAGTCTTACTAAAAATTCTAGATATTATTTGTATAACAAACCATATGTCTAAATTGAACTGTTTTGGAATTATTGATATTTGAAATCAAATTAAAAAAAAAAAAATTAAGCTGACTTGTGTTAAACATTTACTGTCGGGTAACGACTTAACGCGTCAAAAAATGATTTATTGACGAAAATGTCTATTTCATTTTGTGAAACTGCAATTTGAGCGTAATATAATAATGGTACCCCTTGATACATTGAACCCCTGATATATTGAAATTACAAAAAATTTTATTGAAAATTAGCTTTTTTCCTAACCAGAATTATGGAAAGAGTCAAATAACGCTATCGATTTTTTAAGTAACTTATTCAATTATTAATTAATCACCTTTCTTTACTTACAAGTTCTGTTAAGATTATGAGTAATAAAAAAACTATAATTTTAAGAATGTGACAACCACGAAAAGGACATATACATATTGATAACAAGATATATTCGAAACCTCCTCCTCTAACTCCTTCTCTCACACATATATGTTGAATTTTACATAATATTGCTTAAAATGTATTTATTATCACAACCAAAAACCACGATATAATTTCTTAAATTTTCGGGTGATATTGTCTAAAATCCGTTGGTTACTTCCCAAGTAGCGCTTGTACAAAAAATTTGAAAGTTGTTTACTTTCAGGAGTTATTCCAGCAACAGATCGACGCAAATTAGACATTGTATTTTTCTTTATCTAACTACGCTAAAATGGAACGAAATGCAAAAATCTTAGAAGAGATGATTTTTTGACTATTGCAATACTTTCCTTACAGTACGACCTAGAAAACAATTACTGCTAGTACTACGCTATATATAGAAATTGATTAATATGACGACGATCTTATTTCGTAATCGTACTTGTAGATTTGGCATTAATTTTTTTTTATTATCGCAACCTTTTTCATTAATCTGTTATTTTTTTACAAAGCTTAACATTTTTATTTTATTTCAGGTACTTCATGATCACATATGCTATAGGTATGAAATCTTAGAAGTAATTGGTAAAGGCAGTTTTGGCCAAGTTATCAGAGCTCTCGACCACATGACCAATAAACATGTAGCTATCAAAATCATAAGAAATAAGAAGAGGTTTCACCACCAAGCATTAGTTGAAGTAAGAATATTGGACCATCTGAGAAAGAAGGACAAAGATGGTAATCACAATGTCATTCATATGTTGGAATATTTTTACTTTAGGAATCATTTATGTATAAGTTTTGAATTACTGAGGTAAGTTAATATATTTTTTCAAACAAATTAACAATTTAGACATACGTAAAATACGAATCAGTATATATCACCACTACACGAAACACTTTATTTTTGCGCTCGACGCGCGTTTCGCTAACCATGTTAGCCTCATCAGGAGCGATGATTGACTAAAGCTAAACTACAAATCTACCCTATTTATACTTAGCCTAACCCTTGAATTACTAAGGCGGAACTAATGGAATAGGCAAGGTCATTAGTTCCGGTCAAGTATCCAGTAGAGGAGACTATAAGGAATAGGCCCTCTGTCTTTATTTAAACTACTTTTACATTTTATAATTTCCATACTTT
This sequence comes from Pachyrhynchus sulphureomaculatus, assembly GCA_019049505.1. Lineage (NCBI taxonomy): Eukaryota > Metazoa > Arthropoda > Insecta > Coleoptera > Curculionidae > Pachyrhynchus > Pachyrhynchus sulphureomaculatus. Next base: position 108,462,588 of record CM032447.1, read on the forward strand.
CGTATGTGTTCAACAATCTCCTATCAGATATATTTTTAATTAATCTTAGATTATCTAATGTTACAATATGATCAGCTTCAAGGGCACGTTCGGTAATGCTAGACTTTTCTGCTCTACTGTATTTTAAGTGTGTTAAATGTTCTTTAAATCGCGTTTTAATTGACTTTTTAGTTTGCCCAACATACTTTTTGTCACAATCATTACAACTAATTTCATAAATTCCACTTTTCTCACAATTAGGAATTTTATCTCTGGGATTTCCTAAGATATTCCTCAGTTTGTCTGATGACTTATAAACTAAGGTGAGACCTACCTTATTCAAATACCTTATTGAGTCCCCTGCTATGTTTCGGATTATATGGTATGGAGACATACTTAGTGTTATTTTCTTCGCGTGTAAAAAAGGTGGAATTCTGAATATTTAACCTGAACTTATGTCTATTTATTAGCTTGTTTACTAAGTCATCGTCATAACCATTAACTCTAGTTATATTTCTAATACGATTCCTTTCATTATTAAAGTTTACTCTATTCAGAGGAAAAGTCACCAAACGATGAACTAAAAAATGTAATGAAGCTAATTTGTGTTGTTTGCAATGAAATGAATCATTAGGAATATATCTATCTGTTACTGTGTCTTTCCTATGGATATCAAATTCTAATCTATTATTATTTTTAATAATTAAAATATCTAAAAATGGCAGTTATCCTTTGTTCTCAACTTCGTAAGTGAATTTTATGGAATCATACCGGCTATTTAATTTGGAAACAAAATCATCAATATTTGCTTTCTTTGGATCAAAAATCTCGAAAATATCATCCACATACCTATACCATACCCTTAGGGAATATTCAAATTCTTGACTGGCTTCGGTTTCAAACTTACTCATGAATAAGTAAGGTACTGGTTACTTGACCGGAACTGATGGCCTTGCCTATGCCATTAGTTCCGTCTAAGTAATTCAAGGGTTAGGCTAAGTATAAATAGGGGAGATTTGTAGTTTAGATTTAGTCAATCATCGCTCCTGATGAAGCTAACATGGTTAGCGAAACGCGCGTCGAGTGCAAAGTGTTTGGTGTAGTGGTAATATATACTGAGTAGTGCCATTGCGCCAAAGATTCCACATTCTCAACTTAGTTGAAGTATAGATGATATATACAGGGTCGGCCACCAAAGCCCGGATAGAATTAAAATTGCGTTTCATGACTTCGGAGGTGGGTCGTTGTTGACGTTTGGACAAATCAGATATTTAATACGCGTGTTTTACCTCATAATGTCCGAGAAGATAAGATCGAGTGCGGAGTATGATCAAAGAGCAGCAATAATAAAACGTGTTCACGTTATTCATTCGTAGAACGAAATTATTTGGTTCCTCAGATACCCAAGAACAACAATATATAACGGTTGGGCTAGATATTTCGCTTCCGAGACTTCCGAGTATGGCACTAGAATAAGTAGGATAAAGTTTCTAGCCTCTGTTACCATCCTAAATATCGATGGAAGGTCGAGAGTCACGTTATACCTTCACATTTCTTTCAAAAGAAACAAGTCGAAAGAGGTTTATTTGGTGGATCTAACGAAGATAGTAAAACTTATATGTGTATATATATATATATATATATATATATATATATATATATATATATATATATATATATATATATATATATATATATATATATATATATATATATATATATATATATATATATATATATATATATATATATACATATATATATATATATATATATATATATATATATATATATATATATATATATATATATATATATATATATATATATATATATATATATATTATATATATATATATATATATATATATATATATATATATATATATATATATATTATATATATATATATATATATATATATATATATATATATATATATATATGTATATATATATATATATATATATATATATATATATATATATATATATATATATATATATATATATATATTATATATATATATATATATATATATATATATATATATATATATATATATATATATACATACATATATATATATATATATATATATATATATATATATATATATGTATTATATATATACGAGGCTGGTTTGAAAAGTTCGTGCAAAGTCCGAGAGATGGCACCTCCGGCGCGTTATCGAGGTCATGTTTAGTTAGTAGCATCTCTTGAATGAACGCACACCAAGTTTCAGCCATATTGGTCTATTTCTTTGTGTTTGGCATTCGTGTGAATCAAGGAAGTCGAGTGATTTTCAAGAAATGGACGAAAAAGAATTTCGTGTGGTGATTAAACATTACTTTATGAAAGGCAAAACGCCTCAGGAGACTAAAGAGAAGCTTGATAAACATTATGGTGACTCTGCACCTTCGATTAGAACAGTTTATAAGTGGTTTCAAAATTTTCGGACTGGCCATATGGGCACAAGTGACGCTGAACGTTCTGGACGGCCTGTGGAGGTTACGACTACAGAAATCATTGATCAAATCCATGATATGGTGATGGATGACAGAAGAGTTAAGGAGCGTAAGATTGCTAGTGCTGTGGGCATCTCGACTGAACGGGTACATAATATTTTGCATAAACATTTGGACATGAGAAAGCTATCCCCACGATGGGTGCTGCGATTGCTCACGCTTGACCAAAAACGGAATCGTGTGAAGTGTTGCAAGGATGGTTTGCAGCTGTTCCAGAAGAACCCGGAGGACTTTAAAGCGTCGTTTCGTCACTGTGGATGAAACATGGATACATTACTATACTCCTGAGACCAAACAACAATCTAAACAATGGGTTACCAAGGGGGAATCTGCACCAAAAAAGGCGAAGACCGTTCCTTCGGCCGGAAAGGTTATGGCGACTGTCTTTTGGGATTCGCAAGGGATAATCCTCATCGACTATCTGGAAAAGGGTAAAATTATTACAGGTGAATATTATTCATCGTTATTGGACCGTTTGAAAACCGAGCTGCAAGAAAAACGCCCGCGATTGGCCCACAAGAAAGTCCTTTTCCATCACGACAACGCACCAGCACACACCTCAGCAGTTGTGGTCGCAAAATTAATGGAAATAGGATTCCAACTCGTTTCACATCCCCCCTATTCTTCAGACTTGGCTCCCTCGGACTACTATTTGTTCCCCAATTTGAAGAAATGGCTGGCGGGACAAAGATTTTATTCAAACGAGGAGGTGATTGCAGACACTAATGGATATTTTGCAGACTTGAACAAATCCTATTATTCGGAAGGGATCAACAAACTAGAACATCGTTGGACGAAGTGTATAAGCCTAAAAGGAGACTATGTCGAAAAATAAAAAAAGGTTTACCCCAAACACATAAGTAGTTTTTATTTTTTGCACGGACTTTTCAAACCAGCCTCGTATATATATATATATATATATATATATATATATATATATATATATATATATATATATATATATATATATATATATATATATATATGTATATATATAATATATATATACATATATATATATATATATATATATATATATATATATAATATATATATATATATATATATATATATATATATATATATATATTAATATATATATATATATATATATATATATATATATATATATATATATATATTACATATATATATATATATATATATATATATATATATATATATATATTAAATAAATACGCTTTTATTTCTCTTCAACAAACCGATTTCACATAATATCAAAAAATAACAAGGAGATATATCCATACTGAAAAGATTAAAATCGAAGTTTAAATAAGCATCAGCACTACCTAAATCATGTCAAATTTGTAAATTTTAGCTGTGGAAAATTACGGATTTTTGGATCTTTCCTTGGAAAACACTTAATTTTAAAAGTAATCCATGTGATTAACATGAAAGGAATGAATTAAATAAATTGAATAAAAACATTTGGATTTAAGTTGCCAAAACCGCGGTATTTAGTAACGTTTAATGAACTCTAGATTAGCAAGGTAGTTAATACAATATAAAATCATTAAGAAAGAAGGGAAAAATGAAAAATTTTAAACCCAATTTACGAAACTAGTAAATTATATATATATATATATATATATATATATATATATATATATATATATATATATATATATATATATAGTGAACGTTTTTTTTTTTGTAAGAACGAATGTATATAAGATTGTCCAATAACAGTTATTTTTATTGCCATTTTGTGTGTTTGCCTTCTTGACGTTTCTCATTGATATCTCCTGATGTGATAATTGTAATCATTGTTTCGTTGTATTGTATAGTTTACACAATTTTAGGTTCACGGGTAGCTTACTGATTAAATAGATAATAATTATAAGTGTGTAAAATGGTGTTTCTCAATTTATCTTATTTTGGTATAGCAGTATTAATATTAATGAAATTGTGGAACCGGTTAGAACGGTGTGGATGGAATCACCTATTTTGTATAAATTTTGATAGAAAAAATTTCATTTTAGGTCTTTCATAACATATCGATCATTTTTTCTATTAATATTAATATTTTCAAAAGCTTGCATGTAGAGATATATAAATATAGGCCTTTTTATTCATTCCAAACAACGCTGGTTACTTTAGTTTAGAGATAAAAAAACATTTCGATGCTCCATTATTACATGAAAACCCACTATCCTAATCCTAAGAAGTACATTGTCATGTTTGCTAGGACGCGAAATAGATATGCCATATACAACAAATGTACAAAAAGCGATATATCTATCATGAACTACTATAAAGTGAACATGTTTGACATATCCGAACCGACTACAATAGAAAAATGTATCAATAAACTAAATCTTACAAAAGCTTTCTGTCATATGATAACGTATACGAGATTAGCCTGACCCAAATATATAAAATCGCTCTTTTACATCTGACCTAAAAATCTTAAAAACGTACGTATTTATACAATTTTTGGCTATTAAGTTAGACATAAACATGTCGTTAGCAATATAAACAATAACAAACGTTTTAAGTAAGCTAGCTATTAATTTTTAAGTGTGTTTTTCCTTTGGACGTTTGTCATATAGTTAGTATTTACTATTGTATAAGTGATTATTAATTATTGTAGCATTTATGATTTTACGCTAATAAAAAGGACATAAATATTCATGTATAAAATTCTACTCTATCGGTATTTTAAAACTAATCTACGAGGGTTGGATGATAAGTACCTGGTCGCGGCCAGAGATGGAGCTACAACTATTTAAAAAATTATATTTTTCGTAAACATAACCCTTTACAAGAATCCTGTCAAATTTTCAAGTCGCTGCGTGTTTTAGTTTGTGTGTGGCAGCCATTTAAATAGAACAACGTTTGTGATTTTACAACAATGGAAAGAACGAATGATGAGATAAAAGTGGAATTCAGCGACGTTTGTGGGGACTCTACACCTTCGTTATCGACCATAAAATATAAGACAGCTGAATTCAAACGCCGCCGTAAAAACATTTTTGATGAAGAGCATCCAGATCGTCCAAATGAAGTCATTTTAACAACTCATATGGATATGAGAAAGCTTTTTGCGATTGCTCACAACTGACAATAAAACGCACTTGTGTCAACTTCAAAAGAATGTTTAGCGATATTAAAGCGCAATCGGAATGATTTTTGGCGTCGATTCATAACTGCTGCCGAAACACGGATTCATCACAGCACACCAGAGACCAAAGAATAGTCCAAACAGTGGGTTTTCCGTGGCGAACCAGCGCCAAAATCATGGCCACACTGTTTTACGATGCACGCGGCATAATTCTAGTCGATTATCTTGAAAAGAGCCAAACAATTGATGGAGAGTATTATGTCAACTTATTGGATCGATTCAACCATGCTGAGAAAGGAAAACGTCTACATTTAGTGAAAAAAAAATTATCTAGTATCATAGCCAAGACAAAATTCCATAAGTTAAGATACGAATTGCTTCCGCATCCACCACGTTCACCAGATTTAGCCCCCAGCGATTATTTTCTATTTTCGAATATGAGAAAATGATTCGGCGGAAAAAATTTGACCCAACGATTAGGTGATTGCTGAAACAAACGCCTATTTTGAAGAGTTGGAGAAATCCTATTTTTTAGATCGGATACAAAAGATAGAAAAACGTCAAGGCCAGGTACTTATCATACAACCCTCATATTTAGATTTAACGTTATTTGCCTAATTTTCGCCCATTACGTAGTGGTTACTTAAAAATAAAAATTAATTGCCCAATGGCAAAAAGAAGATATCTAATGTTCTTGTAAACTTTTATGTTAGACCTCATAATTTTTTTGAATTGTTCTCATAGGAAATACATATGTTTATGTGATACGGATTTACAGACTTAAAAAGCAAATATATATCGGGCGGGGTGCAGAACAAAGTACTTCTCAGTACGCACTGTCTGCCGTAAAAGACGACCCAAACGATACGGAATACCTGAAGAAATTAGTTTACTAAAGGAGCAATCTCGTCTTGAAGGATTAAAAAAAAAAATCATCAAATGGCATTGGTTTAAATAAAAAAAAACGAAAAAAATTACGTTACCGCGTTTTACTTTTTTGCTAATTAAAAATAAAGTTCTTGATAAAATCAAAATTCAGAGACAAGCAATGTGTTAAGAGAAAATATGTAATAAATTTCATCAAAATCGGTTCAGTGATTCTTGAGATATCTTGCACACTGCTCAGCGATTTTCAAGAAAAAATAATTTCAAGAAAAATGCATTTTAAGATTTGAAAAATCACCTTAAAAAACAGTAATACAAAAATAAATTCTTAACTATAAATGAATCACCGACTCCAGGGCCATATGCTGAATCTTCATCAATTATTTGAGCTTCTAGAGTACTAATTTGTTCTTGTCTATGACGCATTCTAGCTTCTTTTATATTTGTCGCTCGGCCAGGTTCAGGTTCTCCGTCCACTTTAGCTGCGTAGTCATGTGCATTTCAGCCACAATGAACTCCCATTGCAGTCATTATATTCAACAAAAACCAATTAAAATATAAACTTTAATAACTGCTACGACTGAATTGCTACTAGTGAACTGCTACGAGTGAACTGTACAACGGTACTGAACAAACTCTCAGTTTTGAATATAAGACCTTAGAATAGCAGATGGGAATGTCTTATCACTTCTAAGAAGAACAATTGAAGAATCACTTTGTCCTATGGCGAAGACTGACCCGGAGCAGATGCTCGCTACCTACTCCGAAAACTCTACGCAATGGCACTTCTTTTAAACTGCTACGAGGCTGGTTTGAAAAGTCCGTGCAAAGTCCGAGAGATGGCACCACCGGCGCGTATCGAGGTCATGTTTAGTTAGTAGCATCTCTTGAATGAACGCACACCAAGTTTCAGCCATATTGGTCTATTTCTTTGTGTTTGGCATTCGTGTGAATCAAGGAAGTCCAGTGATTTTCAAGAAATGGACGAAAAAGAATTTCGTGTGGTGATTAAACATTACTTTATGAAAGGCAAAACGCCTCAGGAGACTAAAGAGAAGCTTGATAAACATTATGGTGACTCTGCACCTTCGATTAGAACAGTTTATAAGTAGTTTCAAAATTTTCGGACTGGCCATATGGGCACAAGTGACGCTGAACGTTCTGGACGGCATGTGGAGGTTACGACTCCAGAAATCATTGATCAAATCCATGATATGGTGATGGATGACAGAAGAGTTAAGGTGCGTGAGATTGCTAGTGCTGTGGGCATCTGGACTGAACGGGTACATAATATTTTGCATAAACATTTGGACATGAGAAAGCTATCCGCAAGATGGGTGCCGCGATTGCTCACGCTTGACCAAAAACGGAATCGTGTGAAGTGTTGCAAGGATGGTTTGCAGCTGTTCCAGAAGAATCCGGAGGACTTTAAGCGTCGTTTCGTCACTGTGGATGAAACATGGATACATTACTATACTCCTGAGACCAAACAACAATCTAAACAATGGGTTACCAAGGGGGAATCTGCACCAAAAAAGGCGAAGACCGTTCCTTCGGCCGGAAAGGTTATGGGCGACTGTCTTTTGGGATTCGCAAGGGATAATCCTCATCGACTATCTGGAAAAGGGTAAAACTATTACAGGTGAATATTATTTATCGTTACTGGACCGTTTGAAAACCGAGCTGCAAGAAAAACGCCCGCGATTGGCCCACAAGAAAGTCCTTTTCCATCACGACAACGCACCAGCACACACCTCAGCAGTTGTGGTCGCAAAATTAATGGAAATAGGATTCCAACTCGTTTCACATCCCCCCTATTCTCCAGACTTGGCTCCCTCGGACTACTATTTCTTCCCCAATTTGAAGAAATGGCTGGCGGGACAAAGATTTTATTCAAACGAGGAGGTGATTGCAGACACTAATGGATATTTTGCAGACTTGGACAAATCCTATTATTCGGAAGGGATCAACAAACTAGAACATCGTTGGACGAAGTGTATAAGCCTAAAAGGAGACTATGTCGAAAAATAAAAAAGGTTTACCCCAAATACATAAGTAGTTTTTATTTTTGCACGGACTTTTTAAACCAGCCTCGTATAACTTCGTCAATTTTTAACCGATTTTTAAGCAACTTACAGAAAATATTCTTAAGACGTCATACTAAAATAAAATATAAAAATCGAATTTTTTTACCCAGACGACTAGGTATATCCCCTTAGAATTGCATTGCAGCATATAAAATTGAAGAAGAATAACACAGGGGAACAGCTGTTTTGGTGTCGAGGTTTTTTGAGCTGATTCTATATCAATTTGATGTCCTGAATTCAAATAACGTATTCATTTGTACCTAGGAGCTCAAATTTTTAAGATATACAATTTTAGAGAAATATAAGTTTACATTATTGTAACTCAAATCCGTAAATGTAGTAAACAAAAGTAGATACGAAATTTTTATTTTAGTTATACAAAATACAATATTATGTCGTACTTACAAACAAAAAAAAAACATTGAAGAAATGAAATAGTCACTCAACACTTGGAAAGCTTCTTTTCCTTTCCGCGACATTCTTGAATGTTTTTTTAAACAGTCCCTTTTTAAACTCCAGCAGTAATCTGCCATCATGTGCATGTCCCATCTTCCTTGGTAGCGGTCCTCCATAACTTTAACATCTTGGTGAAATCTTTCACCTTGTTCCTCACTCATGTCTCCTAAATTTTCTAGAAAACGGTCTAAGTGGCTGTGTAAATAGTGTATTTTAATACTCATATTGCACCCTAAGGATTTGAAACTATTAAGCATCTTGTTAACCATTTCAACATAGTTTTGAGCTTTATGTTTGCCTAGAAAATTTTCTACAACTGCAACAAATGATGTCCAAGCTGCTCGTTCAACTTGATTCATTGAATTTATGAAGGCAGGATCCTTAATTAATTGTCTTATTTGTGGGCCGTCAAATATCCCTGCTTTGAGTTTTTCTGTGCTCAACTGATGCATTTTTACCCCTATATATGCAAAACAAGACCCATTCTTATCAAGAGCCTTTACAAATTGCTTCATTAAGCCCAGCTTTATATGTAACGGAGGAAGTATGATTTTTTCTCTTTCAACCAAAGCGTCGTTAATGACATTCTTTTCCCCAACGTCCATGTCTTCTCTCTGAGGCCAATCTTTTCTAACCCAGTGGTGTGTTTTGTCCCTACTATCCCAGAGGCACAAGAAACACGGATATTTCGTGTAACCACTTTGCTGCCCAAGAAGAAAGTTTACCATTTTTAAGTCTACACAAATCATCCATTGATGTTCGTAATACTTTATCTTCTGCAAGACCAAAGCTATGGTATTATATTCTTCTTTCAGTTTCGTTGAGTGAGCTAGTGGTATTGAACCATATTTATTCCCATTATGTAGAAGGACACATTTTAAACTTCGCTTTGAACTGTCAATAAATAGGCGCCAATCATCTGGAATATATTCAGAAAGTCCCATTTCTTTCATGAGTCCCCTAATTTCGTGACAAAATACAAGATTGTCTTCTTGAGAAAAGAATGGTAGCAGATCTTTTTCTCTTGTACGGTAAAAGGTAATTTTGGTTCCTTGTTCCAGTAATTTTTTGTAGTTCAACCTAGAAGCCAGTACTTCAGAAGCTTTTTTCGATAAATTGAGATCCCTGGTGAGATCATTTAATTCATTTTGATTGAAGCGTTGAGGAACTGATGACGTCCCCTCATAGTCACTGTTAGTTTCATTAGCATCAGAACTTTTATTAGCATCAGAAGAGCGATCAGAGGGAAAATATTCGTCATCAGAGATATGTGGTAGCTGATGAAATGTTGGAATCGGTATTTCATCTGAGTGCGGGATAGGGCGTATTGCCGAGTCTAAATTGGGATAAGTCCACTTACTGCGGTTATTTCGATTGATTCCATTAGTATTTACTAAACAGAAATAACAATCATTGAAGTGGTTTTTTAGTTCTCTCCAAACCATTGGTACGCCGAATTTTAGACATTTTCTTTTCCCGGTAGTCCACTGCCGTAAATGCTCTGTACAAGTTTTACATACGAGATGCGGGGCCCACGTTTTGTCCTGATCACCAAGCTTAACTCCAAAGTATCCAAGATACGCTCGCTTTACAAAATCAGTAATAGTTTGTCTGTTTTGTTGAAACATGTATTCTCCGCATATATAGCAAAACACATCAGGTTGATTTACACAACTTCTTCTTGAACTGGAACCTGAACTCATTTTAATTCTGTTCAATAACACAAAAAACACTTTTTTCTTAACATAAAATAACACGCCGAATTCGATCTACTCTCATTAGTAAGAACGCACAAACTGACGAGACTTACCCGAGTTAGGTGATTAAAAGGGTCAGTTCAGGTACCTGATAGGCAATGGTTCCACTATTTATAGATTTTACCTGGAATTTACTCAATTACAGACTGACAATAAAACCATTGTACCTACATTAATGAATATATAATAATTTTAGAACTCTCATAAATGAATATACTGAATAAAAACCACATTGGTAGATAAGTTGATGTATCTAAAAAAGTAGAGCTGATAGAGAAAAACGGATTGCATGTATAGATTTAGCGTCCCAGCTCTAAAATCCCAGGCACCAAAACAAAAATATTTTTTTGTTGCCCTGTGTAATAAGTTCGTATTTAACAAGGTATCACAATAATGTTTACATTTTCGATAAACATATTTTTATAAATATGCAAGACAAGCCAAAAACGAAAAATGCTGAAAACATTTTTTTTCCAAAGATAAACGGTGCACATAACTGAAACTATTAACTACATTTATAAACCGGTGTCCGCGTAAGTAATATTGAGTAACAAGTGTTGACAATAGCACTATTCACATGTGATGCACATTATACATTTTTCACGATTACATCAAATATACTATTTTAGTATATGATTAATTCTCTAACCTGGTTTATATAAGATTCGATAAAAAATCATGTGCAAAGCGACATATTTGATTGCCCAACCATGTATTGTATGGATAAGCATATTTTAAAAATTAAACACTTTTGGGTAATTTCGACAACACTAACTTTTATTAACAATTGCATTCAGACATCTAACAAAACTGGCCGACTTCTTCGGCTCTCTAAACTATTATATCTAGTGCGTACCAAAATACCTTTATACATAACCCTCATTACGATTACATAAATACATTTTTTAGTGAGATATGGATAGATATGTGACAGATATGGCCTATCTGTCACATAAAACAAACTCAAGGGTTTAGTGATTTGAAACATGTCAACCACAGTAACTTAAGTATAATTTAATCTACATACGTAATGTAAACAAGCCAGTCTGCCTGAAAACAATTATCAATAATTAATATTCTCCTTCTCATATTGCATCGTTCGGCCTATCATATACACAATTATACACAATTGAACACTTTGGAGAATCTCGAGCGGTTGCTCTTGACATATCCAAGGCATTCGACCATGTTTGGCATGATGGACTATTGGCTAAGCTACGCTCTTATGGTATGTCTGAAAAGTTCTGTTTGTGGCTCAGAGAGCGTTCTTTACGACGGATTTCTTTGTAACACCTTCACTATCAACGCCGGTGTGCCCGAAGGCTCTATACTGTCTCCGCTCTCTTTCTCATTACATTAACGATCCGCTAGAAAAGACCGGGAATCCAATCTACAGCTTTGCAGATGACAGTACGCTTATCTCTTCATTCACTTTGAACGCTGGGACATCGGCTACTCAGGCGAATATCCGCAGACAGCAGGAGGTCGTTCAACTTAACAAGGACCTGGCAGAAATTCTATCTTGCCAGTAACCAAGTGGAATTTAACGCTACAAAAACCCAGGCGGCAGTTTTTTCTAAAATAGTTAACGTTGCTGAACCCGACATAGTTATGTTGGGGCATTCTATTCCCCTAGCATCGTCACTCAATTTGTTGAGTGTTAATTTGGGAGCAAATATGTCCTGGCATGAACATATTGCAGGCATAGCAAGGAGAGTTTCTCAAAAGTTGGGAATATTATTTCGAACCAGGAGGCTGTACACTCCACAACAACTGATAATTCGACGAACTATGGAATATTACTCCCATGTTTGGGGCTCCGCTCCCAAACACACACTGCATTTGTTGGATTCTGTTCAGAGAAAAGCTGTTCGTCTGATTGGAGACTCGGAACTAACCGGCGGCCTTGATTCGCTGGAACATCGAAGAACGGTTGCCGCCTTGAGTCTGTTCTACAAGTATTTCCATGGAAAGTGTTCGCAAGATGTCGCCCGCTTAATTCCTCCCAGAGCGGTGCATGTTAGAAATACACGTCGCGGTAATACTTTACGTCCGTATGAGGTTCAGCTTGTTACTCCGCGTACAACGCTTTTCAAGCAATCTTTTCTATGGAGAACATCATCCCTTGGGAAAAATTTGCCCAGGAATGTGTTTCCCACCGAGTACAATTTACAGCGATTTTTCTACGTACATTCTACTTAAAATAACTTTGTTTCAATCATCAATATATTCTCTCAGCTGGTGTCTTTACATGAAGTATTACAACAATTATCAATAAACAAATCCTAAATCAACCAGCTAGATCAAACTAATTTTAGAACTTATTAGAAATTTAATTCTAGAAACTATAATCTAATAATATATGTATCTATGTTTTCCGCTCATTCTCTCACTTATTTCTTTATAAACACTACAATTTTTTTTGAGAAACGAAATAGTGTGATAAATAGTATGCTCTTTCCAAGAGTCCACTACCATTACGTAATATAGGTTGATTTAAGTTGACCTGTTTTCCAAGTGCGACGTCATATGTTTACGTGATAATACTTTTCTTCATTGCAGACCGCCTCAATGCAGCATTTATGGATTTCGTATTATCGTTCATAAAACAGTAAATTACTAAACATCCTTTGACAAGTAGTATGGAAAATGTCAGGTTTCAGTTATAGACATCTCTGCATCTCATCTTCTTTTGTAATTAAATATTGACTTAGAGTACTTATAAATTAACATATCAACTCGTAAAGCTTAGATTAATGTGATATTTAGTGAGGAAAGGTCAAATTCGGTATTTATTTTTAAATTACTTCTTTGAGAGGAAAGTACTGGCTAAATCGATTTTCAATTTAAAAATTTCATCCTGTATACGCTAAGCACAATACTTATTACCTTTGGAGGGTACAGTTTTAGCTATTATAATAATGTAATTTAAGCTGAAAACATTTATGATGTGTATGTAGATAGAACATCTAAAAATGGTAAAGAGAGAAATTTACATCAAATTTCTTGTAATTTTCGCTATGGGAAAAGTACAGCTATAAAAATTGTTTAAAAAGTTGATGGAATACAAATGATAGTTTGAAAACATAAACGTTCTGAATTATAAGCAACAAAGACAGAAAATGCTTATGCTCCCTGTTCTATCTATATATTGTTGTAGATATCCAGCTTAGGCTCCTGAATACCATTTAGGAAGCAAGAGAAATTCCTATATCTCTTAACGATCTTTTTATCGGAGGTCTGTTTCATAAAGGCACGAGTTTTGTTGTTGTGTTATTTTTATACAAGTTGTTATGAACAAGCTTCTTATAAACAATTGTATAATTTGTTCGTAACAAGTATCAAGTTAGTCCGTAACTTTTGTTGTGAACATAACAAAAACATGCTTTAGGAAAAGAAATGTCAGTAGTTTTTGTAATTGTGAAGTTACTTTCACCTTGCCAAAAAACCACCGACCAATCGAGTTGCTTTCAATAATTTCAAAAGTCATGGTAAAGGCTATCAATCAGCATCTTCTAAAATATCTTGAAAGATTGAATATTATTAACGACCATCAATATGGCTTTCGTAAGCAAGGATCAACAGAAGATCTTCTGACTTATGTAACATATATTTAGAACAACGAGGTTGAACACTTTGAAGAATCTCAAGCGGTTACACGTGATACATCCAAGGCATTCATTCGACTATGTTTGGCAGGAAGGATTATTGGCTAAGCTACACTCTTAAGGCATGTCTGAAAAGTTTTATTTATTGCTCTCGTGTTTCCTCAGGGAGTATTCTTTACGAGTGGCAGTCAACGAATTTCTTTCTAACGCCCTTTACTATCAACGCCGGTCGCTCCAAGGCTCCAGACTCTCTCCTATTCTTTTACACTAACGATTAGCTGGAAGGGACCAGCGTTGCAGTTGACAGTATGCTTATTTCTTCATTTACATTGAACGCTCGAACATCGGCTATTCATGCTAATATGCGTTCAACCTAACAAGTTCTATCTTGGGATGACAGTAACCAAGTAGAAATTAATGCTACAAAAACCCAGGCGGCGGTTTTTTCTAAAAAACTTAACGTTGCTGAACCCGACATAATTATATCGGGGCACTCCATTCCTCTAGCATCGTCACTAAATTTGTTGGCGTTAATTTGGGAGCAAACATGTCTTGGTATGAACATGTTGCAAGCATAGCCATGAGAGCCTCAAAGGCTGGGAATATTATTTCAAACTAGAAAACTTTACACTCCACAACGACTGCTAATCCTGTACAAAGCTCAAATTCGACCAATGATGGAATACTGCTCCCATGTTTGAGCCTCTGCTCCCAACAGAGAGCTGTTCGCCTGACTGGAGACCCAAAATTGACCAGCAACCTTGATTTCTTGGAATATCGAAGAAAGGTTGGTGTTTTGAGTCTATTCTACAAGTATTTTTATGGAAAGTGTTTAATTGATGTAGCCCGCTTAACGGTGCATGCTAGGAATACACGTCGTGCCACTCCTCATACAACCTTTTTTCAAGTAATCTTTTACTATATGTATATGGAGAACCTTAGTCCTTGGCAATGATTTGCTCAGGACGATGTTTCCTATCGAGTACAATTTACAGCGATTCAAGACCACCGTGAATCACTATTATCGCACAAGCGTTGCTCATGTAGCGGTTTAGGGATTTCCCTGCTGCACCTGTGCTATGCCTATAAAAAAAGCTTCAATCGATATAATAAACCATTCTAATGTAGAATAGAATAACAGCACTTCGAATTGCAGGCCAGCTTTTACATGCGTTGAACAAGACTGCTGTTTCGTATTACTCAAGCATCGTGTACGCTTTCAGACCAATTGATACCGATATATTAGATCTCCAATTTTGGCCCATAATCAATATACAATTAGTAAAATGGTTGCCACCCAACGGCTTGGCGAAATAATACTACAGCAAAAAAAAAAAAATCAGAAACATTTAGAATATTTTGCTGTCATGCAACAACTTCCCTTTTTGGGACCGACCGTGTATGTGTCCCATGTTCATAGTGTCCATTTACATACAAGTTTTTCTAAGTCGCCCATTAAATTCTTAACAAGACTAAAATTGAAGATTGATTCTAAGCCTAAAGTTTCTTCGGCATCTTTTATTAATTCCTTTGTTTTCTTTTTCCAATGATGAACTACTGATCCACATTTCTTGACGCTTTCAGATAATACAAATAAATCGATAATTCAAAACAAGTAATATACTCCTAAACTTGTTAAATTTCTCTTGTTATAAGTCTACCACTGTACCTTTGTAAACTCCATATTTTACTAAACTTTGACAATTACGTGTTATTTATAAAGTTTTGTGGAATATATTCCTATTCTTTGACTAAGATCTAAAATACTAGATAAACATATTAACAGTTAAACACTGCCAGAATAGTAATAAATCCGGAAAAAATATTTAGGTCTGTTTCAGTACGCCGAGAGTTGCGTGAACTTAATAATATTCATAACAGAGGAAGAATTGGTGTGGGTGGTTCTGATTAAATTGTTTGTAAAAACAAGACCAGCCAAGTGCAAATCTGACTTGCGCAATTAATGTTCCGTACGGTGATTGCTTTTAAATTTTTTTTTTTTGTTACGAAGGTATAAAAAGAGCAATGACTTCACCAAACACACCCCAAAGGAGCCTTCAACAAAGTTTGTTTCCGATCTTTATTGAAAACTGCTGACCTTGAAATTTTTGTTTTTTTTTTATATATATCAGAAAAATTATCAAAGCTGCAGTCGTGGTAATTTTCGTTCAATCTACACCTCATGAAGAATATTCCAAAATTTTTTCAAAATGTTTTGTTCACTACTTTTTGAGGTAGGGTCGGTGGACAGGGCTTTTTGGCCATTTTTTTACAAATAATACAAAGAAAAGTGTGCGCAAGCATGACATCATAAATATTTTTGAACTCAAACTTTAATTTGACACCCCACTCGATGAATTTTTTTCACTCCGATCCTCAAAATAACCCCTTACGTTAAAATTCAACTTTCAAAGTTCATGGCTTAGATTGCGCCATCTATTCCTATATTTGTGCAAAATTTAACTTTCGGCCTCAAATAGTTTTGGAGATAATCTGGTGTGACAGACGGACAGACGGATACTGCAGTGATCCCATAAGTGTTCCGCACACTTAAAAATAACAAAACAAAAATAAAAATAATCAGTAGAATGTCAAGTAAGTTTCTAGTAAATAAAGATTTAATGAAAGAATGCTGTGTATCCCTTACACTCTTCAAAATATCTGTTGCAGAAGCTTTCAGTTTATTGAATATAAGAGTACAGGCATTAAGTTAGAAGAATCTTGTTTCTATACAATTTACTTCGCCGCTGACTTGCAACAAATAATAAAGACGATCTGAAATATATGGTGCGAAAGCTGCAGGAGGACTATAAGAAGTGCGAATTAGAACTTAACACGCGAAAAACACAATACTTCCCCGTAGAGGCAGGATCAGTAAATATTCCACCAGAAATAAAGGAAATAATAACATTTACTGATTATACCTAGTTAAAACTATACGTCGAATTAACAAAAACAATAAATACTTCGATTTAATAGGAACACAAACAGAGAGATTAAAAGAAGAATGACATGTGCAAAGAACAGAGGAAAACCACCGAAAAAAGCTTAGATCAACCATCTAGAAAGGACAAAATTTGAAATGCAGATGTATAAAAACGAATGCGATGGTTCCCTGATAATGAATACAGACAATGAAGCAAACTGGATTGCCCAAAAAGGTATGAAATGCATACCACTAAATCGTAGAAGACCTAGAAGAAGAAATCTCCAGAGAACGGAGCTCAATTAAGCTAAGAAAAGGCAAACAGAATAACAGAAAGACGTGGGAATTAGTTACTGGACAACGTCGAAAAGGTTTTGGAACAGATGTCAAATTAGATTGCCAAACAATTCTGGATTAGCCATTCCAAATCTATTTACAACATGACTTTAAAAATAAATTGAACAAAGTTCCCTTTTATATATCTTATGAAATTATTCGTATTCTGAACCCATGAACTCTTAACAGCCAGACACGCCAATCGTTCCAAGTGTCGCATAAAAAACTATTAAAAGTAAATTAAGCATAATTGAGACAATTTTGGTAGGCTGCAGTGCAGCTTTAATCTCGACGAACTGATTAAGAAAGTAAAACGTCAAATAACTGCATTTTGGATTTAGCTTGATAATATAATCAGTAGGATGTCTGTGGAACTTACAATGAAATTATGAGTTTAAACCCGGATTAAATTAAGCCTTTATTCATGAACAGTATTTTCTTTGTCATATTATTACATTGAATCTATTTTGTTGACACTGAAAACCGTAGGCACTCAGGTTTTATTATCATGCAAGGAAAATAACAGTCTATATTCTAAATTTATTATTACTTGGATACTAACGTACAGGTCTTTTTATTGCCAGCTTTCTAGTTGTATGCTAAAACGAAGTGACACTGATAACGGTTGTCGATATTAAGTCAATCTGAAATTTGCTGAAAAAAAATTAACGGATTTTTTCTTATTAGATCTGTTTCATGTATATTTTAATTTTTACTTCAATTTCTAAAGGGACGTATATTATTCGTGATAAAGAAACTTTTAGGTGTTGGATTTCTTCATGTTTGTTGTTCCCTAAATCAGGAAAAACATAATTTCACATTTCCATAACCATATCAGAGGTTAACGGGCGAGAGAGGGGTTGTTTCAAATATAAAGTGTTGTACATCGTTTTCAAGGCTTTTTGAGTGGACGACTCAAAAAAGTTATATTAGTTTCACATTATTTTGAACCTTAATAAAATTTTTGACTGCTCAACTTTTTATAACTAATACGTCGTTATAAAATACCACTCATTTAACATATATTGCTGTAATGCGTGAATTAAGTAACTCAAGACGACTTGGATTACTAATGGTAACTGACGTACTGAGCTTACGTTTCCTTCCAAAAACGTCAAGGATTTATCAAAAGATATACAATAACATAAAAGTGGAGGAGAATTAAGTGGATGGCCTAAAATTGAATGGATTATATAAATAAACAATAGACAAGTGTGTAAATAAATATTAACATAAAAATAACTGTATAAAAGTCGCTCTTAGAATTTATAAAAGTGCCGTTATAATCACTATAGCCACTAGAAATGTTGGAAATATATTTTTAAATTTTATTTAAATGTTATGTTTTTTTTATTGTTCCGTACGGAACACTTATAAGATCACTTTGGTGTCTATCCGTCTGTCTGTCTGTCACACTCGATTTTCTCCGAAACTATTTGACACAGAAAGATGAAATTTGGCAATAATATAGGAATTGACGGCCACATCAGAGCCGTGTAGTTTTGACTTAAGGGGTTAGTTTTGGGGGATGAAATCGAAAATGAATAAAAAAAGTTTTACCAGGTCATCGAGTGGGATGTCAAATGAAAGCTTGTAAAAACAAGAGTTCAAAAATATAATAATATAATACTTGCGCACACTTTTCTTTGTATTATTTTTAAAAAATTGCGAAAACTCGCTGTCTCCCATCCTTTATCTCGAAAAGTACTGAACAAAAAATTTTGAAAAAATTCTGGAATAGTCTCCACAAAGTGCAGATTGAACGAAAATTATCACGAGTGCATTACCTCTAATAATCTATCTGGTACATCGAAAAAAAAATTCAAGATCATCGGTTTTAAGTAAAGATCGGGAAAAAACTTTGTTAAAAACTCATTTGAGGTGTGTTTTGTAAAATCATTGAACATTTTGTACCTTCATAACAAAAATTTCTATTTTAAAAGCATCGTATGGAACACTAACTGCGCAAGTCCGACTTGCGCTTGGCCGGTTATTTAATTTTAAAGTGTATACTTGGTATAATTATTTTTGTTTAATATTATAGTAAAAGTCATAATAAAATTATCCAGTGAAAACAAAAATAAATGTTTGGCCTACGCCGTCTGTTCTAAATATAGGCTTTTAAATTGTAAACTGTTCCTATCCTATTATAAAATTCAATAAAATCTATAAAAACAAGAACATTTAAATAACCTCAATCTGTTAAACTCTAACTCGGTTAACTGCTTTCTTTTATTGTCATTACTTTAGTTTGGCTTAGATAGTCTGGAGAAAAAATATTAGGCGCGAGGTAATAATCGACTAGCAGTTTGCATTGTCCTATCTAAAGTTTTTCATTCTCTAAAAAAAAACCCAAATATAATTATTCTAATTGAACTAAATGTGCTTAATATGGTGTAAAAAATTACAAAATAAGATACGTACATCCAAATCATTTTGTTTTACAATACAAATTGTAATAATATATGAAAGAAGGTCAATGATCTGGTAACAGAAACCAAAAAATATTTAAGTAAATTTTAATATCCAATCGAAGTGGCATACACCGATGATATCATAGCACAAACAGCATTAACGATAAATTCCACGGTTTAATTTCCTCGCTACTATATTTGTAAGACAATCACCCTTAGAGTCACAAAAATCATAGTTTCCAGTTTTCACAATTTTTGATTATATCAAGGAAAAGAGAATTTTCTCTGATTTTGTTTGAATAAAGAATAAATTTTAACCATTATTATTTATAGTCAAATATATGAAGAAAGTGGGAAAGGGAGTTACTTTAAATTATTACGAGTATATTACTGGCGCGTTTCAGGATACGAGTGAAACAATCTGAGAACTAATGTTATTATTTGTCGTCTTAACAGAAATCGTTCTCCTACTTAATTTTTTTGTTTTCATTAATATCTTATCAGGTAAAATATTGAATTGTAGTGGTTATATTAAGTTTTTTTGGGAGAAAGTCAAATTCCGCTTGTATTTTAGCTCATTTACGAAGCAACTACTGGGTAAAATCCCTTTACCGTTTTTTTATAATAGAGATTAAGATAAAAATTTTGTTACGGAAGTATAAAATGATCAGTAACTTCACAGAATACACCCGAAATGAATTTTCAATAAAAGAATTAAGCGCCCAGATTACAAACATGTCTAGTCTTATATGCTGACCCAGCAAGCTAATCAGACTAACCAGAGTAAGACAAAAAGTTCCAAGTAACATGTATATATCTTAAGATTCAATATGTATTTTCTCGTTTTTTCTTAGTCAATAATGTATAATAGTTATAGCGTCTTAGCTACCTAATAGTCAATAAATCTAAAAGTTTAAAACAAATGTTTACTACCCAAATATTTGTTTAATTACAAACAAATAAAAAAAAATTATTTTGTCTCGGTACCTAATGCTTAAAGCAGTAGTTATCACCTTCACAGCTTTCAGCAAAATAAACCTTGATAAAGACCAGATAAAGTATCCACTGTAATACACTTATGATAATTTTCGCTCAACCTATACTTTATGGAGACTACTCCAGAGTTTTTTTCAAAATTTTTTGATGAGTTCTTTTCGAGAAGGGTAGGTAGACAGAGAGTTTTTGGCCATTTTTTTTTCAAAATAATACAAAGAAAAGTGTGCGCAAGTATTACATCATATATATTTTTGAACTCGTGTTTTAAGAGGCTTTCATATGACACCCAACTCGAAGACCTTTTTTTTCACTTCCAATTTCACCTCCGAAAACTAACACCTTAAGTCAAAATTTAACTTTCAAAACTACACGACCCTGATTAGGCCATCAATCCCTATAATTGTGCTAAATTTCAACTTTCTATGTCAAACAGTTTCGGAGAAATCGGGTTTGACAGACAATCAGACGGACAGTCAAACACCAAAATTATCCCATAAGTGTTCCGTACAAAACACCAAAAACCGAAAATTTGAGCATTAAAACAGACGGGTGATGCAAAAGTGTTTTTATTGATATCTTGCCCGGCATTATGTGACATTATACACGGAATGTGTTCTCGACCGAAAGTAACATATATTCTTTTATCAGCAAGAATATTATACAGGATACCCCTTATATATGGAATAATGATTGCACAGCATTTATTAATCAGTGTATCAAAAAAAATGTTTAAATAAAAGTTATAGGGCGTTATACGGCGCACTTGCTAAAATTGACAAATTACGCCATCTTGATTTTTTTTTAAACGGAAAGCCCTGTATATTCCTTTATTTTTGAGTTCCATTAAAAATTCTAGATATTATTTGTCTAACATACCATATGTCTAAATTGAACTGTTTTGGAATTATTGTCATTTGAAATTTAAAATAAAAAAAAGACAAAAACACTGTTAATAAATACTCTAAGTTTATTTTTAAGGTAACAATGGCTCAAAATGCCTACCGTTAATAGCGAGGGAATGACCAAATCTGTCATAGTTTTGCAGAGAATCCGGGATGATATGTGCTACTCCATATTGAATTCTTTCTTCTAAATCTTCTACAGTTTCAGGTCGACTTCGGTAAACTTTGGTGTTCAAGTGACCCCTTAAAAAACATCGAGTGGCGTAAGGTCGGGCCTCCTTGCAGGCCATTCTACAGCACTTCTTCTGCCTATCCATCGATTACGAAAAATCGCATTCAAATATATAAACACTGATTTCATAGTGAGGAGATGCTCCGTCCTGTTGATACCACAGATTCCTGTTAGGGGTATCCAAATTATTTTTATCGGGAAAAAGACCTGCACAAGTTGGAATACCTTGCTCTTGGACTAACATAAATACCGTTGTCCTGTAAACTTTCCATCAATAAAAAAGGAACCAATGATATGACTTCCACAAATCCCTGCCCACACGTTTATCTTTTGTGGTCTTTGAAAATGACTGTCGATTATCCAGTGGAGATTCTCAGTAGACCAGTACCGGCAGTTATGCCTGTTAACTCTTCTGTTAAGAGAAAATGTGGCCTCGTCAGAAAAAACAATAATATGAATTAGGTTACGATCATTATTGATTCGTTCCATAATGTTTGACACAAGCCAGCTTAATTTTTTTTTAAATTTGATCTTCTTAATTTCAAATATCAATAATTCCAAAACACTTCAATTTAGACATATGCCACCTTAGACAAATAATATTTAGAATTTTTAGTATGACTCAAAAATAAAATAATATACAGGGCTTTCTATTTAAAAAAAATCAAGGTGGCCTAATTTCTTCGAACGGACATTTCAAAACATTTTATTGTCAACGTCAGCATGTGCTCCGTATAACACCCTATAACTTTTATTTAAACATTTTTTTGATATACTGATTAATAAATGCTGTGGAATCATTATTCCATACATATGGGGCACCCTGTATATTCATAAATGTTGAAACCTACTGAAATTTTAATGTAATTGAAATCAATTCTCAATCAATTTCAAAATCTGCATTGTGATATTCCATATCCTGTTTAAGAACAAAAAACTCAAGAACTTAGTACAACATATAAAACAAGAAAAAAAAAAAGAAATCCTACATAATAAAATACATCCTCTATTACACGCATGATAATATAAAAGATAGGATTTTTTACAGTTAAAATCAGTCACGTATTAACGCCTCACATTGTGTACAACAGGAAACATACATTAATATTCTTCTTGTAACCCATTTCTTTGTTGTTAATAAATAACAAATATTTTTCCACAGAGAGCTGACATTTTTTTATTTGTAAACAGAAATGAACAAATAGCTCTTAACAGGGCAAATAAACTACTATGCAAGACTATAAAAAACTTTTTTCTGCACGGTAAAAAGTATTATTAATAAAATCTCATATAGGTAAGAAAGACATTGTGTACGCTAGTTGTAAATATGATTTTCCCCAGCAGCAAACAATATTTTACTTTAAAGAGTATATACATTTTGGCTTTGCAAAGCGAACCGCTAATGTTTGACTGAATGCTTAGATGTGTATAAATGTATCTATAATTATATACAATTTTTAAAAGTCGTTTATACTTATCCTTGTAAAAGAAGACATTATATCCCTCCGAGGTGAATTTATGCTCGTTGAAGGATACCCAGATCACGAAAAACTTAATTTTCCATTTCCGTCAGTCTATCAGCCCATTACTATAACTCTTGAACGAAAAAAAAATATTGAAAAGAGGGAAACTTAGCAACTCAGCGAACAGAAATTATCGGTAACATTTTGTATTGTATTTAAAGTACTAGAGCACAAAAAGTTTTCGACGTTTCACGGATTGGCTATCTAACCAAATGTCCAGCTTATACGCGTTTCTATTTATATATTGGATCTTATCAGCTATATGTAGGCCAGGCAGTGTCGAGCTTTTTGCAGCATTGACACGGCAATATTGACGCATTATATTCTAAGAACGAACACAAATCAACTTCGCTACTCTGTGGTAGCAACAAAAATAACTCTAAAGCAAAGAACAAGGTTCTATAACAAACAATTATACCGACAAAGCTAAAGAAGAGACCGGACGTCACCGGGCGATAAGTGACGTAAAAATTAACGTGAGTATCACATAACAAAACAACACGGACGAACAACGGAAGCACGACTTCTCCAATATAGAGATCGATTTTAGTAAATCTTCCCCACGATCTCATCACGAGTCGTGTGACCCGTTGCACAGCCAGTTGATTGGCGCTTGGTTAGTGATCACGCCCTGGAAAGTCTGTTTTTTTATGCGATTTACGTTGTTCTTGAATTGCTGTAAATTGTACTCTCTGGGAAACACAGTCCTGGGCAAATTATTCTAAAGAGATGTTGTTCTCCATATAAAAGACTGCTTGAAAAACGTTTACGAGGAGTAACAAGCTGAACCTTATACGGATGTGAAATATTAGCGCGACGTGTATTTCTAACATGCACCGCTCTGGGAGGAATTAAGCGGGCTACATTCTTCGAGCACTTTCGATGAAAATACTTCTAGAATAGGCTCAAGTCGCCAACCATTCTTCGATGTTCCAGCGAATCAAGGCCGCCGGTCAGTTCCGGGTCTCCAGTCACACGAACAGCTCTTCTCTGAATAGAATCCAACAAATGCAGTGTATGTTTGGAAGCGGAGCCCCAAACATGGGAGCAGTATTCCATAGTTGGTCGAATTTGTGTTTTGCAAAGAATTAACAGTTGTTGTGGAGTGTAAAGCTTTCTCATTAGAAATAATAAATAATATTCTTAACTTTTGAGAGGCTCTCCTAGGCCTGCAACATGTTCATGTCAGGATATATTTGCTCCCAAATTAACGCCCAACAAATTGAGTGACGATGCTAGAAGAATGGAATGCCCCGACATAACTATGTCGGGTACAGCAACGTTAACTTTTTTAGAAAAAACTGCCGCCTGGGTTTTTGTAGCATTAAATTCCACTTGGTTACTATCACCCCAAGATAGAATTTCTTCCAGGTCTTTATTAAGTTGAATAACTTCCTGCTGTCTGCGGATATTCGTCTGAGTAGCCGATGTCCGAGCGTTCAAAGTGAATGAAGGGATAAGCGTCCTTTCATCTGCAAAGCTGTAGATTGGATTCCCGTTTTTTTTTTTCAGCAGATCGTTAATATAAATGAGAAAGAGAGTAGGAAACAGTATAGGGCTTTGGGGCACATCGGCGTTGATAGTGAAGGTGTTAAGAAGAAACCCGTCGACTGCCACTCGTGAAGAACGCTCTCTGAGGAAACATGAGAGCCACAAAGAGAACTTTTCAGACATACCATAAGAGCGTAGGTTAGCCAACAGTCTATCATGCCAAACGGTCGAATGCCTTGTATATGTCAAGAGCAACCGCTCCAGATTCTCCAAAGTGTTCAATTGCGTTGTTCCAAACATGTGTTACGTAAATCAGAAGATCTCCTGTTGATCTATGTTACGAAGCCAGGAAAGTTTGTTACCCCAGTACTTTTAATCCAAGAGTAAAGGTAAAATCGTAGCCCTCTGAGTCACCAAGTTTTCTCCTTATTAATTTACAGATATTATCTTACATTTTTTTGTTATTTTTTATAATTAATTCATACAAATGCACAAAAAATTTCATCTCTGGAATATTGCAACAAGAGTCAAAAATTTCAGGACTTCTCTTATGGCATCATCTTGCTTACTTGCTTACTCGTTAAACAAAAAAAGTTTGAATTTGTGTGGTAAATCACCAATTTTTTAAGCGGTAACGGAATTTCTTTTTCCTGTTAGGTAGGTTAGACGAAGTGAACCGTTGAGTAAATTTGTTAATGTTGTTTGCCAAAAGTTCCAGCTATGATTAGATAAGCGCCATAGTGACAACACTTGTACTAGCCATTCGAGAATGGCCGGATAAGAAATCATAGGATTAGAGTGTGTTACAGAAAAACGATATTTCAACATTTCCTTTAGAGTTGCACAGATTATCTTCACAGATTTTCATTAGAAAACTAAATAACCAAAAACATATATTAAAAATTTATATCTTTTCAATTTTTATGTTTAAGTGTAAAAAAAATATAGAGGTTGGTTCCATTTGAAAGGGAAATAGTACATACATATACTTGTAAATCAATCTATCTATTACATGTAAAAGGTGTGAAAGATGGTTATGTTTTTTATTGAATTCCATTAGAAACCTCAAATATTTGTATTTCAAAATGAATTCACCTTTAACAGCTTTCGCTAATTTACTTAGAAAATCTTTCACTTTACTTTCTGCAATTTTATTGTTTACTTTTTTCATGCGTGTAAATACAATATTTATCATACTTTTCTCTTGTTTTAGCCTTAATCTTTACGAATTAATCAAGAAGAACAACTATCAGGGCTTCAGCTTAAACTTAATCAGGAGGTTTGCCAACTCGTTACTGAAATGCCTTAGGCTGTTACAGAAAGAAAATATCATCCATTGCGATCTAAAACCGGTAAGTTTATTGTACTTTATTAATATGTATTTATTTATGGAGTATCCTTATGATAAATAAACATGGTTGTAAATACGTATCTGAAATTATAATTGGTTAATATAAAATAACTGAAAACGAACAAGACTCATTTTTCAGATTAGTTCAGGTTAGTTTACCCACTGTTCTCTTATTCATCAAATCCATCCCGAGATGCATTTCGCTGTATCACGACAGCTAGGATTGCCAAACAACAGAACAGAATATACGGATACTTATCCAAGAAGTTACGGGACTCGAAGGGAGGATACAACAAATTGTACTAAGTACGCATACTTAATACTCCATCGAAAACTGAGACAACAGTTTTCAAGCCGACAGAGTGATTGACAGGGTCAATACTTAAAAGCTTAGTAAACTGCTGAAAAATGGGTCATGTCCGTTTTCAGTTATTTTACATTAACCACATATGCCTGAGGAGGGTCTCCCAAAAAGCGCTGCCTGCTTTTAAGTGTTGACCGTGTCAACCACTATGTCGGCTTGAAAGCTGCTGTGTCAGCTTTCGATGAAGTATTAGGTATGCGAAAGGGAATTACTAAACCTCGTTAAAAGAAGAAAGATCTCGTATCTGGGTCACATACTCGGAGGGCCCCGATATTACATCCCTAAATTAATTTTTCGGGAAAAATTGAGGGTAGGCGTGGGCCTGGAGAAAATAGCACTCTTGGCTCCGGAATATTAGAGATTGGTCTGGAATACCTGATGTGGCCACAACCATCCGGCGAGCACAGGAAAACGAGCTGTTAACATTATAGAAGAGAATAGGACAGGCCCCCTTGGTGCTGCGTGCACATGGGACTGGAAAAAGAAGAAAGAACTTAATACAATTCGTTGTATCCTACCTTCGTGTCCCGTAACTTCTTGGATAAGTACTAAGAGAACAGTGAGTAAACTGCTGAGAAATGGGCCTTATCCGTTTCCAGTTATTTTACATTAACCACATATGCCTGAGGAGGATCCCTTAAAAAGCGCTGCCTGCTTTTAAGTGTTGACCGTGTCAACCACTCTGTTATCTTGAAAGCTGCTGTGTCAGCTTTCCATGGAGTATTAGGTATGTGTACTTAGTACAATTCGTTGTATCCTATCTTCGTGAAATTATAATTGTCATAGATATATTATAATGATAAAAAAACGCACACTTCGTAGAGCTTGGCGGTTTTTTTTTAAAAAATTTTTGATTTAACACCAGTGCAAAATGTCAATGAAGGATATCTTTACACAAATACAAGTCTTATCACTTGTATTCAAATTCTTATGAACAACCGTTTCATAACAAGTGTATAATTTTCTTGAAGCATCCATTACTTTGTGACTGTACATTATCATTAGAAATAAAAACGAATTTACTTTGTTCAACAAGTGACCTTTTTTAAGAAAATAAATACATTTTTCATTCCTAATGTAAAATATGTTCGCAATAAGCTATGATCACTTATGTAAAAAATAATTAAAAATAATAATAAAGCATATTGTCATTAACAGGTAATGCTGGTTATTTGTATATGTCAGAAAGATTATAGAGTACTGTCCAACATTTAAATATATTAGCTACAAAAGCAGGAACTAAACGAAGATAATTAGAGCCGGGAAATGTTTGTGTTAATACACATTTTCTATTAAAGATTTGAAGTTTTATGATCTCTATTAGAGGCGATACTTACTACATCAATAATTCTTTCAATTAGTGCCATAAGTCATTCTAATAGAGCATAGCTGAAATCATCTAGAGTAACTAATTTTAGAATTAGACGCCAGCTCTCTTCCTTAACTTAAAGGGACTGCTGTTTCGCATCACATTTCAATATCAATTGGAGCCAAAAGATGATGAGGATCAGTTTCTGAATTAATACTTTTGTAAAGATTGGGTCTGTCAGCAAGAGACCTTTGATGTTCCAAAGGCAAAATTTTACAATGTGACCAAAGCAAAGAACAATAACCATATCCAACGTTATCTCTAAACGCCATTTATTTTAAGAACCGGATTCCACACAGCGGTTGCAAAATTAAGGCATCTAAAATTCTTACATTGTCTTATTAGAATTCTCATCATTCTACAAGCCCTACCCACCTTGATATTATTATTGAGGTATTAAAAAGAAATCAAATCCGGTATGGCAATCTACATAACATTTATTTAACTCGATTATGTATTATTGACAACGTTTAAAAACGTCGCATCATTATCTGGATAATCAAAAGAAGATATCCGTCCTTTTTAGTGTTCCGTACGGAACACTTATAAGATCACTTCGGTGTCTGTCCGTCTGTCACACCCGATTTGATTTTCTCCGAAACTATTTGTCATAGAAAGTTGAAATTTGGTAATAATATAGGAATTGATGGCCTCATCAGAGCCATGTAGTTTTGAAAGTTAAATTTTGACTTAAGGGGTTAGTTTTGGGGGGGTGAAATCGGAAGTGAAAAAAAAATTTTTTTACTAGGTAATCGAGTGTGGTGTCAAATAAAAGCTTGTGAAAACACGAGTAAAAAATACATATATAATGTAATACTTGCGCGCACTTTTATTTGTATTATTTTAAAAAAATCGCGAAAAATCGCTGTCCACCCGCCTTATCTCGAAAAGTACTTATCAAAAAATTTTGAAAAAATTCTGGAATATTTTCCACGGGGTGTAGATTGAATGAAAATTATCACGAGTGCATTACCTGTAATAATTTATCTGGTATATAAAAAAACAGAAATTTCAAGGTCATTCATTTTCAGTAAAGATTGGGAAATAAACTTTGTTGAAAATTCATTTGGGGTGTGTTTTGTGAAGTCACTGATCATTTTGTACTTCCCATTTTTTATTGTAAAAGCAATCATTGTACGGAACACTAATTGCACAAGTTCAACTTGCACTTGACCGGTTATTTAGTAATGGAAGCAATCTTCAAGCTACCAGGGAACGATTCGTTTTACAATATTTGACAACTTGATGTCTACTTCATTTATTTTTAGTGTTTCGTACGGAACAGTTATAAGATGACTTCGGTGTCTGTATGTCCATCTATCTGTCTGTCTGTCCGTCTGCCCGTCTGTCCGTCTATCCGTCTGTCACACCTGATTTTCTCCGAAACTATTTGTCATAGAAAGTTGAAATTTGGTAATAATAGGAATTGATGGCCTCATCAGAGCCATGTAGTTTTGAAAGTCAAATTTTGACTTAAAGGGATGAAATCGGAAGGGAAAAAAATTTTTTTTTACTATGTCATCGAGTGTGATGTCAAATGAAAGCTTGTGAAAATATGAGTAATATATATATATATATATATATATATATATATATATATATATAGATATATATATATATATATATATATATATATATATATATATATATATATATATATGTATATATAAATATATATATAAATATATATATATATATATATATATATATATATATATATATATATATATATATATATATATATATACACTAAAGGACAATAGAAGAGCTACTGGTAACAAACAAACTTAACAATAACACTGGGATTGCTTTTTTTAAGTTGAGAGTGCAAATAAAAGTTGGTGTTGCATTATTTTTTTCGACTGAATTTTATTTTTAAATTCTCATAACTGTGTTGGGTTCAGCAACGTTAACTTTTTAGAAACAATAAATTTTTAGAGAAAATTAGAGCTGTGGCACTTTTTTAATACCTTTAATTACTTAAATGGTACAAGTCTTGTAGTTTACGTATTCGCAACCGAGGATAAATGCTAGTATATGTACATAGATGAGTTATCCACAGGCGAAAGAAAACTGTATAAAAATTGGATTATTTGTTCTCCAGCGATACCCGGGCGTGTCATCTATGAATCAGCAAGCTAAGATGTGCATATTTCACTCCATATCAAAGCTCATCAGCCAGCCTAGGCAAAGCGCAGTATCTGCAGCAGAGATTTAAAACCTATGCACCTAAAAGTCTCAGAAGCCAACAAATAGGCTGACGAGCTTCAATATGGAGCGAAACATGCATGTTCTAGTTTGGTGTTTCATAGATGGCACGCCCAGGTAATCCATGGGTTTGGACGCACGTACTTTTGATGCAAAAAAAAAACGCGGTTTTCGTCCTCTATGGACGAGATATATCTTTTCTTTTCTTTATATTTTTACGAACGATAAATATTTACTATATATATTTACTATACCAGTATATATATATATATATATATATATATATATATATATATATATATATATATATATATATATATATACATATATATATATATATGTATATTATATATATATATATATATATAATATATATATATATATATATATATATACATATATATATTCAAGCTGTTCTACGTATTATTTTCTCTATGACAATGATATCATAAATTCACCTTTAAGTATAGAAATTCACGAACAGTAATCAGTTTTAACACATATTTTAAAGGTATTTTTTTAAAACAATGAACACCGGAAAAAAAGTTGTTTTGTACAAATTGAGGTAACTCAGTTTAATACATTTTATATTAATGTAATAATTTAATAAACTAATCGATTTATTATGTTTATAACGCCCAAGTACGATGAGCAGTATAATAAAACAATAAATAATAAAAATAATAAATGAAACGTCGAGAATTTTGCAAATGCAAAATGACCAACAAACAAAGATCCCATGAATGCTATATTCCATGCCTTTCCTCCTACGACTATAGTTTCTGAGCCTATACTCTTCATCAGGTAGGCTTTAGGCAACGGTATTGATCGTTAAGATCTGAGTACCGTGGAGAGCAAGTTGGAATGACTCTCGCTGGCTTATAGCAATCATGGTACTTTAAATAAACGAGGTACCACTCGTTGGGCAAGATACAGACTCTTGCGCCATCTGTTGAGCGTTTCGAACTTCGAAAGCTTATAGCTCAACTATATAACCTAACATTGTTAGGAGGTCATTTTGCATTTGCAAAATTCTCGACGTTTCTGTTGTAGTGACCAATCAAGTAACAAACCATATTCCAAAATTTTATTTCGGAATATCGATTTGAAAATAATAAATTATGACAATAGCCAGTGGATATTGGTATACGTTAAACAAGTCAATACATAATTATTAATTGTAAGTCATGATTCAAAAAGAGTGTGTATTAAACCACCATTAAAATTAGAGGTTTGATTCTACATTTTTTTGATCTTTAGGTATTTGTGAAAATGTGGGTGTTTCTCATCGAGTATAATTTGCAGCAATTACAAATCTTTGTGGATCGTTACTTTGTCGGATGCGCAGCCTTTGTCGCGATTTAAGGATTTCCCAGTAGCGCATATGCTGTACTAATAAAAAATAAAAAGTGTTCGACCTAACTAAGAAAAACACATTTTTCTGCTGTAATAAAATTTCCCACTTCAGTATTCTATAAAAATTCCTTCATAGCTAGCATTTCTTTTTAATTTGTGAAGAAGAAAAACCGCACTGAATTAAACTTGGAGAGTATGATGAGAAACTAATTTATATTTGAGTTAGTTCAATTTTGAAACCGAATTGCTAATTCGTGCGGTGCGTAAATGTGGTGAAACAAGTGCTTTTTTTGGACAAATTTTCTTTCTTGAGATCCTTGCCCAATTAATCCAGAATAATATTCTCCTGTGATAGTTTCTCTTTTTTTATTTATTATATATTTATCCATTGAGAAGTCCAAAAAACCGTGGCAATCAGCGGGCTGGCCGATTGATCTGCTTCCGCCTTCTTCGGAGTTGGCTCGTTTTTTGAAATCGCCAGCTTTTTCTCTGGAGTATAGTAATAGATCCATGATTTGTAGTCAGTAATGAAATGTCGAAGAAAATCTTTTAGATTCCAAAAATAACGCTCAAGACATGAAATGTAAAATGACCAACCGCTCTTGCTCTTGATCAATCGCGTGGAAACGCGGGACTCAACGTGCACTAAGATTTTTTATACAGAGTTCTTCAAGTACAATAATATGTTTCCGGTCGTATAAGAAGCCAACAGTCTCCGCTACCTCTCTTAAAGTTAATCGATCGTCGTTTATCAAGATTTTCTAAACGTAATCGACCACCTCCTCTACCGTTGCGGTTCTTGGTCTTCCAGAGCGTTCCTCGTCGAAATTGCTCATTCCCTCACGTGTAGATGCAGCCCTTAGAATTTCAAGTTTTTAGAATTAAAAAAAATAGTATCTTCATTCCCAGATTCTAAATCGGCATTGATTTCTGTTGAAGTTTTCGGTGAATAAAGAAATTTTCTTGCTGCACTTCAATTTATATATTGCAGACCAAATTTTGAAAACACCAAGAAATGACTAAATCGTTGTTAAACTGAGTTCCTTGTTTTTCTTTCGTCGTTATCTATCGAATACGCGTTTGACAGAAAATCTGCTTCTTGTTGATCAGGTTGAAAACTTGTTATTTCACTGTCGAATTTATTGGCCAAATTAACGTTAATGTTTTATTTTTTTGACTCCTATTTTTAAAGCAGTAAAAAAAAACATGGGTTTTTCAAAATAATAGCAATTTTTAGCTATGCTGTGGCTGCCCTACCGCTTATCATCAGAAGTATTTCCTTTACTACTAATAATGCAATATGATTCTAAGAACTACGACTTTTATTGCGACTGCAGCGAAAGTAGAAGTCAATACACGGCATTATTTATTATTTACTCGACAGCTTCTTACAATAAATTTTTAAGAAAAAAAGGTTCATTACTATTGAAGGGATTTTAAAACGTTAGATTATCTGATAAATGTTTATATCTTATTATGCAAACTGGTTCAATATTCGTCCATATTGACATAAATTTGTCTGCCATTATTGAAAACGGTTTGCAACGTTATCAGCTCATTGGTTTTATTATTCAAATAGTGACGCAAAACAGTATTTCGTAGTTTTAAAATCAGCTAATTCACGATTGAAACTTTTTAATTGGTGTGTATTGTACGCGAAAAACCTTTTATTTCGACAATATAAACTATAACTATAATAACCGGTCAAGTGCAAGTTGAAGTTACGCAATTAGTGTTTCGTACGTTGATTACTTTTAAAATAAAAAAATTTGTTACGGAGGTATAAAATGATCAATGACTTCACAAAACACACCCCAAATGAGTTTTCAACAAAGTTTGGTTCCAATCCTTACTGAAAACTGATGACCTGGAATTTTTTTTATATATCAGTTAAATTATTAAATGATAATTTTCGTTCATTCTAGCGATTTTAAAAAAATAATACAAAGAAATGTGTGCGCAAGTATTACATTATATACGAGTATATATATATATATATATATATATATAATATATATATATATATATATATATACATATACCGAAACATATTATTGTATAAAAAATCTGAGTGCACGTTGAGTCCCGCGTTTCCACGCGATTGATCAAGAACGAGAGCGGTTGGTCATTTTACGTTTCATGTCTTGAGCATTATTTTCGGAATGTAAAAGATTTTCTTCGACATTTCATTACTGTCTATAAATCATGGATCTATTATTATACTCCAGAGAAAAAGCTGACGATTTCAAAAAACGAGCCAATTCCGAAGAAGGCGGAAACAGATCAATCGGCCAGCCCGCTGACTGCCACGATTTTTTGGACTTCTCATTGGATAAATATATAATAAATAAAAAAGAGAAACTATCACAGGAGAATATTATTCCGGATTATTTGGGCAAGGATCTCAAGAAAGAAAATTTGTCCAAAAAGAAGCACTTGTTTCACCACAATTACGCATCGCACGAATTAGCAATTCAATTTCAAAACTGAACTAACTCAAAGATAAATTAATTTCTCAAATTTAATTCACAAATTAAAAAAAAAATGCTAGCTATGAAGGAATATTTATCGAATGCTGAAGTGGGAAATTTTATTACCACAGAAAAATGTGTTTTTCTTAGTTAGGTCGAACACTTTTTATTTTTTATTAGTACAGCATATGCGCTACTGGGAAATCCTTAAATCGCGACAAAGGCTGCGCATCCGAGAAAGTAACGATTCACAAAGATTTGTAATCGCTGCAAATTATACTCGATGAGAAACACCCACATTTTCACAAATACCTAAAGATCAAAAAAATATAGAATCAAACCTCTAATTTTAATGGTGGTTTAATACACACTCTTTCTGAATCATGACTTACAATTAATAATTATGTACTGACTTGTTTAACGTATACAAATATCCACTGGCTATTGTCATAATTTATTATTTTTATTATTTATTGTTTTATTATACTGTTCATTGTACTTGGGCGTTATAAACATAATAAATCGATTAGTTTATTAAATTATTACATTAATATAAAATGTATTAAACTGAGTTATCTCAATATGTACAAAACAACTTTTTTTCCGGTATTCATTGTTTTAAAAAAAACTCCTTTAAAATATGTGTTAAAATTGATTGCTGTTCGAGAATTTCTATACTTAAAGGTGAATTTATGATATCATTGCCATAGAGAAAATAATATGTAGAACAGCTTGAATAAATAAATAAATATATATATATATATATATATATATATATATATATATATATATCATTTCACAGTACAATAGTAATATTTCCAGTACATCATATATTTAAACCTAGAACCAAGCTAACAGTAAACAAGGTGCGCCTACGTGTATAGAGACACCTGTATGCGCAGGGCTAAAACACTAATTATGCTAAAATTTGTAGAAGGTAAAGGTAGTAATTAATACACAAGAAAATTAAAAGAAAAAACATACATATAAACGTGCAGAGAATCGCAGTTATGAATTATAATAATCCACATCCACAGTTCAGAATTTTCTATAATGAACAGTTTACATTTTCTTTTAAACAGTTTATAATTATTTATATTTGTGATATTCGGTGGCAACTTATTGAAAACTTTAGGTCCCAAAACTGACAAAGACCTCTGGTTTCGGTCATATTTTCTAAAGGGTACAACTAGTATCGCATTTTCTCTGTTTCTAGTTCTGTATTGACGATTCACATTTTTTTTTTAATTTCTGTAGCAAAATAGAGAAATGTTTAAAAAATATAAATTTCTTATATTCATTATATTTTTATTATATAACCTCTTGGTTGGAAAAAGTCGATCATAAAAAGAAAATCACTCTAACAATGTAGTTTTGAATCAAGCTCAGTTGACTCGACCAATGCCTTATAGACAGTAACCCGTAGTTTGAGGGGTAGTCTTTTTCTTATTAGGTAAAACTTATACATGACTCTTCTCAGTTCATTGGTCAAATCTTGGACATGTTCAGTCCATCTGAGATGTTTATCAATTGTAATTCCGAGATATTTTGTGTGTGAGATTCTTTCATGACCATGTTCATATCGTTTACCTGTATACAATTAAAGTCCAGTCGATTTGCCTCAGTCAGAGAGAAAGCAATGTATACCGTCTTAGAAAGATTTAAGGTTAATTTCATCAAATTAAGGCAGGCCCCCAACAATGCTCACGCCCCTACCAACTGCCATTTTCACAGCATCCCATGTCTTATCCCTAAAAACAAGAACTGTATCATCAACATATGATACTGAAACTCCTTCTATGTCTAGGCTTAGTAAAGAGTTTATATAGCAGATAAAGAGAAGGGGACCCAGGACAGTGCTTGTGGTACTCCAATCTGCACAGTTAATGGTTCACTCAGTACTTTTCCGATCTTCACAACTTGTTTTCTTTCCTCTAAGTAAACTCTAAAGATGTTTAAAACAGAGCCTCTGATACCACAACGCTTCGAAACATTAAGAAGGCCAGAGTGAAGCACGGTGTCAAAAGCTTTGGCTAGGTCCAGGAAAACTCCAATACACACAATATATATATATATATATATATATATATATATATATATATATATATATATATATATATACAGTCGACACTGTTTATAGCGAAACTCTATATAGTGAAAAACTCTTTATAGTGCAATTTTTTCAATACCTAGAATATCTTACATACATAGCAATATATACGGATTTTTTCTTCATATAGTGAAAAACTCTCTATAGTGAAATTTCGGTCCACATTTTGGTCTTTCACTATATAGAGTGTCAACTGTATATATATATATATATATATATATATATATATATATATATATATATATATATATATATATATATATATATAGGTACAGTAAATATATATAGTAAATATTTATCGTCCGTGAAAATATAAAGAAAAGAAAAGATATATCGGCCATAGAGGACGAAAAAACGCGTTTTTTTGCATCAAAAGTACGTGCGTTCAAACCCATGGATTACCTGGGCGTGCCATCTATGAACACCAAACTAGAACATACATGTTTCGCTCCATATTGAAGCTCGTCAGCCTATTTGTTGGCTTCTGAGACTTTTAGGTGTATACGTGTTAAATCTCTGCTGCAGATACTGGGTGTTTGCGCTTTGCCTCTTTACCTAGGCTGGCTGATGAGCTTTGATATGGAGTGAAATATGCACATCTTAGTTTGCTGATTCATAGATGACTCGCCCGGGTATCGCTGGAGAACAAATAATCCAATTTTTGTATAGTTTTCTTTCGCCTGTGGATAACTCATCTATGTACATATACTAGGATTTATCCGCGGCTGCGAATACATAAACTACAAGACTTGTACCATTTAAGTATTTAAATGTATTAAAAAAAGTGCCATAGCTCTAATTTTCTCTAAAAATTTATTATTTCTAAAAAAGTTAACGTTGCTGAACCCGACATAGTTATGTCGGGGCACTCCATTCCTCTAGCATCGTCACTTAATTTGCTGGACGTTAATTTGGAAGCAAATATGTCTCTTGGCATAAACATGTCGCAAGCATAGCAAAGAGAGCTTCTCAAAAGCTGGGAATATTATTTCGAACTAGAAAGCTTTACACTCCACAACAACTGTTAATTCTGTATAAAGCTCAAATTCGACCAACAATGGAATACGGCTCTCATGTTTGGGACTCTGCTCCCAAACATACACTGCATTTGTTGGATTCTATTTTACAAGTATTTTCACGGAAAGTTCGATGGATGTAGCCCGCTTAATTTGTTCCAAAGCGGTGCTTACTAAAAATACACGTCGCGCCAATACTTCACATCCGTATGAGGTTCATCTTGTTAGTCCTCGTACAACTCTTGTCAAGCAGTCTTTTATATGGAGAACCTCATCCCTTTGGAATGCATTCCCCAGGACTGTGTTCCAACCGAGTATAATTTACAACGATTCAAGACCAACGTGAATCGCTTTTTCCGCACTCGTATCGCTCCTGTAAAGCTTTAGGGATTTCCCTGCAGCACGTGTGCTAAACCCATAAAAAAAAAAACAAAATAAGAAATATCTGCTCTTTACCCCTGATGATATGATTTAAAATAAATAAATAACGTTTGCCTAGTACTGCTGTAATTTTTATCTTTAAATTTTTAATGTTTGCATTTTTTAAGATATAATTTTAATCTTTTTGTAATGCAAATCGATGTGCCTGTATATTTGTCCCATTTTACAGAAGTTTTTTATCCTATAAGTTATGATTTTAATTTTTATACCTATTACCTCTAAGTTTTTATACATCTAGCCACAACATTTTTAAGTTACAGTTAGCCCAGACCGAAACGGTATAGAATTAGAAATAAATATATTTAAAAAAAAAATAAAGAAGAGAGGACTTGTCCTTAAGTCAACCCTTAATTACAATGTTCATTCTTGAGAGAATTTAGCTTTTGTTGGACAACATTGTTACTCTCAGGACCTTAGCAATATATATATATATATATATATATATATATATATATATATATATATATATATATATATATATATATATATATATATATGTATATATATATATATATATATATATATATATATATATATATATATATATATATATATAAATATATATATATATATATATATATATATATATATATATATATATATATATATATATATACAGGGTGCCCCATATGTATGGCATAATGATTCCACAGCATTTATTAATTCGTGTATCAGAAAAATATTTAAATAATAGTTATAGGATGTTACACACATAAAATGTTTTGAACTGTCATTTCGAAGAAATTACGCCATTTTGATTTTTTTTTTAATGGAAAGCCCTGATATTATTTTTTTTTAAATCCTACTGAAAATTCTAGATATTATTTGTTTAACATACCATATGTCTAAATTGAACTGTTTTGGAATTACTGCTCAAAATGTCTATCGTTAACAGCGAGACAATGACCCAATCTGTTATAAACGGCCTGAACAGAGTTTTGCAGAGAATCCGGTGTGACCTCTGTTACTTCATATTGAATACTTTGTTGTAAATCTTCTACAGTTTCAGATCGACTTTGGTAAAGTTTGGTTTTCAAATGACCCCATAAAAAAAATTAGAGTGGCATAACGCCGGGACTCCTTGCAGGCCATTCTACAGCACCTTTTCTACTTATCTATTAATTAGGAAAAATCGCATTCAAATATCTACGAACATTGATTTCATAGTGAGGAGGTGCTCCGTCCTATTGATACCACAGATTCCTGTTAGGGGTATCCAAATTATTTTCATCGGGAAAAAGACCTGCACAAGTTGGAATACCTTGCTCTTGGAGTAACTATAAATACCGTTGTTCTGTAAGATTGCGTTCAATAAAAAAGAGACCAATGATATGACGTCCACAAATCCCTGCCCACACGTTTATCTTTCGTAAGATGTAATATTAGTGTGCTGGTTAGACACGAGAGTTAATTTCTTTGTATCCTGTGCCAAATTTTTTTATGGTAGAAAAGAAGACGATTACATTTTTAATTTTAATATTGGCAAATATATTTAAATATGAAGATAAACTGAAAAAGAAAAAAAGAAGAAAAATGGAAATAATTATTAAGTAGGGCCATGAAAAGGTGTTAGTAGTAATATATTTTACTTATGTTCCCATCTTTCTTAAAGAAGATTTCTTAAAAAATCAAAGTTCTCACTTACATGTGATGTTTAGTTCGCATTAACGATAAATTTTTGTTGTGAAAGGCTTTTTACTCCACAAAGTACTGTGTTATTGGATTACATCTACAATAAAAGCCATTTACTTTTTCATTGTAGACCATTTTAAAATTGTAAGAATTGTTACGGAATACTTATGGGATCACTTTTGTGTTCGTCTGTCTCACCCGTTTTTCTCCAAAATTATTTGACATAGAAAGTTAAAATTTGGCACAAATATGGGAATTGATATTATTAGCCGCCTAGTTTTGAAAATTAAATTTTTACTTGAGGGGTTAATTTTGGGGAGTGATATCGGAAGTGTAAAAGAAAATACCATGTCATCGAGGGGGATGTGAAATGAAAGTTTGTGAAAAAAAAAAATAAAAAAAAAAAATATATATATATATATATATATATATATATATATATATATATATATATATATATATATATATATATATATATATGATGTAATACTTGCGCACACTTTTCTTTGTATTATTTTCAAAAAATAGCCAAAAATCGCTGCCCCCTCCCTATTCCATAACGTGTAGATTGAGCGAAAATTAGCACGAGTTCATTCCGTTTATTAATTTATCTGGTATAAAAAACTAGTTGCCCGCCAAAATGGTGAAGGTTTAGTTCGTCGAAAGTTGTAAATTGTACCGGGAGTGAGCTCTATTTTAAGCATTAGGTACGGAGTGAAAATAATTTTACTTTATTTGTTTATAATTAAACAAATATTTAGGTAATAAATACTTGTTTTAAACTTTCACCACTAGATTGATTTATTGACTATTAGATAGCTAAGGTTCTATAACTGTTATACATTATTAACTAAGAAACACGTGAAAATACATATTGAATCTTAAGAAGTCAGGGAGCTAATTAACTTAGCGTAGGTAAGGATTTTACTTTATTTCAAAAGTAACCACTGTACGGACCCCTAATTGCGCAAGTCTAACTTGCACTTGACCGGTTTTTTATAACACAACATTAAATTTATGGAATTTTGCTATTAATTTTGTAAATTTAAAAAAAAATTGTTTATCTAGAAAATAGATCTGTGTACAGTGTTATTATTTTTTCCATATAAAATCTATTTTTT
Organism: Pachyrhynchus sulphureomaculatus; assembly: GCA_019049505.1. NCBI lineage: Eukaryota > Metazoa > Arthropoda > Insecta > Coleoptera > Curculionidae > Pachyrhynchus > Pachyrhynchus sulphureomaculatus. The sequence continues at coordinate 108,503,232 of CM032447.1, forward strand.
TTTGATTTTATCCAAGTCGAGTAATAATTTTTTAATTAAAAGTATATACTCACTGTTTGTGCAAAATTAAAGTGAAAACCTGAACTAACCTAATTATTAAAGTGAAACTTACGTTTTTTACTATTTTCACTACTGGTTTTACCGTATTTCGAGGTAATATCCACAAATAATAAGCTTACGGTAACTAGTAGATATTTATTAAATTAATATCATAATGCAATTATTGCATTTATGACTAATTTTGTAATGTATAATCATAAAAGGCAACCATAAATGTCTAACACGCATACAATTTATTATTTAATTTAATATTTGTAATTATTACTAATTAAAGATGAAAAAATTAATTTTATTAAAAAATAAAATAATACTTATTAACTCTTATAAAATTTTGTTGGATAAAAAGAATTTTTAAATCATAACAATTATTAAATACTATTTAAGTGTGTAATTTTAGTGCACGGCAGTTAAAAAAACACATTAGGAAAACACTGATTTGTAAAAATATTTTCTCTGCTGAGAGTTTTTCAGGAACTAATCTTACCAGTAGAATTAATAGTAAAATTACCAAGAGCTTGATATTTCAAAAAAAATCTAGCTATTCCACATTTTGAGAGTGTGTTTTTATTTATTTTGTTCTCAGTGGCGTTTATTATGTTTTTAGGTAATTAAATATTATTCTTGTTGGTTTTTATAATTTTTTTTGGTTTTAAAAGCGGCACCTATGGAGCATCACTTGAACGATATTTGAAGCTTCATCTGTCATATGAACATACTCTAAATTTTAAGTCGATCTGTCAAGTAATTTATTATTATTTATCAGCTGGTTAAAGTAAACGTTTAAAAATGGAAAAAATCGAATATCGTGCAGTGATAAAATTCTTTGTTTTTGGAGATTTATCGGCAACTGAAATCCAGCAAAGCTAGTGAAAGTGTTAAAAGAGTCTGCTCCTTGATATTCAACTATTTATAGATGGACCCTGGTCGTACAAGCGTCAAGGACGATCTACCTTCAGGACGTCCAAAAACTGCAACTGAAGAAACTGTTGTGCAAGTACAAGATATGGTAATGGAAGACCGTCGACTAACCGTGGGTGTTTTAACTGAGGCTATAGGCACCTCACATGGATCAGTACAGGAGATCTTAACTAATATTTTGAGTATGAAAAAGCCATTCACAAGATGGGTGCCGCATATGCTAACATCGGAACTAAAACACACTCGACAGAAACTTTCTAAACAACATCTGGCTCGTTTACCACAAAGAATAAAACTGGTTTTGTGCATCGATTCGTGATTATGGATGAGACTTGGGTTTACCAGTATGATCCTGAACTGCCACAACAAACCGCACAGTGGAATAAGCCCGATTGTTCAGCTCCAAAACAGCCAAAGTGGTCAAAGACGTCCAAAAAATTATGATATCAGTTTTCTGGGATGCAAAAGGAATTTTGTTGATTGAAACCGGTAAAACAATCACAGGAGAGTATTATTGCAATCTTCTGAACCAGCTGGATAAGAAAATTCGTAAGAATATATATATATATATATATATATATATATATATATATATATATATATATATATATATATATATACATATATATATATATACATATATATATATATATATATATATATATATATATATATATATATATATATATATATATATATATATGTATATATATGTATATATATATATATATATATGTTTATATATATATATATATATATATATATATATATATATATATATATGTATATATATATATATATATATATATATATATATATATATATATATATATATATATATATATATATATATATATATATATGTTTATATATATATATATATATTTATATATATATATATATATATATATACACAAGTTACAATAGAGGTTTTCACGCATGGTACATACATTAAATCGAGTTAAGGTTGGCGAAGGCTAACCCGAGAGTAGTTGCTCGCTACCTGCTCCAATAACTCTACGCAACGGCACTTTTTTTTTAAACTGCTATAACTTCGTCATTTTTTAACCGATTCTTATGAAACTTGCAGAAATATTCTTAAGACAATATAATAAGATATCATACTAAAAGAAAATGTAAAAATCCAAAAATCAAATTTTTTGACTTTAAGAACTAGGTATCTCCCCTCCGGTTTTTTTGTTTCCGAGATTCTAACTTTGTTAGTTATGCTAATAAAATTGTAAGTTATTGCAATCTAAACTCAAGAATCATGATCTCTTATCTTACTAAAACTTTGAAAGCCTCTGTCAAAATCCGTATATTCACCGTTAATTTTTTCTTGTTTCCTAAAGTTTTTTTTCGGTCTATTATTGGCATTATTTATCTTGTATATGTGTTTACTTGAAAAAAAAACAAATAATTTTCATGGTAAATCATATTTTAGAATGATTAGAAATGCAATTTTTCCAGTTTGCAAACCATAAATATTTTATCTGAGCTACAAAGAACACAGATTTATTTAAGAACAGGAACATTTGGAAATTGCTTTAAATAAAGTTCCTGTGTATATAATGTCAGATATAACTGAGCCACAGATACTGATGGTAATGGCATCTAATTAACTATAAAAATACAACAACCATACAACCTTGTAAAATTATATTAAATATCCGAATTAATTAATTAATTCATTCATTGAGAGGAAGCGTCATTATTTCAATAAAAAAAAGCAATAATCCAAATGCTAAGGATGCAGTTTAATTTTAGAAATAATAATGCATCGTTTTATCTATACAGCATTGAGGTAACTTAAATTTTATTGTTTTTTTTTTTTGTTTGTAATAAAAAAGTAAAACTGTTAACATGAGAACTAAGTTAATTAGTATAAAATATATAAAACCTACATGTATAATTCCTAAGACAATTAAAGCATATGTGTGACACTATAACTTGTTTTAAGCTGTATTTATATTACTTATTACCACAAACAACAAAAAAAAAATTGAAGCTTACGTAAATTTCTAATTTGTATTTTTTAGCCCACTTTCACAGTAGCCCACAAAATCCAAAATAAAATCAAAAAATCGGTTTTTCGGTAACATCTCGAAAAAAAAAAAGTATATCGAAAAACTAATAACACCACGTGAAAGGGCGGGAAATTTTGCAAAAAAATAATGTATAGATTTGTTTCCAAATTTTCTTATTAACCTGAGAATTTATTAAAAATTCAGATAAGTGGTTCAAAAAATGTAATATGCCAAACAAGTTAATTTGAAAGTCTACGCGCACCGCTCGAAAGTTAATCGATATTACTTATTTTCAAAGTGTAAACAAAATTAAAAGATATATTTTTGAAGAGGAGACTTGGATTTTTCTGATGATACTAGTAGTTTTTATTCTTGTTGCTTTATAATTTGTAAAACCTAAACGAAATTTTAGTATTGAAAAAACAATCCTTGTGCATACATCATTATTATATTTTAAGTTTTAATATAAGAATAATTAAAAATATCCACAATGTCCGTGTTATTTAAAAATTAAGTTGGCCGCTGACAATTTTACGTTCAAAGCAGTACGAAATGGTCAAAAAGGGTCAGACAATTTTTTTTTTAGTTACAGTTAAAAGTATACTTGATCATCATTAAAAACTTTAAAAAAAACTTTCTTTTTAGTGTTCCGTACGGAACACTTATAAGATAACTTCGGTGTCTGTCTGTCTGTCACACCCGATTTTCTCCGAAACTATTTGTCGTGGAAAGTTGAAATTTGGTAATAATATAGGAATTGATGGCCTCATCAAAGCCGTGTCGTTTTGAAAGTTAAATTTTGACTTAAGGGATTAATTTTGGGGGGTGAAATCGGAAGTGAAAGAAATTTTTTTACTAGGTCATCGAGTGTGGTGTCAAATGAAAGCTTGTGAAAACACGAGTATTATTTTTAAAAAGTCGCGAAAATTCGCTGTCCCCCCACCTTATTTCGAAAAGTACTGATCAAAACATTTTGAAAAAATTCTGGAATGCTCTCCACGGGTGCATTATCTTTAATAATTTATTTGGTATATAAGAAAAAATCAAGGTCATCAGTTTTCAGTAAAGACTGGAAAAAAACTTTGTTGAAAACTCCTTTGGGGTGTGTTTTTGTGAAGTCACTGATCATTTTATACCACCGTAACAAAATTTTTCATTTTAAAAGCAATCAATGTACGGAACACTAAGTGTGCAAGTTCAACTTGCACTTGACCGGTTATTTTTTTGTGATTTTGCTCTTAAAAAAGTGTTTATGATAAGCGTATTTTTTGCTTGTTATTAATCGTACAACTTAAGTTTAAAATAAAAAAAAATATTTAAGGGTGGAAAATGAAAGACAAAAGTCTAAGCTTTAAGTATTAAGTATTTATATTTCATTTAAACATCTAGGCACAAATAAAACAGTTATTGAAAACACAAAAATTCTAAATTACTGGAACAAATTAAATGAATTAGTACCCTCTGGCCGTCATATTTTATCCCCTATTTTGAATTTTTTAAATTTGTCTTCTTCTTAATCAACACCCCGACAAGCGGTTTAATAACCAGTTTCAAAATATTTACCGGTATACAGAAACGTTAATTTAATCATAAATGAGGTTGGAAGCATGATTCCCACTACAACTGAAGGATTAAACCAGCCATTTTATTTTAAATAATTTTTAGTGTTCCGTACGGAACACTTATAAGATCACGTCGGTGTCTGTCTGTCTGTCTGTTTGTTTGTCCGTCAGTCCGTCTGTCACACCCGATTTTCTCCGAAACTATTTGACGTAGGAAGATGAAATTTGGTACTAATATAGAAATTGTATATATATATATATATATATATATATATATATATATATATATATATATATATATATATACTGGTGAATAGGGTGGATGTTCCAACAATTCGTACTTTAAACCCGCCAGTTTTGCCGTTGGCAGAGCACCTCTGTGGCAAGGTGAATTGTCATGATGAAAGATGAATTTTTTTTTCTGCTGCAATACATATAATATATATATATATATATATATATATATATATATATATATATATATATATATATATATATATACATATATATATATATATATATACATATATATATATATATATATATATATATATATATATATATATATATATATATATATATATATATATATATATTATATATATATATATATATATATATATATATATATATATATATATCTATATATATATATATCTATATATATATATATATATATATATATATATATATATATATATATATATATATATATGGTAATGTAGTACTTGGACTCACTTTTCTTTGTATTATTTTTAAAAGGTCGCGAAAATTCGCTGTCCCCCCACCTTATTTCGAAAAGTTCTGATCAAAAGATTTTGAAAAAATTCTAGAATGCTCTCCACGGAGTGTAGGTTGAACGAAAAGTATGACGAGTGCATTACCTTTAATAATTTATTTGGTATATAAAAAAAAATCAAGGTCATCAGTGTTCAGTAAAGACTGGAAAAAAACTTTGTTGAAAACTCCTTTGGGGTGTGTTTTGTGTAGTCACTGACCATTTTATACCACCGTAACAAAATTTTTCATTTTAAAAAGCAATCAACGTACGGAACACTAAGTGTGCAAGTTCAACTTGCACTTGACCGGTTATTTTTTGTGATTTTGCTCTTAAAAAAGTGTTTATGATAAGCGTATTTCTTGCTTATTATTAATCGTGCAATTTAAGTTTAAAATAAAAAAAATATTTAAAGGTGGGAAATGAAAGACAAAAGTCTAAGCTTTAAGTATAAAGTATTTATATTTCATTTAAACATCCAGGTACAAATAAAACAGTTATTGAAAACACAAAAATTCTAAATTACTCAAACAAATTAAATGAATTAGTACTCTCTGGCCGTCATATTTTATCCCCTATTTTGAATTTTTTAAATTTGTCATCGGATTCTTAATCAGCACCCCGAAAAGCGGCTTAATAACCAATTTCAAAATATTTACCGGTATACAGAAACGTTAATTTAATCATAAATGAGGTTGGAAGCATGATTCCCACTACAACTGAAGGGATTAAACCAGCCATTTTATTTTAAATAATTTTTAGTGTTCCATACGGAACACTTATAAGATCACGTCGGTGTCTGTCTGTCTGTCTGTCTGTCCGTCGGTCCGTCTGTCACACCCCGATTTTCTCCGAAACTATTTGACGTAGAGAGATAAAATTTGGTACTAATATAGAAATTGATGTCCTCATCAGATCCGTGTAGTTTTGAAAGTTAAATTTTGACTTAAGAGGTTAGTTTTGGGGGTGAAATCGGCAGTGAAAATAAATTTTTTTCACTAGGTCATCGAGTGGAGTGTCAAATGAAAGCTTCTAAAAACACGAGTTCAAAAATATATATAATCGCTGTCCCCCCCTCTATCTCGAAAAGTACTGATCCAAAAATTTTCAAAAAATTCTGAAGTATTTTCTACGGGTTGTAGACTGAACGAAAATCATCAAGAGTGCATTACCTTTAATAACTTATCTGATATATAAAAAAAACAAAAATTTCAAGGTCATCAGTTTTCAGTAAAGATCGGAAACAAACTTTGTTGAGAACTCATTTGGGGTGTGTGTTTTGTGGAGTTACTGATCATTTTATACCTCCGTAACAAAATTTTTTATTTCAGAAGCAATCAACGTTCGGAACACTAATTGCGCAAAATCAACTTGCACTTGTCCGATTTTTTTTTTAATTACGATAAAACTAAAAAAGGTAATTTATATACTATTTTTTTTTGTAAGATTTCCCGTTTTTTACGTGGTGCTATTAGTTTTTCGATATCTTTCTTACTTTTAGAAATGTTTGCGAAAAACCGAATTTTTCATTTTATTTTCGATTTTGTAGACTAGCGTACACTTTAGAGCAACAAATTTTTTTTTACCGTATTCTACGTCCAAAAAACTACCTGTATGCCAAAATGCAGCCTATTAATCTTTAATGAGAGCTTTTTGTCAAAATTTGCCTCTGATGTCTGGGCTACAGGGAAAGGTTCGTTCATCGTGTGGCTGTGGCGATTTTTTCGGAAACTATTGGACGCATTTTCATATCTTCCCAAATTTATAGGGTGAGATTTAGGGAAGTTATTAGTATTTAAAACATTGTCGTTGAAAATCAGTCTCAGTAAATTTTTACCAAGTAAATAAAATATAATTAGTTCGTTTGGTAGAATTTAAATTAAATCATGGTAGATTGTTGCCTATTTTTTATTATATTCTTAGTAGGAATTTAACCGTTTAACCATTCCTGATTTGATCCAAATTGATCTTGTAGGACTTTGGGGTATAGTTTACGAATATATAATTAAATTTTATACATTGACAGTGACATCCATTTCCAATATCGATCGATGGCGGTAAAAAATTAATTTAAAGATTTTTTCGGTCCTAGATTATGGGTCTTATCAATTTATAATAGCGAATCGAATATGACCAACTAAAAATTTTGCTGTTGCAGGTGTGTATAGGTTTTATTTATTCCGCCACATATTTACATTAAAACACGATCAATCATCCAACGTGTACTCAAAATTCGCTGATTGCTTAGCCTAACAACGAATCTGTCAAATTTGTAATGTTATCAGACTTTCCAAATTTCTTCCTGACTTTAACAATATCATTAACAATCTAACCAAATGAAGTGTATAGTTTTAAAAAATGGAGAAGAAAATAAATAATATTATATTTAAAATTTATAGCTGAATAATTTCCGTATTTATATTTAATAATTACATGCAACAATATATGGCTTTTAAAATTAATAAATAAAAGCGGCAACACCATTATGTTATTCCAAGCGGGTTGTACTACAAAACAACAAATGTCAATTTAATTTCCTTAGCGATTTTGCACGGATGTAGAATAAAGTTACTTTTTGAGTATGATCATGGCGCGCTGCAGGTTCGACTGGGTTGCAATTTAGTCTACTGCTTTCTACTTGACTTGTGTTGTAACTTTCTGAACTTTCTTGTGAACTGTTCGTTTTCAGTTATTTTACATTAACCACATATGCCTGAGGAGCATAGGAGCATCCCTCAAAAGCGCTACTTGCTTTAAGTGTTGACCGTGTCAACCACTCTATCGACTTGAAAGCTGCTGAGTCAGGAGTATTAGATATGCACACTTAGTACAATTTGCTGTATCCTACCTTCGTATCCCGTAACTTCTTGGATAAGTACTCGTAAATTCTGTTCTCTTTGAATTTGACGAATAAGAGAACAGTGGGTAAACTGCTGAAAAATGGGCCTTAATTAATATAATAATCTTTCAAAAATATTAGACTGACTACAAAAAAGGCTTTAAAAAATTTAAAAGAACAGTTTTTTTGTTCATCATAAAATCTAACTTTTTGAATTCGACGCCAAAAAAGCTGTCGCCTGTATCAGTTTTAAACAGAAAATTGTGGCATTACTTGAAAGAAAGTTAGTGTTGAAATTTCTGCAATTTTATTAAAAAAACATTACAACATTCTATTTAGTCTTATATAATATTCCATTGCAATGTAATTTCCAATAGGAATTTTTAATTTTCTTCTTTTGTTTTGTTGCCAGAAATAGGTATCAATTTACGCTTCGCAAACTCGTCCTGAATATATTTTATTAAATTATAACATGATATGAAAAATATCTTTGACCTTTCACCCGTTTTAATAAAACCTCACATTTTCTCTTATAAGTCCCTAAAGATATTCCTACTGGATTGGAAAATTGAATAAAATTGGTGGGTTCTGTTCATAAGTATAAGATTAAATTTTCAGTTTGTCCGGAACACTGTGATATTTGATTTTCCATAGTCTGGATATTTACGTATATCATGATAAAATTTAGAAATTTTAAATTTAATGACACTCGTCTGGACAATATTAGTTGGAAACAAAATTATGCTTTTATGATCAAACTTTCGTTAACATTTTATGTTTACTAACCAAGAACTAAAAATATAGGGTCCGATTTGCGTCGGTCTGTCTGTCTTTACGCACGATCACTCTTAACAAAATAAAATGTCGACTTCAAATTTGGTACACGTACAGTTCTGGAAATAGGACAGGAAACTATAGTTTTTAACACTATTACTCTAGAGAAAGAGGTAGAAAGGAGTTGAGTTTGATAAATTTTGTATAATTTCAATAGTAACATGAAAATTTTCCTGATTTTGTGTTGTGACAATGAACAAATTTTAAGGAACTATAGGTCAAACATAACAAACTTTAAAGGGGTGAGCAAGAAGGTTAGAAGGAATGTTCCGAATATATCGTATTGTACATCCTTTTCAGGGTTCTAGAAATCGGGAAATCTAAAAATACTTTTTTAATTATTTCCAGTTTAACAGAAATAGTATGTAGATGATATATCGCCATAAAATATCATTTAATTGAATAAATATCAAGTTTTTCTTGAATTCAGTCATTTTTTGGTGTGAGAAAGTCAAATTCAGTGTTTAGTTGGAACTGCGTATTTGGGAGGAAGTACTGGGTAGCAGAAATAATAGTTATGGCAAGGCTCAGTGCTTAGCAAGTATCATTTTTCCAACTCCGAAGAAACTTTTCCCAAACCAACCTAACCACCACGATAATCGCGGATCTGACTCTAAAGTCCTGGATAAACCGCTTTACCAATTTGTTTACTAGAAACTTATGATAAAATATGTTTATGATGATTCTGGAAATTAGATTGCATCAAGACGAATTTCTTTTTTGACCTTTTTCAACTCCGAAGAAACTTTTCCCAAACCAAATTAACCACCACGATAATCGCGAAACTTCACGGACCTGACTCTAAAGTCCTGGGTAAACCGCTTTACCAATTTGTTTACTAGCAACTTATGATAAAATATGATTATGATGATTCTAGAAATTAGATTGCATCAAGATGAAATTACTTTTTGACCTTTAAAACACAGTGTTCTGGTCTCAAAGGGAGGAAAATGCCTCTTAAAATTGTGGACGATACGTTATAAAGTTTTTTTGTGACTCTATCTGACCAAAAATATTACAGATTAATTGATCTCACCATATGTTTATATATATATATATATATATATATATATATATATATATATATATATATATATATATATATGTATGTATGTATGTATGTATGTATGTATGTATGTATATATATATATATATATATATATATATATATATATATATATATATATATATATATATATATATATATATATATATATGTATGTATGTATATAGGTTCCAGTATGTCATTTATGTGTTTTACTGAATTAAACTGAAAATATTTAAAAGATGTTTTTAAAAAATTTAATATTATACTCCGTAAAAGCTAGCTGAAACACAAAATCCAGGAAGAGAAAAGAAAATCGAAAGGGATATATTCTCGTTATACAGGACCAAATAGTTCCAACTAGAGTATACGCACAAGTTATTAGAAAACAGAAAATTCCAGAAACGAGGTGTCGATATTGTAATAAATACGACAAATCGGTTTAGCATATATTCGGCTGCTCGTACTACTGTGTCATCTAAAATAAACATACTAATATATTGGGATATGAAAATATACACGGATAAATGGTTCAACCGAATCCGCCTGATATAGTAATATAGTATAGCCAAAGGAGATAAAACAAGCTATTATAATAAATTTCTTTATACTTCTATACAAACACCAAAACTTCACATTTGTAATAAAGGACTGGTAATAGGATAATATTAGGAAGAGAACGGGGGTACAAGAAAAAAGTGGCAAGATTTGAGGGAGGCTCAATATAAGCTGATGAAAAAAAATAGGATAAAGTAACCATTCTCCCATTTATTATTAGTGTCAATGATCTTTATATATATATATATATATATATATATATATATATATATATATATATATATATATATATATATACATGCATGTAGAAATATTTGACATCTCTAAAAACCGAAGAGTATGTATGCAAGGAACAGTAATTTAAGAACTGTAAGACTAATAAAAAGTACCATTGACAAAAGTGTAAATATTAAATAATATTAATAATAATGGCCGTACATATTATCATGGTCATCTGAAATTCTGATGTCATAAATATATATCTAGAACAACGACAATAACTAAATTATTATAAAAGTACAAATTTTCGCAAAATAATTATGCAATAACAATGCGGAACACACCCATCCCTTCAGGATATAGAGACGAATTATAAGATTAAATAACACAGGGCTATTTTCCTGCTTTTAATTTATTCATTCAAGGCAAGCAAAACTTGAACTATTAATTCTTTTCTTTATCTCAGTTACGGTCTAGATGTTAATAAACGACTTAGAACTTAATAATATTATGTACAACAATATTGCAATTGACCTAACAAATCATATTCTTAAGACGATCGTACAGTAAACAAGATTTTAAGTTAGAAAAATAGAAATGAATTAGAGATTACGCGAATTATGCGTTAACATGGCGGCAACTTGTGTAAAAAACTCTAAATGTATCTTAACTTATATAATGTATATAATGTAATTAGCTATTAAAATTAATAAATATAAATAGCTGCGGTATCCGAAGCAATTTGTACTACTAAATAGCTGGTCGCCATGCATTTTTTTTTGTGGCATTGCCGTGAATGCAAAATATACTTTTTTGAATATCATTAAAAATTTCGGTCAGAGTTGTTTGTATTTAGTCATTCCAGAAATTTTAAATGGAAAGGATTGTATGAGTGGCATACGTAGTCTGTATTAAAAATATCTTTGATTTATTTATATAGGCTAAATTATTTACATCAAAGGAGCTAGCAGTCATATGCTAAGAACTTAGTTGAATGACTAATTTGGTCAAATTTACAGAGTTGCCATACTTTAAAAACTTAAAAGATTTGTCGATTAATAGTACCGTTAAGACTGTTACCTAAATGCTAAAGTATATAGAATAATATATTAATACAATTCACAGCTGGCTATTAACAGATTTCTTTTTCACTAATATTAATCAAGAAATAGATGATTACGTCGGTTCCTTGTACGAGTACCATGCTGATTTATAGGACTATACAAGTTATTATTCACTGTTTTTGCAAGAAACTGAGGTGTTTTCAGATGATTGAGTTAGGCTAAGTTTAGTAAAGATTATTTTATGGTATTTTTCTTTTATTAAAAATGTATTTTATAAGAGATGTTTTTAAGATAAAGAGCCTGAAAATTACAATAATTTAACTTCTTTTATCGACAAATATTCTTTAGAGCTAATTGCGATTATCTGTTCTTCGAAGGTTGTTGTTAGAAAATTAATTGTACGTTTATATTTTTTAATTGGCAGCAAAGAGGTTATTGCCGGTATGACAAAACCAACGTCGACTATGGCCTTAGATTTTCAAATGACAATATCGAATGCTAAATTCCTGTAATTACACTGAGAAGTTATGCGTATCCATGATTTATATCTTTTTCTAAATAGTCATATACTTTTGGTGTAGAAAAGCGAATTATTTTTAAACATCAAAAATCAGATTATGTATGTGGCATATGCAACCATAATTCCAGAAGCGACCGCCACTATAAATATTCGTAGGTGCTACTAATAACTAAAAAAGAGATTGAAATATCCAGTAATAGAGGTTCTATATATAGGCTTTATTGTACTCTTAAGGTGTTTTTGCCTATATTCAACTGCTTTTCCGTACCATTATTTTTATTTAGCTGTGATGTTGCTCTTACTAAATTAACTTTTCATCCAAACAAGATATTAAAGTAAGATGGTTAGAATGCTATTGGGTTAATCTAAACTCCCATAAGAATAAACAAATAATAATATAAATAAAAGTTTAGACTACTACTAGTAAATTATCGCCAAAAAGAACTAAATGTTTTCTTGAGCGTATTGTCTTAAATACTACATATTTTGTACAATCGCATTCCCTGCAACATCCCTCTATGTTCAAAAGGTCGCCGAAACCACCATACGGTGTCGCAGTTTGGTCCATTGTTTTCTGTTTGTCATTACTGGACTTACTCATTGTCGTTTTAATGGATGATTAATGCATTGGATAACATTTTTATGAACGATAATCTCAGTCTCCCCTTCGTCTATGATTTTTTTTTGTAGTTATTAATGTTAACAATAACATCACACATACATGATGCTAAAAATTAAACATATATTTACTTATTTAAAAACTGAACTGAAGTTTAAGTGTATAATACGTGGGCTATATTTTAAGTTTTTGCAAAAACAATGAAAGAAAAGAAAATTTTTAGTACCAATCGTTTTATTGTTTCTCAAAATATTCGCCTTTAACATTTATACACTTTTGCATGCGTTCGAACCAATACTCGAAACATTTTTTCTACTCTAAAGTTAGTACCTTAAAAACATGATTTAGAGCTGCCCACGCATTTTTTTTTACATTCTGGAACAAAAAGAAGTCGTTAGGTGATAAATCTGGTAAATAATGGCAATGAGATATTAATTCGATGTTTTCTCCGTCAAAATGGCATTGTCATGATGAAGAATGATGCGACGTTTTCGGTTGTTTTTCCTGATTTCATCGATGACTTCTGGCAAACAAATTGTTGTATACCATTCGGCAATAACTGTTGACCCTCTAAAGCAATGGTTGCAACATGTTCAGTATAACCAAAGAAACAAGCGATCATTTTCTTGGAAGTGCTTCGTAAACGAACCACTTTTATTGGATTCGGTTCATCTTGGAACACCCAAACAGTTGATTGTTACTTAGTTTCCGGTTCGTACAAATATGGTATATCCAAGTTTCGTCTCCTGTTACGATGTTGTATACGGATTTTGCATGTCCTCGTCGAATTTTTCGCGCATTTCCTTCTACCAATTGACACGAGCTTGTTTTGGAGTTGCGGTCAAATTATGCTGAATCCATCGGGAATAGATCTTTTTTACAGCTAAATGTCCATGCAAAATCGATATGCCAGTAGGTCACATGCTGATCTTCAATCATGTCGCGCACAGCATCGATGTTTTTGGAACAACAACCGATTTTGGTCTACGTTCACGAAATTCATCGCTGATGAAAGCACGATCATGACGAAATTCTGCAAACCAATTGTAAACAATCTTTTCTGATGGTGATTCTTTACCGAAAGTTGAACGAAGTGATTCGAAGCATTGCTGTTGAGTTGGGCCTTTACTAAAATCGTAAAAAATCATTCAACGAAAAACCTTCACGTAAAATTTCCATTTGTTCACAAAACTGTTTTTTGGACAGTCACTGTAAAGAAACTACTCGGCCAATTTCTGAGCTGCCACTGTTTTATTTATTTATTTACTGCACTTTACAGATTGATCACAGAGATTTTTCCAATTACAAAGAACTTAAATTAACTTAATTTAAATAATATTTAAATAATATTACATAATAATCTACATACACTTAACGCACGCAATTCATTAAATATATCTACACTATTCTGGAATCCATTATATAACATGCAAGCATTATACAATGGAGATCCCAGGTGATGGTTATTATGGGCTACATCTGATATATAGAAAGTGCTATGATTTCTTGTGGTGTACGTTGGCACACTGAAATATAAGTTGGACATCAATGAGACCATTCATTACTTTGTACAAGTAGAGCATGCAATATTCTTTTCTACGTTTCTCTAAGGTTACCATCCCATAGCGTTCATGCAATAGTGTAGAAGAGATCATAGAGTTATATGAACCGCTTTGTTTATAATGCATCATTTTATTCTGTATCAAATGAAGTGTTCGCTTGTGTCAATTATAAAAGGGCGACCATACTATACTCGCATTTCTTAATATACTTCTAACATAGGATATGTACAGCTGTTTTATGCAATTTGTACTTCTAAAATCTTTTGTGCTTCTGACAGTTAAGCCATACATCTTGTTCGCTTTGCTTGCTGTATAACTTGCATGTTAAACGTCAATTTGGAATCAAAAATCACCCTAGGTCCTTTATCTTATCCTCATACAAGAGTGGGACATTCTCAATGCTATATGTAAACTTTATCGGCTTCAGTTTTCTAGTATGTATAGGAAACAACAGTACACCTACTTACACTAAAGTAAATCTTATTGTCAATTGCCCATTTTGCAACGTTGTCTATATCATTCTGCAAAATCCGGCAGTCAGTAGGCGATCTGATTTCATAATAAAGTTTTAAGTCAGCATCAAATAACAGGCAGAATGCATTTTTAACCACACCGGTGATGCCGTTGATATAGAGTAAAAAGAGCAGAGGTCCTAGGTTGGACCCCTGCGGAATCCCGGATGTAGATGTAAAAGGTTTGGACTCATACCCCTTTATCTTTACTACATGTTCACGATTATAAAGGTAAAACTTTAAAAACTCAATTAAATTCATATGGAATCCAAACTCCTTCTCCAGCTTGTTCAACAATATCACAAATGAGACCTTATCGAATGCCTTTTCAAAGTCTGTATATACAATATCCATTTGGCCGTGCCGATTTAAGACATCTGACGTTGCCTGCTTTACCTCTAATAAATTACTAATGACAGATCTACCCTCCATAAAGATGTGCTGATAGGTACTTATACTGTGACGAACCGACGTTGATATACTGTTATAAAAAAAACCTTTTCAAAAACTTTAGCTGATGTTGAGAGTATTGCAATTGGTCGATAGCTCTTTATATCATTTTTGCTACCCTTTTCAAAAACTGGACATATTCTTGTTCCTTTCCACAGGTGGGGAAACATTTTTGTTTTAAGACTTAAATTAAACAAAAACATTACCGGATAACATAATATATCCTCAAAGCCCTTAAATATGTATGGGGGGATGCCATCTGGACCTGTTGCTCTATCGTCCTTCAACTCCCTCAATGTCCCTACAACATTAACTATATCAATTTTGTCAATTAGAACATTTATTTAACAATAATAAATGTCAAATTTTACAACAATGGTAATATCATATCTCAATAGCGCTATCTAATGGTCATTTGTAAAAACTTAAACCCTCGTATAAGGACTATTAAATATTTCTATAAAATTCAAATTTTTACCTATGCTACGGTATCGTAAACAAATTATTTTAAAGGAGCTATATCAAATTGTTTTGTTACAGGAAAATGTACTTCTGAAACAGAGAGGCAGCAGTTCGATAAAAGTGATAGACTTCGGAAGTTCCTGCTATGCCAATCAAAGAGTGTATACCTACATCCAGTCTCGGTTCTATAGGTCACCAGAAGTAATTTTAGGATTAACTTATGGAACTGCTATCGATATGTGGAGTTTAGGTAAATGTTTTAAATACTGGTTGAAACTTAATATAGCAACTATATTTTAGCTTTCCATATGGAACCCTTGTAAGATCATTTCGGTCTGTCCGTCTGTCTGTACGTCTGTCACACCCGATTTTCTCCAAAACTATTTGACGTAGAAAGTTCTCACTAATATAGAAATTGATGGCCCCATCAGAGCCGTGTAGTTTTGAAAGTTAAATTTTAACTTATGGGGTTAGTTTTGGGGGTGAAATCGAAAGTAAGAAAACAAATTACCAGGTCATTGATTGGGGTGTCGAATGAAACCTGGTAGAAGCATGAGTTCAAAAATCTGTATGCTGTAATACTTCCGCACACTTGCAACTCTGATAATTTATCTGGAATATAAAAAAAAAATTCAAGGTCATCAGTTATCAACAAAGATCGGAAACAAACTTTATTGAAAACTCAGTTAGGGTAACGATATTTTTCATTCATCACCGTACAGACCACTAATTGCGCAAGTCCGACTTGCCCGGTTTTTATTATCTCGCTACCATTTTCGACCACATTAATAACGTACTGAGTTCAAAAATCTGTATGCTGTAATACTTCCGCACACTTGCAACTCTGATAATTTATCTGGAATATAAAAAAAAAATTCAAGGTCATCAGTTATCAACAAAGATCGGAAACAAACTTTATTGAAAACTCAGTTAGGGTAACGATATTTTTCATTCATCACCGTACAGACCACTAATTGCGCAAGTCCGACTTGCCCGGTTTTTATTATCTCGCTACCATTTTCGACCACATTAATAACGTACTGAACTTGCTTAATAGACTTCGTAACATACATCCACGTAAGTTGCGTACTTGATTTTTTCGTATACAGCACACTTTCTATTTCAATTCGACATAAAATTTCGGGCAGTTCCTCTTATAAAGAAATTGAAGTTACAGAATTGTTTTCAGACAACTTACTTACTTACTTAATCCTTATGCCTTTCTACCCCTTTAGGGGTGTAAGGCCCGTGGAATTGAGTTATTCTACATTCGTCTTTTCCATATTTCCTTCCACCTCTTTTTATCCTGTGTAGCTCGTCTTCCGTGTTCCCACTCTATTCCTCTTTTGGTCACTGCCTCTCTAACATCCCCCAACCTTGCCCTTCTAGGTCGGCCTCTTGTTCGTTTCTTGCTCACTCTGGCTTCAAACACTTGTCTAACTATTCTTTGTTCAGGCACCCTTTCGACGTGACCATACCATCTTAATTGTACTTCCTCAACCTTTTCCACCATTGGTTTTAGGTTCAAATTCTTTCTGAGTTGTATATTTCTAAACCTGTCCATCCTTGTTTTATCCTCTATTTTCCTTATGAATCTCTTTTCTGTAACCGTTACCTTTCCTTTCTGTCTTTCTGTCATTGTCCATGGTTCTCCTTCATATAAAAGTATTGGTGTTGCAACCTTCTCGAATACTTGGGCTTTAATATTTTTTGGTATCTCTTTCTTTCCTAAGAATGTATTCTTTATACTATTAAATAATCTTCCTCCTGTTATTATTCTCTCCTTGCTCTCCTCTTCCATCCTCCGTTATTGTTGATCCCAAATATTTAAACTTCTCCACTTGGTCCAGCCTTTCCTCTCCTATCTTTATTTCATGTTGTCGCTTTTGCTTTCCTATTATCGTAGTCTTTGTCTTTTCTTTATTAATTTTCATGTTTATTTTTTCCAATGCTTCTTTATACATCCGTATGTTCCTATTAAACGTTTCCTCGTCTTTTGCTATAATAACCATATCATCCGCATAGCATAGTTCTGATATTTCTATCTTTTTCATCTTCCAATAGCCTATCTAGTATGGTTTGGTTTTCAGATATTAGGTATCCAAATTCAAGAGTTGGATGGCATATACAAGGAGTGTTTCGTTAAGGAAAAAAAAAGAGAACATTAAAGGCGGAGCGACTTATAGGTGGGAACCGACAATCGAAAGGAGGTTTCAAACAACAATCGGTGAGCAAGACCCCTTAATGGAAAAAAAGATCTTCTTGCACTAGAACTCTATAAGCAGAGAGCCTTCTCAACAGAGTAAACTAAGAACTGCGGACCGTGGGGGAGGGATTTTTCAGAAAAAAGAACCTTTACCTGCCATCAGCATCATCATCAGCTTATACTGTCCACTGCTGGACGAAAGCCTCCCTCAAGTCTTTCCACCTTTCTCTATTCTAGGCCACTTGTACCCAATTTCCAACCACTCTCTTCAGATCATCAGTCCACCAGCTTGGTAGTCTACCTCTACTTCGATAAGCTTCGGAGCTTGGTCGCTACTCTATATTTTTTTTTGTCCATCATCCATCCTTAAACCTAGCAACATGTCCAGCCCAGTTCCATTTAAAATGTAGAGTGAATTTGACTGCATCTTACGTCCCCGTTTTTTAGTCTTCCGTACGGAACACTTATAAGAAGACTTCGGTGTCTGTCTGTTCGTCCGTCCGTCTCTCTGTCACACCCGATTTTCTCCGAAACTATTTATCATAGAAAGTTGAAATTTGGTAATAATATAGGAATTGATGTCTTGATCCGAGCCGTATAGTTTTGAAAGTTAAATTTTGACTTAAGGGGTTAGTTTTGGGGGGTGGAATTAGAAGTGAAAAAAATTTTTTTTACTTGGTCATCGAGTGTGGTATCAAATGAAAGCTTGTGAAAACATGAGTAAAAAATATGTATATAAGGTAATATTTGCGCACACTTTTCTTTGTATTTTTTTTTAAAAATCGCGAATCCCCCCACCTTATCTCGAAAAGTACTGATCAAAAAATTTTGAAAAAATTCTGGAATATTCTCCACGAGGTGTAGATTGAACGAAAATTATCAGGAGTATTTTTCCTTTAATAATTTATCTGGTATATAAAAAAACAA
The DNA here is from genome assembly GCA_019049505.1 of Pachyrhynchus sulphureomaculatus. NCBI lineage: Eukaryota > Metazoa > Arthropoda > Insecta > Coleoptera > Curculionidae > Pachyrhynchus > Pachyrhynchus sulphureomaculatus. Next base: position 108,522,394 of record CM032447.1, read on the forward strand.
ACATTTCAAGGTCATCAGTTTTCAGTAAAGATTGGAAACAAACTTTGTTGAAAACTCATTTGAGGTGTATTTTGTGAAGTCACTTTTATACCACCGTAACATTTTTTTTTATTTTATAAGCAATCAACGTACTGAACACTAATTGTGCAAGTTCAACTTGCACTTAACCGGTTATTTCCTCATAACGTGATTTGGGATTTGATCTCTAATAATAATAGCTAACATTAACCTCTCCATTTTTCTTTGCATGACACATATTTTGTTGATATTTTTCTTTGTCAATATGGGAGTATTGGCTCCGTACGTAAGAACAGGTAGTACGCATCTATCAAAAACTTTTCTTTTAAACACATCAGAAGATTAGATTTAAATATATAGCCAGTTTGCCATATACCGTCCAGGAGAGACATTTTCTTCGCAGAATTTCATGTGTTTGGTTGTCTCGTCCTATGCTGACTTCATGTCCTAGATATTTATATCGGTGTACTTGCTCGAACGTTATTCAGTTTTATAGGGTCATTTAATACAAGATTTGTCATAAACTGAGTCTTGGATACATTGATTTTTAAACCAACCCATCCTGAAGCTTCTTGAAGCATGTGCAGCATAGTTTGTGCTTCTTGCATATTACCATCCATTACCTACAATGGACTTCTAAAAATCATACCCGAAAAACGCTTGTTGTTTTGGTACACCTATTAGTTAACAAAAATGTATTTTGATATTTTTTCCATTTCATTTCCATTCAAGATCAAGATAACTCAAACTATTGGTAATTAACTAGGAATAAAAATTTAAACAACTGTTTAAGATCACCACTTATGTTTATTATATTATTGCTGACAATTGTTTCGACACACTGTGTCTTCTTTTGGAGCACGATGTAAATTAACTCACAAAGTATGTTACAGAATATATAGTTTACCTAATTACAAGTACTAAATTCATTAACAATATTTACCTTAATACCTAGAATAAGTTCAATAAAGGAGACCCTCCCCCATCTAATTGATTGATAATTAAACAAGAAATATTAGACATCTTAACATTGTGTTTAGACCAGAATTATTTCGAATTTAACGATAAGATTTATATAAGTAAGAAAGCTCTAATAATGGGAAACCCTCTCAGTCCAATTTTATCTGAAATTTTCATGGACCATTTAGAAGAACAAATTAGTAATTCTCATCTTTTTAAAAATTTCTTTTATTGGTATGTAGATGACATATTGACTTGCTTTACAGGCACAGATCGACAATTAAAACTATTTCTAGATTATATTAACCAACTTCATAATAATATTACTTTTACAATAGAAATAGAAACAAATAAATCGATTAATTTCCTAGATTTAAAAATATCAAACAAAATGAATAAACACGATTTTGAAATCTTCCATAAACCAACATACTCGCATATAACTATACACGCTAATTCACACATAATATCTCGGCTTATAATAGTTTCATCCATAGACTAATAAATATACCATTAACATAAGAAAATTTTAAAAAAGAATTAAATATTATAAAACAAATTAGTATAAACGATGGGTACAGGAGCGATTTCGTAGATAATATTTTAATGAAAAAACAATTTAAAAAAGCAATTGGACTGGTGTACCCGTACAAACAACTAAACAAAGAAAAATATCATACACTCACTCACCGGAAAATTGACCAATAAAATTTAAAAAAATTTCCATAAAAATCATGTAAACATCGCTTTTCGTACAAATAACACATTAGCTCGACATATTAAAAATAATAAAAGTAAAACAAAAAAAGAAAATAAAACGGGGGTTTACGGATTATGCTATGGCACTTGCAATAAAACGTATATAGGACAAACAGGCAGATCTTTTTATAAAAGAATAAAGGAATATAAACAAAGCTATAGAATGAAAAATAACAAATCTCATTACCCTGTATGTAACCCCTTAAAATCTAATATTTTTAAAAAAGCTACAAAAATATTGTAAACTTATTGAAGCCTACAAACTTTGCGAACCCTATTCTGCTTCTTTGATTGTGCGTAGTCGGACGGATCGTGCTTATTATATACCTCATAGCCATTTTATCCAGATGACGTCCACCCGAGAAATTAAATTTGATGGATTGATATTCGGCATTTTTTTTGCCAGATATTCTTTTGTATATCTGTTGGTCAATTCTTAAAATATATCTAAGATATCAAAAAATTATAAAGACTATGAAGAAATATATTTAAAAGCCTTTTTATATATCAGAGAGAGTTGACAAATATGAAGCAAAGACGGCATGTTTAATAAAATTAATCAAACATTGCTTTTTATACGAATGATAAAATTAAATTTATATATAAAAAGAAAATAATCGGTCAGTACAAGTTGGACTTGCGCAATTAGTGTTGGGTACGTTGATGGCTTTTAAAATAAAAATTTTTGTTACGGAGATATAAAATTATCAACGACTTCACAAAACACATCCCAAATGAGTTTTCAACAACGTTTTTTTTTTTCCGATTTTTGCAGAAAACTAATGATATTTTTGCTCTTTAAAACACCAGATAAATTATTAAAGGTAATGCACTGGTGATAATTTTAATTCAATCTACACCCTGTGGAGAATATCCCAGAATTTTTTGGTCAGTACTTTTCGATTATCTCGAAAAGAGAGGACAGCAATTTTTCGAAATTTTATAAAACATAATACAAGGAAAAGTGTGCGCAAGTATTACATTATATATATTTTTAAACTCGTGTTTTTACAAGCTTTCATTTGACACCCCACTCGATGACATGGTAAAAAAAATTTTTTCACTTCCGTTTTCTTCTTCTTCTTCCACGTACTGTAGGCCTCAGGCCTGTAGTTTCCAACTCATCAGTTTTCTTGAGATGTGGATGTCCATGATTCGAGCCATCTCTTTGGAGGTCTTCCCAGGGGTCGTCGTGTCCGTGGTTTAACATCTCTCGCGATTCTCGCTAGAGTCTCCTCAGTCACTCTCTCCACGTGATCTCTCCAAGCTCTTCTGCGTTTACATCCCCATCTGATTATGTCTTCCACTTCGCATTCATGTCTTATGTCTGGGTTTCTTTTCCTATGTCTTAGTGTGTATCCTGAAATGTTTCTAAGTATTTTCATCTCTGTTGTTCGAAGAATGCTTTTTGTCCTTTTATTGTCTGCTCTTGTTTCCATAGCGTATGTTAGTGTGGGTCTGACCCATATTTTGTATATCCTTACTTTTGCCTTTTTATTCATAAAGGCATTGTTCCAGATGATGTCCCGAAGTGCGCCTGATATTCGGCTGGCTTTGTTTGCTTGGTCCTTCACTTCATTTGTTCTATTTTGGCATGAGGTGATTTGTATGCCTAGGTAGTTAAATGACATGATTTGTTCTATGGTTTTGTTTTCCAGAGCAAGTTTGCATCTTTCACTCCCCCAAAACTAACCCCTTGAGTCAAAATTTAACTTTCAAAACTACACAGCTCTGATGATGCTATCAATTATTATATTAGTGCCAAATTTCAACTTCCTATGTCAAATAGTTTCTGAGAAAATCGGGTGTGACAGACAGACGGACAGACAGACAGACACCGAAGTGATCTTATAAGTGTTTCATATGGAACACTAAAAAACGACTAATTATAACAGATTACACAATAAAAAGCTTTTTCTTTTCTTTTATCAAAGTTATTTTGTTTCAGGATGTATTTTAGCGGAACTTTATACAGGGTATCCCTTATTCCCAGGTGAAAATGAAGTAGAGCAACTAGCTTGTCTGATGGAAGTTGTTGGTCCACCACCTGATGAACTTATAGCTGTTGCTTCAAGAAGAAGGCTATTTTTTGGTAAGCATAGTAAAATTTAAAGCCTTATAATGTAGTTCGCTCAATAATTGCTCCCTTTCAATAAGTATGTGAAATAATGGTACATACTGTTTACAGTAAGAAGTAGCAAAAGAGCATTCGATAAGACAAAACTCTTCGATTCTTTCAAATGGTACAATGGCGCAAAAAACCATGCAATCTTGCTGAAAAAACTAAGATTAATATGTTAGTCAGCACTAAAATATCTCTGTACTCCCTTCGTCGAAAATACATAAGTTTGAACAGCCTTATGGTTGCCTAAAAATGTCATGCTTTGTGCAAGTCTCAGGCATATTTGGGCATACAGTTGTTCCGCCTGACTTTCTCCACAGATTTTCTTACATTTTTAGACATCCATTCTCAATCTATTAAACGCCCGTAACGTGTGGTAAGGTCGCTTTTAACAGGTAGTTCTTTTTCTGGTCGAGAGTATTTTATTTATTCCTTCAAGGGTCCATATGGGTATGGTAACACACTTTTAGTTGTGTTGTCCACTGCATAAAATAATTGTCAATTTCATCCAAGTAGCAATCATTTGATGGTTGAATATTAAAGATCTCATGTAGGTTGCCTGCTTCTACCTCTCGACCTCTTCTGTAACTTTACGACGGACATTGGATGGAGCGGTTTTAGCTAAGGGACATAATTTTTCTATAGGGTCGGTTTTTGGATGTTCCAAGAAATCAAGGTTGCTAGTGATTTGTGGATCTTCAATAAGGTAAACAGCTCCCTTCTGAAATGCAGCGTATATTTGGGAGCAGAGCTTCAAACATAGGGCACTGTTCCATCGTTAGTCGAATTGGAGCTTTGTATAGGATTAAAAATTCTAGAATGTAAAGCCTTCTAGTACGAAATAATATTCCTAGCTTTTTCAGAAGTACTCTCCTTGCTATGCATGCAACATGTTTACGCTAGAACATGATGGTCTGACACTGCACCTCGAGAGTTTTCGATCGAATTTTATTCCAGGATATTTCGGGATTCACAGAGTTCGAGGTGTACGCTGTGCCATGTAATTTTGAGTTTTCTTCTGGCCTTCCGGTTAAATAGGGGAAATGCACATACTAGAAATTTGCTCAAGTTGAGTGTTAGATGGTTCCTAATATAGTATTCATCAAGTTGCTACAGAGCTGTAGAATGTTTAGGGTGTCAATATAAATATAAATAAGATGAAATCAAATATGTTATATATCACATAAATGTATCCATCCATATCGTCCAGATATAATAACCTAAAAGACTAGAAAACGATTTTTTACTCCACTTTTTGTTTTAGATTCTCGAGGAAATCCTCGCTGTATAACAAATTCCAAAGGTAGAAAAAGAAAACCAGGAAGCAAAAGTTTAGCCCAGGTCTTGCGATGCAGTGATACACAATTTATAGACTTTATTTCAAGATGTCTAGAGTAAGTATATATTTTCAAAAGTTTTAGCATTATATAATGAGAATTTACCTTTTTTTGTTTAATATTTATTTATTATTTTAAACTAAAACTTCTTATCTGGTGCTGTTTCCAAAGGGATGCTTGGTATCAAGAAAACAAAAACATATTTCAAACAAAATAAAATAATGCAAAATAATGAAATTATTCAAAGTCTGAATTTATTCCGGCAGAAAATAATGTTTTGGTTAGTTTTTTTCACAAAGCTCTTTGCTATAGTCCTTCAAATAGTGTCGATGAATGTGAATAAATTAATCTTGACGAATAAGGATCTCTGAAAAAGCATCTTGTAACTCCATTTTGACATGAAATGAACCTTGAAATCTTGAAGATTCAGTATAATCGGAGCTGAAAAGTTTTCCATGAAAATATTATTAAGAATATAGGGTGACCCAGAGCTATGTCGAAAATTTGATACAAATCCTAAATGGAAATATGTTGTTTTATATTATTGTATACTACCTAAGTTTGTTCTTTCGCTTAAAGCGTTAGTAAGTTCTTTAAAGTCAACAAGACGATAAATATTCTAACTAATAAACTTGAGAAAAGCAACATTTTATAGGAAAGAACAAAACTTAGTATTTATACTATACTAGAATTGCTTATTATACGTGTAACAACAACAAACCACTTTTATTAAAATGGAAATTGAAAAATTTGCAAATATCAACGTGTAATCTTAAGACAGTGCCTATATTTATTAAGTGTTTATAAGTGTAATAGTAAGTTGTGTTCATTATAGTCCGATTCTTAGAGAGGGAGCATGAAAAGATAACCTAAAAATAAATTAAATTTAACTTTAATTCTAATGAAGTTACGTCAAAAATGTCAACTGCAAACATACCAAAAAAATAATTCAAATTGATCAAGTTTACCTTTTTGGCAGATATCTTTTCCAAAAAAATGCAACTGCCAACACTGTAAAACTTATGCCAACAGTAAAAAAAAATCCAGTGGTCACATTGCAAAACCTTGAAACGTCTTGATCCTCTTTATTTTTAATAAATATTTTATTTATTAAATGGAAGCCGTTATTTGCCCCTTCTTAATCTTAATTTTGAGAATGGATTGAGTGGATATTAATACTGATAGAGGACAGAATTAAGATATCAGCTACCTCATTTTTTTTTACTGGTACAGAATATGGATAAGAGATCATTTGTGTACGTCTTTTAAAAAGAGTCTCTATAGTTGTTCAAAATTTGGTTGTACTATTTTTTTTGGGGGCACCATTCATTTTAGAATAAAAGGAATCCAAGTTCAGCTCAAAAATGAAAAAATTCTGAAGAGTTAATTAGTTGTTAAAATAAGATCAATTTACGTACAACCGATGCGTCCTGAAAGAAAGAGCAAAAGGGTATATTTATTAACAAAATAAAAATTCCAAACTTAATTACACTCCTAAACTCGATTTTAAAAGTTTTTGAATTTAACTCCACGAATTTCACGAGTAAAGTAGTCGAAGAAAACGCACTTGTAGACAGGAAGTGAGATTTTTAGACTGGTGTGCTTAGGACTTACGATTGGTTTCTCCTCGTGGATTTTCCATAAGTTACCTGGCCCTTCCTGGTGAGATCCTCAAAAACTATTGTCTCAGCCATTGCCATCCTAGTTTCATTTGGGCTACTAAACACTTTTTGACCCGAAATGCCTGAGGATGAGCAGGATATTTCAAGAAAGGAAAAAGCCTTAAACTTGAGAGCTAAAAACCATTACTGCACTACTACGTCACTAAAAAACACTATGTGGTTGGACAAGAAAGCCACTATGGCCTCATGGTCGAAAAAGCCACTCCTGCTTCATGGTGGAAAAAAAAGCCACTACGGCATTCTGATGGAAAACGCCTTTAATATTTGCATTTGTCTGCTTAAATATCTTCGTCCCTTCTCATTCAAAGTGACGTCTTTAAAATGGCCCACTTCCAGACGAAAAACTAATGCAAACTAAATAAGTCAAGTTGGCAACATGCTTTACACCCTCTACCGGTTTAAATTAAACTGCTCAAAAATTTAAAACACTCTTTTAAGCTACACTGCTCAAGAATTGAAATCACTGCAATAAATATAAAAATGTAATGAAATATAAATAATAGGGAGAAAAAAAACATGATCTTAAAATCTAGGAAAAAATGAATGTTACAACCTGCCTAATAATGATAGATTGAACTCGAGAAACCACGACAACAATATTTTTTGTTAGTTGTACTGATCCGCTAAATTTTCGTTTTTGACTAGAGCTCCAGATAAAAGGCCGATAGATAAAGTTTCCATTAGAATATTGAACCCCTCGGCAGCGGGAGAATTCAGGATTTTATTTACTAATTGATAGTCATGAAATTTTTAAGTCTTTTTCGTACCCTCCAATTCTAACAGTTTGAATGTTGTTTACACGGACTCTTCTTAATAAAAAAAAAGTTGATAATATTCTTTATTTCGCTAATTACATTTTTTTATAAATACCTATTTTTTCTTACAGATGGAACCCAAAACGCCGCATGACTCCAAGCGAAGCTCTCTGCCACTCCTGGATTTTATCAGGATCCTCTCACCAAAACAAATCAAGCGAATTACGTCACAGCCACTCCGAAGTAAACGTAGCCAATGACAGTCACTCCTCCTCCAGTAGTATTTCTGGAAGCAGTCATTCCAGAACACACTATAAATGCATGATTCAACAAAAAAGTGATAAAGTTAGAGCTAAAATTATTGACACAAGATTACATGAGGGTTCCAGTAATAAACTGGATTCAAACCTAAATGATTCGGGTACCTTCCTTCCTCCTATACTATAGTTTATTTAGAAATTTTTACATTTTAGTGGACCATCTTAGTGGAAATTATTTAACTTCAGTCAACGGTGTGTTAGATATGGAACTTGACCAAAATACTGCCAAAATATACTACGATTATAAAATACGATCAGGTATATAGCCAATTTTTAGCATTTAGAAAAAGTATTATCAATTGAAATGACCTAAGACTTGGAAAATTTTATTAAAGGATGGCATCAGAGTAGTATAGCATAGTAGGAATGCTATAAAATTATTGGTTTTAGAAACGAAAACCGTTGGCTTAAGGTAGCTCAAGGTATCAACACAAAGAAATATTGTATAAACTTTGTAAAATTTAAGTCAAATACATTTTAGTATGAGGCAAAAATATACATTTTAAAGCAAATATACTCGTATCTACCGCCTAAATTGTATACCTAGATAATGCATCCCCGTGTTAGTATTATGAGTTAGTTTTATGAACGTATAAACAATTTGAGTAAATCAACATTATCGATGTTAAATAGAGAATTAAAATAGCCTTTTCATATACCCCTTCAATTTTCAACGATTCTCATCGTTATTTTGTGATGAGGGAATACCAATCAATATTTATATGTGAATATACATTTTGAATGCACCTTAAAAATAATAAAAATCGAAACAAGACTCTTAACAGTTATAACTGATAATGATTATGTTCTTTGCCGATGCCATAATACATACGAAAATATATGTTAAACTTATATCAGCACAGTCCAATCTCCTATATTTACAGAGTTTCAGATAAAACACATAAACGAATTCAGTTCGAATTTTTAAAACTGGAATTTTTTAGTTAGAGTCAATTCTTATATATAATCAGTAATCCATATCTGGCTTGAGTGATTAATCTGTTGGCAAAAAATGGTGTCACTTGGCTAATATTTAATCATTTTCAATAAAAAAAAAAGTGAAGATAACCAAAGGGATCATCGCCAGAAGAAGGGTAAAAATAGAGGAAAAGTAGTGTTTTTACCTTACTAACCATTGTGGTCAGACTCGTATAACGAGGACAAACAGGTTCATCCACTGGGAGTGATTAGGCTGGGCCTTTCAACAATTGCTTGCACATGTGCTCGATTTGTAAAAACTTTTTTAATAACAAAATTTTGAATTTTCGGTTAGATGCACCTTAACTGTCCCTAAATGATGGCTATGTTCTTCAAGCCTATGCCATTTCGAATTATCGCTCAAAAAAGACTAGGAATTTTTGACATCGGTGCATATCTATTTTGTAACTCCAGAAGAATGGTTCCCCAACTCGCCTGATTGTTCACCCAGAGACTTTTTCGTCTTAAGTCACTTCCGAAACTGAATTAACCACAAAAGTCTTTTTTGCCTAAAAAAGTCATTAAGTATGAAGTCAAGAATTTCGAGCAGAATGAGATAAATGAAACTTTAAGGGCACAAGGAGATGGTGGGAATATACTATAATAATAATTTTCATATTCACTTGTCACTAATCGTTCTTAAACATTAATAAAATTATTTATTACTATTCACAAAGCGGATATTTAATAACTCATTGAAAATACAATAAATCGCAAGTGGTATTACTTTGTTTTCAGCTAGATAGTCTTCTGTATAATAGAAAAAGGTTGGTTATGTGATGCTTGTGATGTTTCATTCACCATATTCAATGGTTACCACCTGTTTTTTAAATTCTTACCATTCACACAGAGTTAAAGAAGGGCATATCCCTAGATTTGAAACAATTAATAAAGCGGAGAGGTCCATATCTCAAAGATAATAATAAAAAAATACATTTAATAAAATTTATTATCGTTTTTTTAATATCACTTCTTTTAAGGAAGAAATCGTTAAAGCATAATTACAATCGCCGTATATCCACAAATGCAAGATGACAAATTTTTATTTATTTTGCAGTTATTATCGCCAAAAACGTTTCTGAATTTTATTTTTAAAATTAAAAAGCTATAAAATTTAAACATAAAATCTACACAATACTTTACTTTCTTGCACTTTTTATTATATCATTTATAAAATATATATTTTTGCCATTATACCATGATTTTCTAATCCATTTTAACTGTAGTAAATGTAACTAAAACAATGACAATATAGTACGATATATCTTCTTCCCTTTTTAATCTATGTACTAGCCTATATTTTTAAGGCGAAAACGATCTCCTTAGAAGACCAATTAGTTTATTTCTAGAGTTTTAGATCGTATTTATGTTGCCATAAATTTATGTTATGATTTTTTAAATTATCATTAATAAATAAATTAGTTACCCAAGTAACTAATTTATTTTGATTTAAAATGATTCTTCTAAAAATTTTAGGGATGTAAATTTTCTTGTTTCCAGAGTGCACATAATGAATATTCTCTTAATTTAAGATACAAAATATAAATAAAAATAAAAAAATAATTGCTTTAAATCAGTTTAATATCTATCTGTCACATAAATCTCTATACTATCAGGTTGACAGTTGACAAAATTGACGAACAGTAATTAAAGTTTTGGAAGAATCATCTAAACAACATATGATTTATATAAATGACTTTTTTAAAGTTATATACATAATTATAGGTGTAAATAAACAATTCTTGCTCTAACTTATTTTTAAGTTTTTTATTATAAGTTTGTGATCTACGATGATCTGTATATCTATGTAAACTTTGCTATTTTTTATTAACCATATTTTTAATATTAATTTTAACTTTAATACGACTAATATTAACTTAAATTTATAGAAAATGTAATATTAGTATTATCTTTACATAAAATTTTGACTGACCCCAAAACTGTTTTATAGGTATTAATTTTAAAATTGACCAATGGATTTAATATTTAAGTTGCTGTTTGAGAGAGGCTTTATTAAAATTGTTTAACTTGTTTGTGAAATTTTCTATATGTGGTTAAATATTATTGTAGAAACAATTATTATCACGCCAGCTGCAGATCCAATGAATAAAAAAATACTTAGTCTGCACCCTAAGCGTCCCAATTTATACTGCAAATTCTAGTGAAATTCTATAAAATATGCTATGCCGGCATTTTTGAAATTCACTATCACTATTTTATAAAACTTAATGTTTATTAAAGATAAAATTAAATACAATTTGATTTCAACATTAAAACGATAAAAATAGATTCTTTGAAAGCCGCTATTGTATAACAAATTATAAAACTTTTTGCTTTCTTCCCATTATTCGATCTACTTTTATCGTCTGATGACAAATTTTTCAATACAATATCTCAAGTAAATCTAAATGTTTCAGCCATATATTTTCTGGATATCATTTTTATAAAGCAGTATATATTTTTAAAAAAATGTATTTACAAAATTTCGTGTTTGTTTTGCATAGTATTTCTATAACACTAGGTTATTCAAGAACGGGCTCTTAAATCATATTCGGTATGTTTCCTTGTGTAATTTATTAAAATAAAAATAATAACGAATAAGTATTTTTAGTTCTGTGAAGTACCTAAAGACCGAATGCACAAAAAAAATTAGGCAATACCTAATAATAAATTGGATTTACTTATCATTTTTAAGGTGCATCTACGCTACGGGGACAGTTCTATAATAAACCTGAACTAACCTACATGCAGAAGAAAAAAATTCGAATACGACACCAATAAGTTTTCAGTACATCAATGAACTAATATTCAAGACGATTGCTCGCAGGTCATCATCATTGGAAAATTTCTTTTCACGAAGGGCCCTCTGTAAATTCGCGAATGAAATGTTATTGCTGGATATCATAATAGGGCTATATGATAGATGACCTAATTCAGGTTCTTAAGATCACAATAAAGCATACCGATCACTATTCGATTCAATATTTGCTTGAGGTTTGCGCCACAGAGGTCCCAAAATGCAAGAGCGTGCCAGAAGCTTTTCTGCCTTTGAACAGCATACAGAAGTTTCAGAATCCATCTTGTATTCAGCTTGCACTGCTTCCTTAAAGTTCCCGTCTAACTGCAATGGTTCTTTTCTTTAATCTTCTTCAATACTCCCTCATCAATCAAGCAGTGTGCAGTGCAGCGAGCAATTCAATATCATACACACTATCCAAACTTTGTTTTATTTCGCGTGATATAAGAGCTTCTTTGCGTTAGAATTTTATAACACACAAATATTCCAGTTGGGACACTGTACAGATTTTAAATACGTCTGTTACTCAATATTCTCCTGACCTTATCCTATTAGCAAATCACTGAGTAGACAAACAGAAGATATGAGCATACAACGTCAGGTGCAGTCTTGCCACATCTCATTAAGAAATAGGTTAGGTCAACTGAATACGACACACACTTCGTTAGTATTCCTTAAATTTTCTGGTGTAACCCACCGGGAATATAGAAAAATACTAAGTAAATGAATATTGTCAAGAAAACTCTAAAACTTATTCCGATATATAAAAAAGTATGATTGTTTTAAAACATGCAGTTTTAAAATTTTATGGGAATTTTGGAACTAAGAGTGCTGATACATTAAAAGATATCTTGCGAGTCTACTAAATAATACATTGAGCTTGTTGTAGGATAATATATAAGCCTTTTATCCAGAGGCATTACTATTTTACGTTGCTATATGAATGGAGCAAATTTCTTTTAATTAGGGCATAGTAGTAAGGGATATATATTAATCATCAAACATAAATATGTGTATATGATCATTTAAGCGCAAAACAGTCTTAAATAATTTTTATTTGTGATAAAACATATATTGTTAAAATAAATTGTAATATACAATAAGAATCACTATTGCTACATATGTTTAGTAAATATGGTATAAATTTCTAAAAAATGCCAAACAGGCAAACTATTTAAAATCCTATAAAATGGAATTGTCAATACATAAATAAAAAAAAATTTAAATTATGTAAAAAAAATCTGTTATTATATTTCCAGAAAATTGTTTGGAGAAAAGTTGCTTATTGCATAGATTTATTTTCAACTTTAGTTTTACGTAATTGTTGACACATCCCATTGTGATAAGATTTTGAATTAAAGATTATTGTATTAAACCCCAATGAAGCCTACATAAAATGTTTTAGAAATATGATGCGGTTTTATTACAAAACTTCTGATACCTCTTTTACTAACAATAAATTTTCTTTATATTTGCGCTAGTCTTGATGATACTACAGAGGATTGTGCAATAATATCGACCAGTAAATGGAAGTCCTTTGTAAGCAGCACTTTAACGTGAATTTGTGTTGTTATCGTAAAAGACGTGTCGTAACGTCACCGTCATAGTATATTTAAAAATTAAATCTAAAAACTGTTCAACAGGTATTAGCAATTTTGAACTTTATCATAACTGCACAGAACTCTAAAAAGATATGGTAAATGCCAAAGGGGTATTTAGTCGTAACCGCCAAAATACGATAAAAATTATGCACCGCTTGATTTACAGAAAATACTAATTACACCTCCACGGTATATTTGTACAATTCTCGCAAGTATTTTACTGTCTACCTTCTACTATCGATTACTAAGGAAAAACACGAGCAAAGTACAGTGAAGGATGCCCGATATTGTTTTCAGACAGCGTATAATAAAACGTATTTTAAGGAAGCTAGACAACAAAAAAACCTCTGACGGAATAGTAGCCACAGTACTCAAAAAATGCGCGAGGGAACTCAACACCAGTTTTCTGTAAACTTTTCAACCTATCCTACATAAGGGGAATATCTCCTTCCTACTGGAAATGTGCTACCGTTCAGCCTATAGCACTGGATTAAAATTATTTATAATATTTAAAACAATACATCTCAGAAATTATTCACATGCCGGACAGACAATTAAAAAACGTGTATATATATTAAAATCGCCCCCCCCCCCAACAGAAGAACTTTACAACCAGAATTCTAAACCTAACATAACCTAATGCAAGAACAGTACTCCAAAAACTTAAAACCTAACATAATCTAATGCAAAAAACTGACACCAAGAGCTTTACACCAAGAAATCTAAATCTAACATAGCCTAATGCTAGAAACTTATACCAACAACTTTACACTAGGAACTCTAAACCTAACACAGCCTAATAAAAGAAACTTACACCAAGAACGCTAAACTTAACATAACCTAATGCAAGCAACTTACATTAAAATCTTTACACCAGGAATTATAAACCGAACATAGCCTAATGCTTACACCAATAACTCATAACCTAACATAACCTAATTCAAGAATCTTACACTAAGAACTTTGCTCCAAGAACTCTAAACCTAACATAACCTAATAGAAGAAACTTACATCAAGAACGTTAAACTATAACCATAACATAACCTAATGCAAAAAAAAAACGAGCAGACTACCATATTTATACGTATTTTTTGTCGCTGAAAGCAAATATGTTGAGAATTGACCTATTACGTCAGGATCTTGAAATATCCTCAATTAGTCCAGTCCTTTCATTCACAGGATTCTGGATTATGGTGAGTTCCACCGCTTTTCACCCTCGAGGTGCTTTATTAAAGTGAGTCCAATCGCCTCTCACCCCACCCTCACCTGTTACGATGTACCTTATTATGGTAATACCCTTAGCCTCTCACCCTCGGGGTACTTTATTAAAGTGAGTCCCCTCGCCTCTCATCATCGGGGTACTTTATTCAAGTGAGTCCCCTCGCCTCTCACCATCGGGGAATCACTTTAATAAAGGGCCAGAAGCGAAGGGAGTCACCTTAATTCAGCAACCTGTGAATAAAAGGACTGGACTCTTTCGGGTTATTTCAAGTTCTTGACTTAATGGGTCAATTGTTTTGACATATTCGGTTTAAGCACTCCAAAATACGTGATATGGTGGTCTGTTCATTTAATTTTTTAATTTACTTGCAGACATAATTCTGACCATTTTTGAGGTGTTTTTCGAGGTTAAGTTAAAATGCTGACGTAATGGGTGAATTTTGACCTTAGATTCGATTTCAGTACCCCAAAATATATATATATATATATATATATATATATATATATATATAGATATATATATATATATATATATATATATATATATATATATATATACAGTCGACACTGTTTATAGTGAAACTCTATATAGTGAAAAACTCTCTATAGTGAAATTTCGGTCAACATTTTGGTCTTTCACTATGTAGAATGTCGACCGTATATATATATATATATATATATATATATATATATATATATATATATATATATATATATATATATACACATATGTATATGGTGGTTTGCTCCGTTACAATTTTAATTTATTCGTAAAAGTATTTTTCGTCATTTTGAACGTGTTTTTTGAAGTTATCTCAAAATCCTTGGGTGATAAGTCAATTCTGACCTAGGATTCGTTTTTAGCACACCAAAAAAACATATGGTATGGTATCTCACCTTTTAACTACAAAACTTTTTTTTGTGGTCCTGTGTTATCAAACATCTTCAAATATTACGCAAATAAACAAATCATTGATTTATAGATCGTAGATTTATTACTTACAATTAACAGTGGTTTCTCAACTGACGCAGAGCAATTCAAAATGTACCGCTGGAAGACAACGGCCTTGTACTTAAAACTATATCCTTGGTAACTAATGCCCACAACAATACACAGAGTTCTAATACATGGCTATGAGATAATAAAACACATTATAGTGCCAATAGAACTCCTTTCTGAAGATGCACAGGAGTCAAGAAACAAGGATATAACGATGTATCGCAGGGAATTTACAAGGGAAACGTCCAAAATTGAGAGACTTATTTCAAAGACAACCTGTACATTAGAGTGACCGGATCTCATAGAGGGGGGAAAAAAATGTCGGAATCTTATTCGTCTGGACCCCACAAAACGATTCCCCTTTCCAGATATTGACATAGCCGAAATTTGAGCTCGATTAAACGACGATAACCCGTGCCGCTCGTCGCTCAAAGTTTGAAAAAATCCAAATTTTTGGCCAAAAAGCTGACATATGGAGCCATAACTCCAAGAACGGTAAATAATAGAAACACCTTAATATCTCAAAAGAAAGCTAATGTTGTTCTTCAAAATTTATATTCTATACATAATTGTTGTTATTTTAAGTCAAACCGAGTTACAACAGCCTTTAGCCCCAAAAACGTGACCTGGTACCACTAGGAGCATACTTCGTATATTTTGTTATTAAGTGATTAATTTTGCTTTTTTTTTGGTATATTTTTGAGTTTAAAGTAGAAATATAATAAAAAAACAAGTAATACTGATAAGTCTAATGACATTTTTTATTTTAAAATATAAAAATTAGGTATATAATGCATACAAAACAGACACAGAAAAGATACAGACGTAGTACCTACATGAGTTGATAATTTTACATAGTTATCTAATCTATTCTAGAGCTTTTGTTAAAGTAGTTTTTGAAACGTCAGGATATAATGCTCGGCATTTACTTACAACTTGCAGGACATATTGCTTTTGGTCTTCATCTTTTGTCAGAAGGTCGTTAAAATCGGTTATTAATTTCACACCACGCTCAGCCATATCATTAACTACATTAAAACTTTTAATGTTTTGACAATTTTCAATCCTTCTTGGAAGTCATTATTTTGAGGCCAGGTGGTTGGATGTTGTCTTAGGAAATCTGTTTTTATATTAAATTGGTCAAAGAATGTAAACGTTTCTTTGGTAAGTAAATTTACCAATCCTCCATCTTTTAAGTTTTCTTTCCTAACTTTTGGATTTACAACCCTAGCGTGCTGTAATGGTTCATCTGTGCTACTGAGCAATTTATTAGCCATTAACAACTTTTCATCGTCTGTAATGGTGAGATCAAAAAACGATAATCCCACCAACTTTGCATTCAAATACCACAAATGGTTCGAAAATTTGGTCAGGGCTATTTCTGCAATGTCGTTGTCACATTCTTTATAGTCTAACAGACTATGCAAAATACCTAAATCTTGCTTTGGTGCAAGATGAACTTTTGGAGCATTGAACCAAGCTTTACAATAAATTTTAACTAGGAAAACAGAAATGGCACGCACAGAACTTTCTTCTTCTTTAGACATCTTAAATTGACGACAAAAAATGAACATTTTTAAGCAGTAAATAGCCTTTGCCATCCACCTAGCGTGATGAATGGCTCCTGGAGTTCTAAAACCCACAACATTGCCGTCTAGTGATCCAACAAATACGAGAACCAACTACAATAGCTCCTTGTAGTCATCTCTGGGGTGGCTCTCAGTTAATTTGGTCTCGAATTCAGCAGTAACATTTGCAATTACTTCTGGAGTTAGCTGCTTTTGTATTAGATTGTCACTGATACCTGTGTTGTATTTTCCTTTGTCTATCTTGGGCCACGCAGTGAGGAATCTCTTGAAAATGTCTGGATGAGGTCCAGTGGTTGATCCCATTTTTGTGTCGAATACGCCTCTTAACAGAATTTCCAAGATATGGTGACGGCAAGCTAGGTATAACAATTCTCTTCCTAACATTTGCTCCAATATGACGCATGCTCCTTTGAGTCTTCCCGTGTTGGATGCTGTAGTGTCGAAGCACATCGCCTTGACGGTGTTGAGAAGACCCCATTCATGTAGGCATTCATATACGGCTACAGCTTGCTCCTCTCCAGAGCTGTTTGCTGTTACAGGAACTCCCAGCAGCTGTTCCTTTTCGCCATATGAAATAGCTATAGCTATTCGCTCACATTGTTCATTTTTTAAAACACCCGGTAAAAGTTTACCTTCCCAATGGACAACCACGGGCTCTTTTTCAGGAATGTTTACTTTATCAAAAATTTTTTTATATTGTTCTCTGAACATTTGCCTTCTATCATGTAATAAAGTTTTCGAGACTTTGTACTCAAGAGGGTCAAGGTTTAGTGCTTCTAGAATAGCTATTAAAATTCTCGTGGCATTTCTGTCGGATACCTTACATCGATCTAATAAAATGGACAATTTCATGTTTAAAATCTCTTTAACGCCCCTTGCAAATGAAACTTTCATCCTCTTGCTCTCAGATGGTCCTGGATCTTCTGCAGCTTCTTCAGGGATGTCCATTTCCTCCAAGCTCTCAAGTTCCTGGTAGATGCTGTCCTCTTCAGTGTCTTCTTCTCCTTCTTCGAACTTGTCTTCATCATCCGTCTCTAAGAAGTAACAAAAGAAAGAGAAAAAAAAAGACTATAAAAACTTGTCGTTTTAGCAGAATAGTAATAACACATAGGTACTAAATTACCTACTTCTAATTATCAAAAGGTATTATTTAAAAAATATAAACTCAATCATAAAGATGCCAAATCATGCTCTCATGTACAATTTTCTTTCAATTATAATGAAACTATTTACTTATTTGTTTATCTATTTTTTAGAATACTAATAATTAAAAAAAAAACTCACCAATATCAAAAGTTGCTTCTTGGATTTGTCGGTTCATTTTTGCAAGTTCCTTTTGCACCTTGATTTCTTCAGCTCGAGACAACTTGAGATCGACTCCAGTCATGGAATCTGGGCAGCCCTTCTGCCTCTGTTTCACGAGAAACGCCTTATCTTCTTCCGATTTCATCAGAGCCAAGGCATCTTGTTGAGCAATATCAAAGAGATCATCCAACTTTTCAACAAACTGTTTAAATTTGTTCTTGGCCGTTTTCGATGTTTTCTTCCGGTCTTTTTGACGAGTTCTCCACTCGGCGTGAAGTTTTTCCAGCTTAGCAATTGCATCTTGCTCATGTTTAGTCGGGATTCGAGCTTCCTCCCAAAAAATGAACACTTCTCGTATTGTAAGTTTTGCTGATTCTCTTACAGTTAATTTCACAGTACGTAAATTATAAAATAAAGCACACAAAACTTGACGATTTAAGGGTAGTTTACAACCGGTGATCTGGTGAATGGGATAGCCCACAAGAAATATTTTATCCTTGGTCCGGCTTTGTACACCTGATGTGGATGCCATTTCAGAGGCCAATAGGTAAATAACAGTTAACTTGGAAAATGAAACAAAATATATTACAAACTTTAATTTCAATAAAATGTTTTCAAATGTCTTTTAAAATAATACTATAATAGTTATAAAAACAATAACACACACACTTGGAAAATTAAAAAAAAAAAAACGTTAAAATGTCTTCACTAGATAATTGTTCGATCTAACCAGCTTAAAGGCACTTTAGAAACTAAACTGAATAAATAAAAGGTCGGTTGTGCGCTGAAGTAAAATCACCATCCCTAAAATAGAAATTAGATTCACCCTTCTTTTTACCTGTCAAACGGATCTTTTTTTGGTAAACTAGTCAGGTAATCCCCATATAATAAAAGATTAAATTTGAACAAAAGGCTCTTTATGTTTGAAAATTGAGTTCCAAAATACTTTTTAACAAAAAAAAACTGTTAATTCCGAGACACATTATGTAAAAACCCGTAAAATTCTTAGAATACTCCCAAACTGGCTCCTACTGGTACCAGGTCACGTTTTTGGGGCTAAAGGCTGTTGTAACTCGGTTTGACTTAAAATAACAATTATGTATAGAATATAAATTTTGAAGAACAACATTAGCTTTCTTTTGAGATATTAAGCGTGTTTCTATTATTTACCGTTCTGGAGTTATGGCTCCATATGTCAGCTTTTTGGCCAAAAATTTGGATTTTTTCAAACTTTGAGCGACCAGCGGCACGGGTTAACGTCGTTTAATCGAGCTCAAATTTCGGCTATCTCAATATCTGGAAAGGGGAATCGTTTTGTGGGGTCCAGACGAACAAAATTCCGACATCGATTTTTTGCGATCACCCTACTGTACTTGTATCATCCGAACCTTACATCACGAGTTTGCGTAAAACCCTCCAAACGTCAAATATACTCGTACAGTTGTCCCTGGATGCGATTCGATTAATTAAAGAACAAGAAGTAGAATATTTTATTTGAATAAGAAATTAATTTCATTCGATTCTTTTTAACTATACAATTACAAAATAAATAATTAATATATTATGATAAATATATGTATAATAAAACCACGGTTATTTTAAAACAATCAATACGTACTTAGTCCAGAAGGTATGTTTTTAACTTCATTATACTTGATTAATATATATTTACCATTAAAACGTTTGGCCAATTTTTTGGTACTTCGTGCCAGTGAGCAGCGTGTCGTCGCTAAGAGTGATTGTCTCATTTAAAACTATTGCTGTGGCCGTAAAGCTCCTCAGCAAACTATACCTCCTCCTCAGCAACTCAAGTAAATTATCAACCCGCAACAAGTTCACAATTTGCAAAATGATCATCCGAGCCGGATTGACTTACTTTAGCCCAGCATGGTGCCAAATGTCACGTACGCACAAATCCACCCTCCAGACCGTCCAAAATAAGGCCATCCGCATCATCGCCCAGGCCCCATGGTTCATTCGCAACACTCAGCTTCATAAAGGCCTCGAGATGTCAGCAATCTGAGAATTCAAGAGCAACGATCAGCTCAAATTCTTGGCCAAAGCCACACTCCACCCCCGACCCCATAGTCTGGACCGCATACCGCCCTCCTACACGCCATGCCCAATTTTAAATTTAACCTTAAGTCTATGGTCATGAAATATCTTAATTTCAAATATCTTAAGTTTTCTGTTCATGAAATATCTTAAGTACAAATATCTTAAAATCTCTCAACACAATTATATAAATTCCTTACCTAGACTAACTTAATTAGGTCCCAATCACATATATAACTTAGATTCCAATTTGAATACTCTGTTTTTAACCATACATTGTATTTTTTTTATGGGTCTAGCACACGTGTTGCAGGGAAATCCCTAAAGCGCTCCAGGAGCGACATCTGTGCGGAAAAAGTGATTCACGTTGTTCTTGAATCGCTGTAAATTATACTCGGTGGGAAACACAGTCCCGGGCAAATCATTCCAAAGGGATGATGTTCTCCATATAAAAGACTGCTTGAAAAGCGTTGTACGTGGAGTAACAAGCTGAACCTCATGGGGATGTGAAGTATCAGCGTGACGTGTATTTCTAACATGCACCGCTCTGGGAGGAATTAAGCGGGTTTCGAACACTTTCCACGAAAATACTTATAGAACAGACTCAAGTCGCCAACCGTTCTTCGATGTTCCAGCGAATCAAGGCCGCCAGTCGATTCCGGGTCTCCAATCAGACGAACAGCTCTTCTCTGAACAGAATCTGACAAATGCAATGTATGTTTGGGAGCGGAGCCTCAAATATGGGAACAGTATACCATAGTTGGTCGAATTTGAGCTTCGTAAAGAATTAATAGTTGTTGTGAAGTGTAAAGCTTTCTGGTTCGAAATAATATTCCGAACTTTTGAGAAGCTGTCCTTGCTATGCCTGCAACATGTTCATGCCAGGACCTATTTGCTCCCAAATTAACGCCCAACAAATTGAGTGACGATGCTAGGGGAATGGAGTGCCCCACCATAACTATGTCGGGTTCAGCAACGTTAACTTTTTTAGAAAAAACTGCCGCCTGGGATTTTGAAGCGTTAAATTTCACTTGGTTACTATCACCCCACGATAGAATTTCTTCCAGGTCTTTGTTAAATTGAACAACTTCCGACCGTCTGCGGATATTCGCCTGAGTAGCCGATGTCCGAGCGTTCAAAGTGAATGAAGATATAAGCGTACTGTCATCTGCAAAGCTGTAGATTGGATTTCCGGTCTTTTCTAGCAGATCGTTAATGTAAATGAGAAAGAGAGTAGGAGACAGTATGGAACCGTGGGGCACACCGGCTTTGATAGTGAAGGTGTCCGTCGCTCGTAAAGAACGCTCTTTGAGGAAAGATGAGAGCCACAAACAGAACTTTTCAGACATACCATAAGAGCGTAACTTAGCCAACAGTCCATCCAGTCCATCCAGTGTATAATAATAATAGTGTAAAAACAGAAGGCCAATTAAAGAAACTAACTCTGACTTTCGTTTAGTACTAGCCCACACCAAACTAGTTATAGGACAGATCACCAACCACTGTCATCTGGGGAAGCAATAACAGAAAATGAGTATCCACAATAGTCCCATAAAATGCAGACCATGTGGTGAAGAGAAAGATATTTCCATGCTTATCCTATCTGAATGTACGGCTTTAATTCGAAATAGACATAAACTGTTCGGAGATCTACATCGTGACGATTAATTACCACATGAAGGGCTTGGAAGGAAGCTAATAAACGCTCTTCGACCCTCATGTACGGTGGCGGCGCTAGACGAAACGTGAACGTCGGCGAGATCAGCTTTGCGAAGCCTCTTTCGTTTTCCAGTCAGAAAAAAACTGTTAAATGAAATGAGTTGAATTATATACTAATAATAATTTCACACAAATTTTATGACTATACTGTAAAAGTATTATTACTAATCAAATAATGACAAAAATTACATAAACAAACACAAATTAAAATAGACGAACTCTTTTCGCCTCACTGAATTTTTCTAAGATTACGTCATAGTTAATACCAGCCGTTATTTCAGCTTCAATTGATAGTACTGATAATGCAGATAGTTTTTCTTGGCTTATCGTGTTTCCCAAGTAGGTCTTTATCAATTTTAACTTTGAGAAGCTTCTCTCAGCAGAAGCTGTACTGACTGGAACTGTGAGCATGATCCTGATCGTTATGTAAACATTTGGGTATACTTCTTCCAAATTATTTTCTAAAATGTACTGAATAAGTTGTTTTGCGTCTTTGATAGAGTTCAGTGAATTGGATTTTAAAAGCTGGAGTTCCTCATAAAGCTCGAAAGGCTGTATGTCGCCGTTTTCGCCTTCCCGAAGTATTGTACCTAAATCATTACAATACTTGAGAGGATCCTCCTTGGATAAAGATTTCAAATAATTGATATCGTAAATAAAACCAAATCGTTCAAAATATTCGTTGAGCGCTTTGAATCGACATTCGGTCTCGACTATTATAGCAAGTTAACTCTGTACTGCATTTCAACAGATTGTATAGTTCACACGTAGTAAAATCTCGTACCACACGTGTATTGCAACAATAAACTCAAAAGTTAACATTTCGTTCGAGACTGCTTTACAGTCGCTAAGGGTTTCGGAATCATCAGTTTTATTTTTCAGATCATTCACGCATTCGATGACATCATCAAATTGCAAAAATATCGCTCCGATGGGAAAGTACCATAGTGTTTCAGACAGAGATTTTAATGTTAATTTTAATTTAGTTTTTATACGATCTCAACGCTTGCTTGACTTTGTAAAGAGCACATAAATTTTATTGATGAAGCCGAAAAATGTTTTAGCTGTTGTAGAAGAGTTAGCTGCATCTATCAAAAGCAAATTTCAACAATGGCATCCACACGACGTGAAGAATGCTCGTGGATTAATATTAAGTATTCTTGCCGACCATATTGGCGCCGTTATCATATCCCTGTCCTCGACAGTTTTGGATATCTAGACCATTTTTTTCTAGTTCCTTTAAAATTGCATTTGTTAAATACTCCCCCGTTGTTTCTGCGACGGCAATAAACTCAACAAAATGTTCCTCTATCGCTCCAGCTGAGGAATTACACTATCTTAATATTATTGACATTTGTTCCACACGGCTCACATCCCCCCACATCGAGCATGAAGGCGTAATATTTTGCTTGTTTGACTCTGTTTATAATTTGATCAATAACTGATTTGGATATTAATGTAATTAATTCATTTCGGATGTCGTGGCTCAGATAATGTTGAGAAAGTTGCTTTTTATTAATACGTTGCAAGTGCTCTTTAAGTGTTAGATCATATTTGGATAACAAATTAAATAGATCGATAAAATTTTCACTGTTTCCGCTATCACTCAGATTAAGGGATTCTCGATGAGCTCTAAATGCCAGATTGTGTGAGGCTAAGTAGTTTATTATATCGATCAATCTTTCAAACAAGCTATACCAATATTTTTGTGATTCCCTAATCAGTCTCCTGTTTTCCTTATCTATTGTTTTGCCGTATTTGATTTCTTTATAGAATTTCATCGATTTAATCATGTACTTCATGTATCCTTGATTTTGTTCATGCCTTTGCAATATCCTACTCAGATCTTTCCAGTCACAACATCCTTCTTTTACCATCTGTATCTGTAAATGTGAAGAAAGTCTACATGGAAAGCAATAAACTTTATCTTGAGATATGGAATAAGCTAACCATCTGCGATGTTGCTTTTCGCCGTTACTCAATTTTCAAGTAAAATGAAATTTAGCAAAATGTCTTTTATTTGAGTCTTCGGGGTAACTTTCATCAGATTTCTCTAGGTTTTGTTGGGGACCGTTTTGAATGGTCATAACGCTGCGAATCTGTTACTGGAAATACCCACTTCCCCGGATCTAATTCTATAAATGACCCTCTTATATGAACAGTTTGCTCTTTATTTTCTGAGTCATAAATCTTTTCACTTTTTAACTCTTTATTCGGCTCAGAATCTTGGATCACAGCAGTTTCACCCAACTCTGTTGTTATATCAGAATGGGTAACTGATTCATTCGACCCTAAAGCTGGTTCTGTTTCAGAAACTAAAGAAACTTGGATAAGAGATTCATCAGAGGCTTCTGGAGCAGTAATGCTGAAGAAGGTTTCTTAAGAAATTTCATCAAACTGGAACTCATAGCTTGGTTAGACATAGCCGTCTCAGCCTTTCTTTTTCTTTTTGATGTACAGAATTCCCATGTCCTCCCTATATCTCTGTCTCTTGAGGGTCCTCCAGACATGATGATCTAAAAAAAATTTTTTTATTAGGTATGTTGCTAAGTATAGAACTTAAAGTACTCAGTGTAATAGTATAAAGAGTATTGGAGGTGTGATCATCATACATGGTAGAGTTTTTTTTATTCAGCCACTAAACCAGCAGCCAGTTAGGAGAGTCGATATTAGTAAAATAGTATTACTCTATTAGGCATGCCGTATTTTAAGTCAGTGTAATAAATAAACTGTTTGATCAGAAATCTTATTTTTTTACTATTGAAATTAGCACTAAACTTCTATTTAATTTTTTCCAATTCCATACAGTTATTTTTTACCACGCATTTTATAATAATGATATATATTAAATAAATTTTAAACCAATTTCCATATTTATAACTTCAAAAATACAAATGCGGGCCAAATATAGAACCTCTTTTTTCTGAAGTCGGTTCAGCGAATTTGAAATAGCCAATTTCGAAGTATAACTTATGTAAAACCTATCCAATAAAAAAAAGAATCATCAAAAACGATTGACAAATGCCCGAGATACGAGGCAAATCTATCTAAAATTTCAATGACATGGATCTTCATTTATGCACATAATTATATGAATGTAATCCTGTAAAACCTTACTGAAAGTATGTAGTAGTAGTATTACATTAGTGAAAGAATTATCACAATTGGTTCAGTACTTAACATTGGTAGTTTTGAGAACATAGGGGTCGAACACAGAACCTCATTTTTTGAAGTCGGTTTAAAAAAATAGAAAAATATAACTTATGGTGATCCTGTATACGAGAATTCAAATTCAGTCCTAACGTTTAAAAATTATTTTATAAAAAAAATGCATGTTTAAAAGTAATATTTAACGAGTATTAGACTTTTTGAGTATATTTATCGCAACTGAAATGGCGATTCATAAGTATGAAAGTATAAATTAATTACGAAATACCAAAAATTTACGACAATAAAAAGAATAACGTTTTACAGAGAAATACTCGTCAATATGCTAAGAAATGTATTTGGATATTGACTTACCTTATAAATATGAAATAAATCACTATGATAAACGTATAAAAATATAACTTCGTTAAAACAAAACAAATAACCAATTTTTCACTTAGTAATGAAAAGAAAATTAGTAGCCAGAAGTTTTGCGCACGCGAGTCTCCGAGCTGTGACAGATGATTGAATAGCCGCGTCCACACCAACCGAGCACGGCTCGCGAGCCACGCTCGGGCTTCCTGCTCGCGAGCCGTGACACCCGAGGCAAATTTGAAAAGTTGCGAGCGTGCTTCGCGAGCCAAGGTGAGCCGGTTTGAGCATTCAGTTTCGCTCCGTATAACGATGGAAAACCACGTGTTATTAGCTGCTACGGCGCTTATGTTGTCTGGATATATAGTAAAAAAAAGAAAACAGAAACGAAAACTTGTACCAAAACCGAAACCAATACGGTAACAATTTGTTAAAGGAACTAACAATCGACCATTCAGTCTCAAATTTTACACGCATGTCTGCGGGAGACATTGAATATCTGTGCTCCTTAGTGGCTGTGAAAATACAAAAATGTGACACTAACACAGAGAGGCAATAACTGTATCAGAAAGAGTGCTGATAACATTAAGATACTTGGCAACAGGAGACTCCTATACCAGTCTTCAATATCTTTTTAGAGTATCAAAACAATGTATATCAACTATAGTTCCAGAAACGTGTGATGCAATTATAGAGGTCCTGAGTGATTACGTTAAAGTAATTAAGTAATCAAATTATTTATTTATCTGCCTCATATTTATATAACAGAGCTGTCTTCAAAATTAAAGTCGGATGTTTGTGCAGGAGTAGCAGGAGTAAATTGTGTGTTCTGCAGATTTTCACCGGAAGTTATGGTTGACGTGGTACTAGCGTCTGATCCGGGTTGCTCATACTGTTCTTGTGTACAATATCCTGGTCTATACATCTGATATTTTCCCATGTCAGCTTCGTGAATAATAATATTAATAGCATTTTTAACACATGATTGAGTGTAAGGATCGTATTTTCTAAGTTCATGTGCGATATGATTACCAAATGCTAAACATGAATCACTCATGGAAATTGAGGTTTTCTGAATTATGTCAAAAGTGTCCTTCAATATACTGTCAAGAGAATCATTTTGTGCATTCGTATTCACACGTCTTTTCTTTCGCGATGGTTGTTGTGACGATGGCGCGGGTTGTTGTGGCGATGGCGTGAGTTGTTGTGGCGATGGCGTGGGTTGTTGTGGCGATGGCTCGGGCTGTGGGGATGGCTCGGGTTGTGGGGATGGCTCGGATTGTTGTGGGGATGTCTCGGGTTGTTGTGGCGATGGCGCAGGTTGTTGTGATGGTCCTGGTTGTTGAGAAGGTTCGCTCTGTAAAAATAATGTTTATTTTTTATTTGCAGACACCGTCCACAGAAGAAGAATGGCTAGCAGTATCAAATGAATTTGGGATTAAATGGAACTTCCCGCATGTTATAGGGGCTATGGACGGGAAACACGTTACCCTTCAAAGACCCATCAATATAAGTACTGATTACGACAATTATAAGAATTTACCTAGTATAGTGCTCTTCGCCCTAGTAGA
>CM032447.1:108554701-108581165 GCA_019049505.1 Pachyrhynchus sulphureomaculatus
AACATGCTGTAAGAAATGAAAGAAAAAAACAATATAACTCATCCCAGTTTTTTATAATTCATCCTCTAAGTAATCTGGCTGGAATATATGATGTGTATTTATTTTGTTTATACATTACTGTAATATTCCTTAAAACTTTCGATGTGGCATTTATTAGGAGAACTAAACTCGAGATGGGAGCATATAAGAAATTTATTACTTGTATGTTCCTTATTGATGCACTGTCATGGATAAATATTACATTTATGTTTTTCCGAGGAGTCATTATACCTCACGAAAAAATAATTATAATGAAATCTAAGAAAATTCTCTTGTACAGAATAAAAAGTCCCACCTTTTGGGCCGAAGTGGTATCATCGCTCCCAAAATTCGCTTACTGTACACAAACTAATATTTGCAGTAAAACAGTGTGGGTTATATTTAACATCAACTCATTATTCAAAGTATTTCTTATTAAGAAAACCTTTAATTTACTTAAAGTAAATATGGAATACTTAAACATTGATAAGGAGCTTCTTTTGACAACAAGCCAATTATTTTTGATAATGGCATTTCTGACACACTCAATGTCCTGTGTGGCGTATGCTGTCCCACGATACAGAAGAACAATAACAGGATCTTTTCATCCAGATGCTTGGCTTTTAGTTAATAATTTAGCTGATAATTCCTCTTTAACACTGCAGTATTTTATGGCTTTTTTTAAAGCCTCAGCTCAGATTTTCGGTGTTCATATAAGGGAATTTAAAGACTCTACAACCTGGGAAGAGAGTATTGTAACCCTCGTTAATTATTTTGTTGGGAAAATCCTTCATATCATAACTTGGATTACAGTTTTATATGTATTAATGAATCAAAAACCACAAAAAATTAAATTCGAAGAAATGATCATGCATGTTAAAAGTTATTTCGATACTAAGGAGATTCCCGAAAATATTCAGAAACGTGTAATATCACTCTACAATTACTATTATCAAGGAAAATATATAAAACAAGTGAAAGTTCAAAGGGTATTACCTAACAGCTTAGAAACTAAAACTAGAATTAACCAACGCAAAATGCTTAAAAATACAAATATTTTTAGCAAACTCAGCGACGAAGAAATCGAAATTATATCGAAGAATCTCATCCCTCAAATTTTTCTGCCCCACGATACAATCGTTTCCTCAGGAATCAATGAGAGCGCTCTATATTTG
Source organism: Pachyrhynchus sulphureomaculatus (assembly GCA_019049505.1). Classification (NCBI taxonomy): domain Eukaryota; kingdom Metazoa; phylum Arthropoda; class Insecta; order Coleoptera; family Curculionidae; genus Pachyrhynchus; species Pachyrhynchus sulphureomaculatus. The sequence goes on from CM032447.1 coordinate 108,555,895, forward strand.
TTAGAATGGGGAACTGTTGCAGTATATAGTCACTCTGGAAGAGAAATTTGTCATCTTGGTGATGGTTCCTTTTTCGGTGAATTGTCGCTAGTATCACATGGCCACAAGAGTCAATCCACTGTTATTGCCTTGGAACCAACAAAATTGCTGAAGTTAAAGAGGATATATTTTGACAAATATTTGAGAAATAAACGAGAAGTTATTAAATTACTTGAAGCAACAGCCAAGGACAGACGGAGACAGATAAAGAAGCTTGACGAAAATTACCAGAATTTACGCTTTCAACAAATGTTCTCTAGAATTTAGGATATTATTGTTAGAAGAGTACTAATTGCCGATATTTTGAATCAAAATCAGCTCATCTCACACCCGATTAAAGTAGTGATTTTGAAAGTGACACTGGTAGTACGATGTTTTAGCACATTGCAAAATCTTGATTAATTTAATTTTCAATAAAATATAGAATACATAATGAAGATGGAAAACACTTGTACTGTTCTCTTTTGGAATTTCTTTACACACTCTATATACATACGTATATACTCGTATATATATATATATATATATATATATATATATATATATATATATATATATATATACATATATATATATATATATATATATATATATATATATATATATATATATATATATATGTACATATATAACGATATCTTTTTTTATGGGTCTAGCATACGTGCTGCAGGGAAATCCCTAAAGCGATACAGGAGCGACACGTGTGCGGAAAAAGCGATTCACGTTTGTCTTGAGTCGCTGTAAATTGTACTGGTTGGGAAACATAGTCCTATGCAAATTATTCCAAAGGTTCTCCATAAAAAAGACTGCTTGAAAAGGGTTGTACGAGGAGTAACAAACTGAACCTCATACGGATGTGAAGTATTAGCGCGACGTGTATTTCTAGTATGCACCGCTCTGGGAGGAATTATGCGGGCTACATTCATCGAACACTTTCCATGAAAATAGTTGTAGAATAGACTCAAATCGCCAACCGCCTGGGTTGTTGTAGCGTTAAATTCCACTTGGTTACTGTCACCCCAAGATAGAATTTCTTCTAGGTCTTTGTTAAATTGAATGACTACCTGCTGTCTGCGGTTGTTTGACTGAGTAGCCGATGTTCGAGCATTCAAAGTGAATGAAGAGATAAGCGAACCGTCATCTGCAAAGCTGTAGATTGGATTCCTGGTCTTTTCCAGCAGATCGTTAATGTAAATAAGAAAGAGAGTAGAAGACAGTATGGAGCCGTGGAGCACACCGGCGTTAATAGTGAAGGTGTTAGAAATAAATCCGTCGATTGCCACTCGTAAAGAACGCTCCTTGAGGAAACATGAGAGCCACAAACAAAACTTTTCAGATACACCAAAAGAGCGTAGCTTAGCTAACAATCCATCATGCCAAACACGGTCGAATCCTTGGATATATCAAGAGCAACAGCTCGAGATTCTCCAGAGTGTTCAATTGCGTTATTCCAAACGTGTGTTACATAAGTCAGAAGATCTCCTGTTGATATATGATTACGAAAACCGTATTGATGGTCGCTAATAATGTTGAATTCTTCAAGATATTTTAGAAGATGCTGATTGATAGCCTTTTCCATGACTTTCTATATTATTGAAAGAAGTGCGATTGGTCGGTAGTTCTTTGTGCAACGTCTTCTTGCTTTTTTTTAGGTATCGGCTGAACTGTGGCACATTTCCAGCAAGAAGGATATATTCTCTTTCTGTAGAGTAGGTTGAAAAGAGTTAGTTCCCTCGTGCAGTTTTTGAGTACTATGGCAGGATATCAGCGCCAGAAGCCCTTTTGGTGTCTAACTTCATTAAAATACGTTTTATGATACGCTGCTGAAGACAATATCGGGCATCCTTGACTGCCCTATGGAAACAGTAGGTGGTGTTTTTCCTTGAAAGTCGACAATAGAATGTGTAGCAAACAGTTCAAACAACAAGTTCGCTTTCTCAACAGGTGTTGTTGCATTAGAATTATCTGACCGTGTGAGTGGTGATATGGTGGATTTGGTGAAATTTTGACTAACTGCCTTAGTGACTGAACAAGAGGACCTGGAATTGTTGGGGCAAGTAAAAAATTTGTTTCAAATTCGTTGATTGTGTGCCTCCTTGGTTTCATCCGTAATTTCTGTGCATCTGTTCCGGGCACGAATAAAGATATTACGATTTACGACATTAGGATTTTCACGCCATTGTCGGTAGGCAAGATGTTTAGAAGCAGCTGCTTCCTTGCATTTTCGGTCAAACCAAGGCTTGCCGTTGGAAGGATCTTTCTTTGAAAAAGGGATATAAGCTTCCATACCAATCCAAAATAACATCGGAGACCTCCTTGGCGCAGTCAGACCGAAAACGAGGGAATGTCTAAAAATATTCCATGAGTTCTGCCCATTTAGCACATTTGTAGTGCCAAATCTTGCGCTGTTTAGACATCCCTCTGTCGCTGATTGGTTGGATACTCAATGTCGCATGTTTATGGTCTGAAAACTGGCGAACTCACCGTCTCGATCAGGGATCCCTGTTGGTTTGTCAATAAGCTGAGTTAAGCCACAACTGATTGAAAATGATTCAGCTTTACGACCCTGTTTATCGGTAGTATCTGAATACTTAAGACAGTTGATGTTGTAGACATTAAAGTCGCCCAGGATGGTAATTTCGGTATTTGGATAGTTAATTTGTAAGTGATCGATGGTGTCTGCAAGAGAAGCGAAAATATTTTAAAGTTAGTATCACTTGGTGGTCGATAGAGGATGCAGATGAACTATGTGGTTTGTTGAGTCGTTATTTTTAACTACATAACATCAAAATTTTGGAGCTCCAGAGCCTCCTCTCGTTGGCAAGAGAGGCCGCTTCTGACAAAAAGAAGATTCCAAAGTTATGCCTAATTCGGGAATAAAAGTCGTACCCAGGATAGAGATAGTTGACTGTGCTGGTCGATGAACTAAATTTGATTTCACAGAGAGCGAGTACATGAGGTTTATTTGATTGCAGGTGTTTGTGCACTGAATTTATGTTAGAGTTTAAACCTCGTACGTTGCAAAAATCTATTTTAAAATTATGATCTATGCCCCTTACCCGAAGATCCGAACGGGGGGCTATTTTACGTTCGGAATTTTTTGTATCCAGGTGCCTCATCATGCTATTTGATCCCACAGTTCGGTGACATCAGCACAGCCACGAAACGTTAAGCAACTTCACGCAGCCTAAGCCGATGCGATGGTATCACACCGGGCGACGCCTGGTAGAATCTGCTCATCTACCATCTATGTTAAGTTATTCTTTAAGTCGCCTTCTACGACAGACAGAACGTACCGGGAGAGATACGGGGATATATATAGGTATATATATATATATATATATATATATATATATATATATATATATATATATATATATATATTCTAAACGGGGTTTTCTCAACAGACTTGTACTAACTAAGAGTAAGACCACAAATACAGTCTAAAAAAGGTTGCATTTACAATCTTTAGAGATTATTTCAAATCTTAATTGCATATCTTTGTCGAAAACAAAAATCTTAACAGTGGTATATTCTACGCAATTCCGACCACCTTGTACTTCTATGTAGTTAATACGGTTTAAAAAAAAAGATGATAATAGAAAAAATAAAATAACTGGTAGTGTCATAAGGTAATGAAGATTTATCCAAGTTTGTCAGTCGAATACGGCGAAGAAATCATGGTGCCGATATGTTAATATTCTATAAAAATTATGATATTATATATATATATATATATATATATATATATATATATATATATATATATACATACATATTCTTTGTTTAATATTATTTAGGGATTGAGGATGGAGCACCTTGGTATTTTCTAAAGATTACTTTGTCGGTCACCAGCAAACGGTAGTACGTAGGGAATATTTTTGGCAGTATAGATCCATTTCAGATAGGTGACGCAGAGATTTACAACTGGGACTATGATATTGCCAATTGTCATTTTTTTTCATTTTTATTTCACATTTGATTATTTCATCCATATACACAGTGAAGAATGTTGGGCCCAAGCTTCCTCCCTGCCCTAAACTTTACTGTGTTGTAAATCCCTCTGATTTCATGTTGTTTTTTATAACTTACTGCACTGAAAGCTAAAAGGAATAGAAATATCTGAAGCACCTTTTGCTGATGATATTGTACTGGTGGCCGAAAATGAAAGACAATTACAAGGAAAACTCGATAGTTGGAACGAAGCGTTTAAATAAAAAGGTATGAAAATTAATATAGATAAAACAAAAGTAATGACAATGGAAAATCAACAGATGAACATATACATAGAAGGGAATAAAATACAACAAGTGGAACAGTAAAAGTATTTGGGAGTGATAATGGACGAAACTGGAAAACAAGACAAAGAATTTAATGAATAAAAAAAAACGAACAAATTTTACTATGCAATAAATAATATATTCATTAGGAGGAAAAAAGTGACGAAATAAACAAAAATAAAAGTGTTCAAAGCAATTTATAGGACAATCCTAACATATGAATGCGAATTATGGACCCTAACAGACAGGCAGAAGAACAAGATACAAGCCGTCGAAATGAAATACCTGAGAGCAGTACAAAGAGTTACACGGGAAGAAAGAATAAAGAATACAGAAATAAGGAGAAGACTGAGAGTACAAGCAATTATGGAATATATACAGCAAAGACAGCTGGGATGGTGGACACACGTACCGCGAATGAAGGATGATATGATAGATACGAATACAAGGAAAACAGAAGCGAGGAGGACCTAGACAAACCTGGAATAGGATTATTGGAAGTATACTTAAGGAGGAGGGAAAATCCTGGAAGGAAGCAGTGAAAATGACAAAGAATAGAGACAGATGGAAGAAGTTTATACGTAAAGATTAAGAGGGAAAAAGGAAAATGTATAACTACGTTACACCATACGGTAGAAGGGATATAAGATTATATATATATATATATATATATATATATATATATATATATATATATATATATATATATATATACTATGATATTTTCAATCTAAAAGTCTATTTTTTGCATATATTTATAGTACTAAACTTGTACCTATAGATTCATAGAATATTTTATAGCGAGTAAAACAATATGTATTTTTGCTGACAAAATAACTCTGTCAATTTCTAGAACTTATTGTATATGTAATTGACTATTTATTGTGAAGAACTGAACATGTACGATGAAGTAAATCGTTGAATTAATTCTTCTTTTAGAAGATCATTTTGGTAGTATGTAGGAGGATTTATAAGCATATTGGTTTTGTTTAGGTAGATTTACAAGCGCATTACGAATTCAATTGGCAATATCAGGTATTAAAGCAGCAATGAAATATTTATATTTATTTTTAGATTGATCCAAATTTTTTCTGATAAATATAGCTTCCACTTGCATAAAATTGCTAATTCGAGGTAATTTTACATCTCCATCGATACGTCTTCTCTGTTTAAAATTCACTTGTGTCTAACCTATCTGTTAACTCTGTAAAGGTTTTTGGGGCCTTGGAGGTATTTTAGTGTATGAAGGATTAAAATATTATTTTTCCAAAAAAAGTATATTTGCCTTGAGACTTATAAGGAGTGAAAATTGAAATAGGACGGTAATCCACGTAGAAACATTTTTTGTCAATCACTTGGTTATTTCATTTCTGATGACACAAACTCAAGAAAAATACATAATTAAAAACAAAAAGAGTTTGCCCCCCCGTGATATTTTTAGTATTTCGTACGGAACACTTATGCGGTCACTCCGCTGTCCGTCTGTCACACCCGATTTTCTCCGAAACTTTCAACATATAAGTTGACATTTGGCACAAATATAAAAATTGATGGCCCAATCAGAGCCGTGTAGTTTTAAAAGTTAATTTTAATTTAAGGAGTTAGCTTGTAGTGGTTTTCTAAGGTGTGGGGTGTCAAATGAAAGCTTGAGAAAATACGAGTTCAAAAATACATATGATGTAATATTTGGGCACACTTTTCTTTGTATTATTTTTAAAAAATCTCTGTACTGATCAAAAAATTTTGAAAAAATTCAGGAATATTCTTCATAAAGTGTAGATTTAGCGGAAATTATTACGAGTGCTTTACGTTTGATAACTTATCTGGTATATGGAGACTGAAATCAAAAGTATATATATATATATATATATATATATATATATATATATATATATATATATATTTTTCTTTGTCTTAAAAAATACTTACCAAAAAATTTTTAAAAAATGTTGGAAAATTCTTTATCAAGTGTAGATTGAGCGAAAATTATCACAAGTACATTACGCTTGAAAATTTATCTGGTACAAAAAATTATGTGCCATGACAATTTCGAGGAGATTTTTCGGCAGTTTGGTGGAGATAAATATATTTCAAGCACCGCAGGTCGCTCCCCTAGAGACAAAATAATTATATTTTATTTGTTTATAATTAATATAATAATACTGATTATTGCTGCTTATATTATTGTGTGAATGCCTTCGATTGTGCTTAAGTCTGTTATGTACTGGGATATTATGTGCATGTTTATTGTGTTGAGGACTGGTTGCGTGCTCTGTTTGGAGATTAAATCAGGGATGGGATTTCTGGTTGTGGGGTCGGTGCCTGACCATCGAGCTAGATGTGACTTATTTTTGCTTTGAGTGTTTGTATGAGAGGTGATTCAGGGTGATGTTGTGTAGATGTTGTTGAGGGTGATTGATTTTGTTGTCTGTGATATGGTGTTGCGCGGTACTCGTTATTTGCCTTGTAATATTATTTTGACTTATGCTCCTCCTGGGTGGTGGGTCTCGTGTTCGACTGGGTGGTTGTGTATGTCAGGTTGGATCGGTATCTGCCCTATTGTTTCTATTGCTTGGTTGGTCTGTGTTTAGTTCAGCAGCTACTGTATCTTTGATGGTTTGCAATTCGAAAGGTGTGAGGCGATTGTTCTTGGTAATAACTCTATTTTGGTCTATTACTCTCTGTTCTGTAACAAGTAGTTGCAGATGTTCCAGTCTGTAGCCTGATGTTATTGTTTCGAGTTTTGTGGCGGTGTGGTAACAGTGCGTCACTGACCTGTTCATTTCATCTGTCCACTTTAACCGCTGTCTTGGTTTACCAGCCTTGGTAGTTGCACGTTGTCCTTACAAAACATAAGCGGCTTGGCCTGGCTTTGGTGGTTGGCAGGTCCATTTTGCGGTTGCCCGCTCTTCATCGTTTTGGTCGAGCTGCCATTTCCCGCGACGTCCTCGACCGTTACGTCGCTCGCCCGATGCTTCTTTTATTGGTCTACTGTTGTTTGGGATGTTTTCAGTGTTTTATGATGTCAGAAGCTCAAGGTGTCCCGACATTGGGTTGCCTGTTAGCAGAAGGTAAATAGTTTCGGTGTGTTTTTCCTGTGCTTATTATTGTTGGTCTGTCCCTAAAAGTTATTTTTGTATCTCTTGTTCTTTTTTGTTTTGAGAAGATATGAAAGTTCCATAGGTGCCAATTTTCCTCATATAATTATAGTAGTTATTGAAGTCTTTCATATCGTCATCTTCAGTTGACGAAAATGTGTGAAGTTCCGACCAGTTTTGTTGTATATATCTTATAGCAACCTCTCGGAGTTTCTCATGATGGTTTTGGTAGCCACGTAAGTGTAAACTAACTACACGGAAAAGGCAATTTCCATCACCTACAATGACGGATCTGGTAAAACTATCGGGGATAGTTTCGGCTGAGGCGATTGTTTAGTTCGTCTGTGGTTGTTTGTTGTTGTTGTGGTGCTATAGCTGTTTGTACGACAGGGGTCCGCCTCCGCAACACCCTGCCATTATCGTTATTATAATTATTATTATTCGACATAGTGTTCCCACGAGTATGCTAGGAAAGAAGCGTCGACTGCAGCAGAGCCTGGATGCCACAGCAAGGCTACTTAGTCCCGGAGGGCGCCCGGTATCTGGGGGAGCCGTTCACGACTCATCAACGCTGAGCCATTCACCTTCTCGGCACGGTAAACACCTTAAGATTGCGTTGTTGTTACACATAATCTAGAAGACACAAGACAGCACAACATGACTCAGCTACTTTGGGATCGTCAATGCCCGTACTAGGAGAATCCTGGGATTCCCCTAACCCCTGAAGGATTATTGTTGTTAATAATATTATGATATTAATTAATATACTTTCGCCCTTCTTCTATAGGGAACATTGACTCATTACAGATATGTAAAGTACTAACCAAAAAATTTTGAAAAAATGTTGGAAAATTCTTTATCAAGTGCAGATTGAGCGAAAATTATCACAAGTACATTACGCTGGTACAAAAAATTATGTGCCTTGACAATTTCGAGGAGATTTTCCGGCAGTTTGGTGGAGATAAATATATTTCAAGCACCGCAGGTCGCTCCCCTAGAGTCAAAATAATTATATTTTATTTGTTTATAATTAAAAAAATATTTAGGTAGTAAATATTTGTTTACACTTTTGCCAATAGATTCTAGATTGAGCTAGATTGATTTATTGGCTATTAGGTAGCTGAGATACTATAACTAATATACATCACTGACTAAGAAAAAATGTGAAAATACATATTGGCTCTTAAGATATCAGGGCCTAGGTAGGGATTTTATTTTACTTTAAAAGCATGTTTTACCTTCTTGCAACTATTTTTTTTTATCTCGATTTTTGAAGAACACTTATTACAGATCAATCAAGTTTAAAAAATATTTTTAATATGATAATATCGATAAATTTGCATGGTTTCAAGATCTATTTAATGTCAGTACTCCATTTAAATTTGCTGCTGCAGAAAAAGATAACACAGCCCCACAAAAAAAAAAGTGGGGTATACTTTTGATGCGATATGTCAGATCCGTAGTATTTTTGCCCGCTGATCACGAATCTGACGTCAGAATATCGCCATCACATCTCAATTTTTTTCTAACCTCAAAAAATAGGTAAAAATTAGTAAAAATTAAGAAAAATATACTCCTAAAAAATTGATTCAAGCTTTTTCATGAATCCAAAGATGTATTAATATGTATTCGGACACGCTAAGCTAATATTCATCGGTTGGATTAAGCCATACAGTTCTGTTTTCTTTCTAACCTCAATAAATCAGACAGATATAGTGCTTCTCGAATGCAAAGACGAATTCAAATTAAAATTCAACCGATTCTTACCAAATTTGGTACACGGGAGTTTTTTTTGGTTGCTGATCATGAATCTGAGGTCGGATTTGCAAAATTCAATATGGCGGATCAAAGATGGCGGACAAAATTTTTGAAAACCAACCGATTCCTACCAAATTTGGTATACAGTTGGGTTGGGGAATCCTCAAACCTGATACTCTTAAACCCTAAACCCTGAAACCTTAGACTCCCACACCCTGTAACCTCAAAAAATAGACCTCAATAACCCTGTAACTTTAAAAATGAGACCCAATAAACTCAAAACCAGGAATTTTAAACCATATACTCTCAAATAGTAGACCCTTAAGCCCTAGAATTGCGAAGGTTAGACCCGCGCCTAACTTTCCTTTTTTTGGCTCTATCTTGTTCTTTTTTCCGCCAATGACCTATTCAAAGGCTTTCTGCCCAAACGCTTTTGAGGACTTGTTTCTCTTTTTAGCGACTAGCAATAGTCCGCTAGCATATGGTCATCCCATCGTCCTTCATCCTCACTGTAGTCACCAAGATTATCTGGGAAATCATCGATGTGGGAGTCCAGGAAATGTAATTTTAGATTCATTAAGCAACCTAATGTTTGAAAATTTTTTACCATTTTCTCGACTGTACTTAGGACTTTTATTATTTCCAAAAAGTTTGTTGCGACTTCTTTAAAACTAAGCCAAGCAGCTTTTTTCAACTTTATTCATTTTAGTAACAAATAATGAATCTTGAAACAATTTTCTTATTTGTGGCCCGTCAAATACGCCTGCCTTAATTTTAGCTTCAGAAAATTTCGGAAATATTTTATGCAAATATTTGAAACATGGGCCGTTTGTATCTAATGCTCTCGTGAATTGCTTCATAAGTCCAAGCTTAATATGAAGCGGGGAATAAGAACTTTTCCTGGATCTACCAATGGTGGAAATAATACATTATTTTCACCAGGAGTGAACGATTCTCTTGTTGGCCAAATTTTTTTCTTATAATGACGTTACCTGTCTCTGCTATTCCACAGACATTTATAACAGGGATAAAGTGTAAACCCTGACTGTTGGCCAAGCAATATTGTTACAATTTTCAGATCTCCACAAATTTTCCAGTTATGATCAGCATATTTTATTTTTATCAAAAGCTGCTCCATTTTTCATATTGCTCTTCCTTAACTGTGGAATGAGCAATCGGAATGGGAGCGTAAACGTTGGTATTATGCAGCAAAACTGCCCTAATGCTCCGTTTAGAAGAATCAATGAACAGTCTCCATTCTTCGGGATCGTATGAGTTATTTTGAAATTCATCCATTAGACCTTTTACATCGGTATAGTATGAAAGTGACAGTTCCTCGTCCATTGTGAAATATTTTCGAAATTCTTCATCTCTGTTTCTATAATAAGAAATCGTAGCTTCTGGCTTAAGTAAATGTCTTTTCTTTAAAAAGGAAGCAAGATGCTCTGAACCATCTTTGGATAAGCCTAAATCTCTGACTAGATCACTAAGTTCTGACTGTGTTACGAGTATTGGTTCTGATTTACGGTTGTATGGTAGAAATTCTTTATCTGTGTCACTAGTATATGATAGGTTGTCACTAGAACATTCATTAGTAACAGTGTTTGAATCTTTTTCGACAGTCTCAATGTTTTCGGCATGAACTGATAAGGTGAAATCATTTGTTTCCATAACATCAGCATCAAGTGGTTCAGGAGGCGGAATTAGTTTAGTTGGTCTTGTTACTGTCGAAACATCATTATAAGTAATAGTGTTTTTTATTTTTTCGGTTATGCCTAGATACAACATTCATACAAAAGTAGCAATCCTTTTCACTGTATGGTCTATTCCATATTGCTGGTCTGGAATATTTAATCGCCTTCTTATTGATGTACAACATTATTTTGCAAGAACTGCAAATGATGTGGGGAACCCAATCTGTATCCTGGTGCTGTATTTCAATGTTAAAACAATCCTTATATAAGGTTTTAATCTTATCCGTTATCGGTGACCCCATTTTACTCAATACATTTTGACAGCAAATATAACAAAATGAATCACTGTTTTTATCGCACTTATGAAAAGTCCTTGTACTGTGAGACCATTTTCTTGTAGCATTATACTCTACATGAGCCAAGTCACCCACACATGAAGAGCTACGGTCGCTGGATGACGACGGCTGCGGGCCCGCTTTCCCACCCCTGACCAACCGCCGATACTGGGTTTCCGAGTCCCTGCATCGTAATTCTCTTTCTTCTACCTGCCATGACGGCATCTAAGCCATTATCCAGGGACTCTGCCGGCTAGTGGAGTAACACCGTTGCCCACCGTCACCACGTGGAGTGGAGCCCTGGATGCAGGTAGAAGAATAAAAATCGACCGATGAATTTTCTCGGCGTTCAAAATGGCGCGAAAACATCTGCCATCTTGAATTTTGCAAATCCAACCTCAGATTCGTGATCAGCGACCCAAAAAATCCCCGTGTACCAAATTTGGTAAGGATCGGTTGAATTTTAATTTGAATTCGTTTTTGCATTCGAGAAGCACTATATAAGTCTGATGTATTGAGGTTAGAAAGAAAACAGAACTGTATGGCTCAATCCAACCGATGAATATTAGCTTAGCGTGTCCGAATACATATTAATACATCTTTAGATTCATGAAAAAGCTTGAATCAATTTTTTAGGAATATATTTTTCTTAATTTTTACTAATTTTTACCTATTTTTTGAGGTTAGAAAAAATTGAGATGTGATGGCAATATTCTGACATCAGATTCGTGATCAGCGGGCAAAATACTACGGATCTGATATATCGCATCAAAAGTATACCCCACTTTTTTTTTGTGGGGCTGTGTAATCTTATTGAGTGGTGTTGCGCCGATATGTTGAAATTTATCAGCACAGAACTAATTGAATTATTGATATCAGTAGAAGATGAATACCTCTTTCTGAGTGGTCAAACTCTTAATTTTATTTGAGCTTTTTTTTATTTGTGCACAACTAGGGGAAGAAGGAAATGAGGATGGCTATGTTCAGCTTGATTTCAACATGGGGGAAAATATGTGATCAGTAGGCTTATCCAGCCCATTAATGATAATTAATTGAATATGGTCAGTTACATTTTTTATGAACTTAAATACGCACTTTATTTATTTTTACCCAGTCCTTCAATTCCAAAAAAAATTATTCCATATTTCGCAAAGTGTATTTCTTAGAATATGACTTGAAGTACCTAAAAAAACCTAGGTTTAGCAAAGACGCTGAGAATCGAAAAAGTTGGAAATCATTATATTAATAGATTCAAGAAATACAATCTTGATCGACGCCACCATCTTAAATAATAATAACCTGTGGAACAAATTCAAGAATTTAAAAGCATAAATAGGAAGACAGTGGAAATTCAACAACATAATGATTTCCATAATCTCATAATCCAATCAGCAACTGGTGTGATATTCAGGAGCCTCATATAAAACAGTAAGCTTCTGAACCTTAAAGAAAATTATGCAAGACCATGCAAGAGGCAGCCCTACTTACAACCTTAAGATTTTTCAAGAATTCGTGAGAAGCAACCAACATAACCCAGGTCCCGATAATATGGAAAAGGTTCACTTGAAGCTCAATTTTTATCATATCTATACATATCTGTAATGAGTCAATGTTCCCCATAGAAGAAGGGCGAAATCATATTAATTAATATCATAATATTAATAATAACAATAATCCTTCCGGGGCTAGGAGAATCCCAGGATTCTCCTAGTACGGGCATTGACGATCCCAAAGTACCTGAGTCATGTTGTGCTGTCTTGTGTCGTCCAGATTATGTGTAACAAAAACGCAATCTTAACGTGTTTACCGTGCCGAGAAGATGAATGGCTCAGCGTTGATGAGTCATGAACGGCTCCCCCGGATACCGGGCGCCCTCCGGGACTAAGTAGCTTTGCTGTGGCATCCAGGCTCTGCCGCAGTCGACGCTTCTTTCCTAGGATACTCGTGGGAACACTATGTCGAATAAAAATAATTATAATAACGATAATGGCAGGGTGTTGCGGAGGCGGACCCTTGTCGTACAAACAGCTATAGCACCACCACAACAACAACGACAGATGAACCAAACAACCGCCTCAGCCGAAACTATCCCGGATAGATTTACCAGATCCGACATTGTAGGTGATGAAAATTGCCTTTTCCGTGTAGTTAGCTTACACTTATATGGCCACCAAAACCATCATGAGAAACTCCGAGAGATTGCTATGAGATATATACAACAAAACTGGTCGGAACTTCACACATTTTCATTAATTGAAGACGACGATATGAAAAACTTCAATAACTACTATAATTATATGAGGAAAAATGGCACCTATGGAATGAGCCTAGAGAGACCTCTCGGAAACCCAAAATAGTAACTTTCATATCTTCTCAAAACAACAAAAAACAAGAGATACAAAAATAACTTTTAGGGACAGGGACAATAATAAGCTCAGGAAAACACACCGAAACTATTTACTTTCTGCTAACAGGCAACCCAATGTCGGGACACTTTGAGCTTCTGACACCACAAAACACTGAAAACATCCCAAACAACAGCAGACCAATAAAAGAAGCATCGGACGAGCGACGTCGCGGGAAATGGCAGCTCGACCAAAACGATGAAGAACGGGCAACCGCAAAATGGACCTGCCAAAAGTGTTGTGCCGGCGAGTAAGCCGACAACCACCAAGGCGGGAAAATCAAAGCAACGCGTGAGTTGCACCACAGGAATCAGCGAACACGTTATGCGTTGCTATAATAAAAATCACGAAACTTGACAAAGAAATCACTGAGAAGAGAATCACTCGCCGCCTGGACCCACCACCATCAATCCAATGCACCCGACGTAAATGCGGGACAAACACAACCACTAAAGCCAGGCCAAGCCGCGTATGTTTTGTAAGGACAACGTGCAACTACCACGGTTAAAGTGGACAGATGAAATGAACAGGACAGTGATGCGCTGTTAGTACTCGCCACCAAACTCGAAACAATAACATCAGGCTACAGACTGGAACTGTACAGACTTTTCTTGACCGAATATCCACATCTGCAACTACTTGTTACAGAACAGATAGTAATAGACCAAAAAAGAGTTATTACCAAGAACAATCGTCTCATACCATCAAAGATACAGTAGCTGCTGAACTACACACAGACCAACCAAGCAATAGAAACAATAGGGCGGATACCCATCCAACCTCACACATACAACCACCCAGTCGAACGCTACAAGACCCACCACCCAGGAAGAGCATAACTCAAAATAATATTATAAGGCAAATAGCGAGTACCGCGCAACACAATATCACAGACAACAAAATCATTCACTCGCCACCCTCAACAACATCTATACATCACCCCGAATCACCTCTCATACAAACACTCAAAGCAAAAATGAAGTCACATCTAGCTCGACGGTCAGGCACCGACCCTACAACCAGAAATCCCATCCCTCGTTTAATCTCCAAACAGAGCACGCGGCCATTCCTCAACACAATAAACATGCCCATAATACCCCAGTACATAACAGACTTAAACACAATCGAAGACATTCACACAATAATATAAACAGCAGTAATCACCACTCTAACACAAAATAATCAAAAACTTCCGCAACGACAAAGAAACGCCAACAGTACAAAATCAAAATTCAAATGGCAAATAAGAATAGAAAACAAAATCAACATCAGGCGAGATCTAGGACACCTTACCCAGTTTATAAACGGTAACGCGTCCAAACGTGTCACACAGGGTGTAGACAAGATCGAATCCAAGTCTCCCAACAGAACACTGCCAAAAATCCTTGATACTTTGAAATAAGAACTATCCGTATAGGCCGCAAGACCCCGTAGATACAAAGAATCAAACGAGAGGAAAGACACCAACAACCTCTTCCGAAGAAGCGAAAAACAGTTCTACCGAAAAACTATGTACAACGAACAGACAGCAGTGACTGAATCACCCTACAAACAAGAACTCACAGATTATTGGAAAAGTATCTGGTCAGCACTCAAACTACCCTTTAATAACACCCCCTGAAACAAAGCCGAAGAAGACAAACATAAACATGTGACCTAAAAAGAAAATTCCACATTAACTACACAATAAATTACAGAAACAATCAAACATACACACACACACAACTGGAAATGCCCTGGAATAGACAATATACAAAACTTCTGGTACAAACAGTTAACCACCACACACAAAGCAGTCACACACCAAATTAACAAAGCCATTCTACAACCGCACACATTCTCCACTTTCCTTACACAAGGAATAACATAAGTCAAACCCAAAAGCTCAGACACCACAAAACTCCCCCACAATTTCCAAGAGAATAGAACAACATCTAATAGACAACAATATTCTGACAGAAGAGCAGAAGGGGTGCAGGAAAAATGGCCGAGGATGCAAAGAGCAGCTAATCATAGATAGCATGATTATGGGACAAACCAGAAAAAAACACAGAAACCTTCACGTCGGTTACATAGACTATATAAAGCCTTCGACTCTATACCCCACAGCTGATTAATTAGAGCCCTAGAAATCTACAAAAATAACCAAAACCTTAGGCAATTTCTCGCGCAAATTATGAAAACATGGAAAACCAAAATCCACCTAAAAACACAAACCAAACGCAGCCAAACAAAAGAGTTATACATCAGACGGGGTTTTGCGTATGTCTCATTTCACTTTCAAATTCACTAAACAGAACAGATCATGGGTTTTGCATCAGACACGAGAAAGTGAAGCATCATAAAATAAACCACCTCTTATATATGTATGACATATCAACAAAGGCCAATAGAAAGGCCACCATGAGACAGAAACCATCAGCAATGAAAACCGTTGATAACATGCTCGACTAAGAAACATACAAATATCTAGGCTTCTATCAAAGCACCAAACTCAACCACAATCACATCAAAACAGAGCTCAGAACCGAATTCAAAGACAGACTCACGAAACTTTTACAAACAAAACTCAGCTCCAAAAATGTCACTAAAGCCATCCACACGTTAGGTATACCTATACTTAAATATTCATTTGGTATCATCAAATGGTCACACACAGACATCGAAAACATTCACATCCTTATACGTTCTGAATTCACCAAGTACAGAAAATTACACCCCAACACATGCAAAGAAAGACTTACCATCGAGAGGAAGGCAGCAGGAAGAAGAATCATAGATATAAGATCACTACACACAAAATAAATGCAAGCACTTAGGAAATTCTTTCACACCAAGAAGACCCTCCACACAGCAACAGTGAAAGCCGACAAAAACTACACACCTCTCGACTTATCTCGGACAGACCACCCAGCAGACACACACAGTCACACCAATTACAACAGGAAAAGATGAAAACGTAATCAGAAAAAAACACTTCATCGAAAACACAGATACCACATAGAACAAGACCTCGTAAATAAAGAACAGTCATACACCTGGTTACAGGATGGGCAGCTATTGCCTGAAACACAATACAAAAAAGGAAAGGTCACCTATCTAATTGAAATAGCTGTCCCCAACGACACAAACATCCAAAGGAAATACACAGACCTTGCAAAAGCTATGGAAACAAGAAAAAGACATCATTGTCCCCCTCGTCGTATCAGCCACAGGCCTTATACTAACAACATTCACACCACACTTAATACAATTAGGACTCAACACAAACATACACAAAAACATTCAGAAGTCAGTGATTTTAAAAACATGTAACATTGTCAGGTCATTCCTTAATACACAATGGTAATAGCGTGTGTGCTGACTTGGCTTAAACCCGTCAGCCAAACATGGAACCACACTGACCAAATGTGAGAACGAGGAACAAAAATATAACAATAATAATGCCCCTCTAGATTTTAAGAAAACAAACAGACACAAACAAGAAATTGTCATTAGGTTCATTTTTCTATAAAAATCTAAATGAAATTGATCATCAATCAAAAAATATTATTAGTGAACGAGGGATAAGCGAATACAGCAAGGTGACTGGCACCTTCTAACACCTTCACTATCAACGCCGGTGTGCCCCAGGACTCCATACTGTCTCCTATTCTCTTTCTCATTTACATTAACGATCTGCTGGAAAAGACCGGGAATCCAATCTACAGCTTTGCAGATGGCTTACCCTTGTCTCTTCATTCACCTTGAACGCTCGGACATCGGCTGCTCAGGCGAATATCCTCAGACAGCAGGAGGTCGTTCAACTTAACAAAGACCTGGAAGAAATTCTATCTTGGGGTGACAGTAACCAAGTGGAATTTAACGCTACAAAAACCCAGGCGGCAGTTTTTTCTAAAAAAGTTAACGTTACTGAACCCGCTCAATTTGTTAGGCGTTAGTTTGGGAGCAAATGTATCCAGGCATGAACATGTTGCAGGCATAGCAAGGAGAGCTTCTCAAAAGTTGGGAATATTATTTCGAACCAGAAAGCTTTACACCCCACGACATCTGTTAATTCTTTACAAAGCTCAAATTCGACCAACTATGGAATACTGCTCCCACGTTTGGGGCTCCGCTCCCAAACATACACTGCATGTTGGATTCTGTTCAGAGAAGAGCTGTCCGTCTGATTGGAGACCCGGAATCGACCGGCGGCCTTGATTCGCTGGAACATCGAAGAACGGTTGGCGACTTGAGTCTGTTCTACAAGTATTTTCATGGAAAGTGTTCGAAGGATGTAGCCCGCTTAATCCTTCCCAAAGCGGTGCACGTCGCGCTGGTGCTTCATATCCGTATGAGGTTTAGCTTGTTACTCCGCGTACAACGCTTTTCAAGCAGTCTTTTATATGGAGAGCATCATCCCTTTGGAATAATTTGCCCAGCGCTGTGTTTCCCACCGAGTACAATTTACAGCGATTCAAGAACAACGTGAATCGCTTTTTTCCACACACATGCCGCTCCTGGAGTGCTTGAGAGACTTCCCTGCAGCACGTGTGCTAGACCCATAGAAAAAAAGAAAATTATGATTTAATGATATTCTTATTAAATGAAAAGACAACATTTAATTAAGACTTAGATAAAATAAAATTTAGTTAGAAATATAGTTTAACTTATATGGTGTTTTCCCTTTTCATGACTTGATTAACAAAATTTCAACTTCTTAGTAAATTTTTTGGTTTAAATTAAATTTATATTATTACATAAAAAAATTCTGATTATTAAATAAAATCAAGTAAACACAATATACCTATTTGAATATTGATAGTATTTACTGTGCAAGTGAATTATTTTGAAGGAAGTTTTCCTTTTTCAAGATATCGGGAATATTGGTGATTTTTGTTATGAACACACAGCACACTTTCTGCAGAGAAATTTCTAAATTTCTACAAGAACAGCGCTTGCGCGAAAGTACTGATTTAAGTAGGTCATGAATCGGGGTAGATTGTACCCGATGGGAAACCCAGTTTCTGGCAGTTTATTCCAAGTGGGTGAAGTTCTGCATATAATAGAGTTCTTGGAGAAAGTAGTGCGATTAGTGTGTTCCGTGCTAAAAATAGAACGGGTGTACTCGGAGTAAATACAAGTATAAGCTTTTAATAATAACGGATTATATGCAACATAAAAATCTTGAAATATGCACACAAATATGCATGAAAAATGCTTAAAATATGCATGAAAAGGGTCAAAATATGCAATATTAAATAATAATAAAAGTAATAATTTTTAGTTTTTTATTTCAAAATCAGCATAAAATTAATAAGTTATCGACGATGTTTAAATTTATTTTGTATTCTTGTACACGTAAACAATAAGGTATTGTTCCAAATGTTGGGTAGTAAGATTGTGTCTTCGATCACTTAAAATACTTTTGTATGTGGAAAAAGACCGTTCCACATCCACTGAGGTAACTGGGCAGTATTTTAATTTGGGTGCTATGTTAGCACTTATTGTTTCTGGCAAAAGTTCACCCGTCCCATTAATAAAACTATCAATTTGACACAAAGGTTCAAAGCCTGGGTTATTGCACAAAATGTTTTCAAACTTTTCTTTAACTCTACGCGGGAATACATCTTGCAATGTGGAGTTTATTTGACGGATTTTATTCATTAACTGAATTGATTCGGTCAACGCCAAACCTCGAGTTTCAAGCTTTTTAATATCCGCAGGTATGTGGGAAAAGTGAGTGCTAATCAAAGCTATGTTTTTTTTAATATCAGAATCGTTAAATGCTTCCTTGGATTGACGAACTGCCATAGCCTCTGCACTATCGAAGTCATTTACTACACCTTTGATGGCCTCGAAATGTTCATTGTAAAATAGTACAGCTTCAATCCATGTTCCCCATCGAGTTACCACTGGTTCGGGAGGTAAGGGCACATTTGGCAGTTTTTCTTTATATGCGTTATTGCGAGCAGGTGCCTTAAGAAACACTTTTTTGCTGATGAAATCAGTTTATTTACATTGCCAAACGTGGATCGTACTTCTTCAGCGAGTCGATGGACTCCGTGAGCAAAGCACGTCACATCAATTAAATTTGGATAAAATACTTGGAGGACTTTGGCTGCCTTGATCATATAGGGACCAGCGTCTGAGAGAAATATAAGCACTCTTTCATCTGCAGAAGATTCAGGAAATATTTTTTTAATACCCTCATTCACAAATCTGGCGATCGTAGAATGATTTGTCTTGTCAAGTTCTTTTCAGGCCACCAAATAGGAAGAAGAAGGCTCTAATCTTAATGCACCCACAATTAAATTCGCAATATAGCGACCACCACTGTCGGTAGTTTCATCAGCTGAAATCCAAGTAATGTCATCCTTAAGTTCATTATGTATTTCTTTCAGAACATGTTGGTAAATTGTTGGAATGTAATTTTTACGCAGTGTTGATTCGTCTAGTATTTTTTGATTCAAGCAATATTTTCGCAGAAAATCTTGAATGTAGGATTTGTAAGTTTGTGGAGAGGAATATTACTTGCAAGCAATGCTTCACATAAATCCATGCTAAAGTGGGTTTTTTGTTTGCCTATAGAAGTGGAATCACTGCTACTTGCTGCTGTTATAAGTTGTTGTCGTGGGCCTTTTTTTTGCAATCCTGCGATATGAAGACTTGTCTTGACATGCTGGTCAATTTGAAACTTTTTTGTGCACGAAACATTTTTCTCGCAAACTCGACAATATAAAACATTTCCGTCGTATGTAAATGTTCCAGGATAATCAGCTACCCACGAAGAGACATTTTTTTTGCGGGTGGCATAGTACACGTTAAACTTTAACACAAACACGTTAAAAAATTGCAAAAAGACTACACTGATGCAAGCGCGTCAACAGTAATGTTAAAACTGATATCTTGTTTTAAAATAAAAATTCGTCTTCGAGAAAATTGTTTATTTGATCCACGCTCAAAGAAATATTCTTAGAAACTAACTACTTATCACTTAATATCCCGACCAAGAAACAAAGGAATAAAATACGCTCGTAATTTTGACTATTGCAGGTAATGTCCCGGCGATAAGATCGGTTCCAGACGGCGACTTTAACAATACCCTGAGCAATTCAATTGCCTAGTAATGCCGAGAAATATTGTAAATATAGGGAAAATATGCATCATTACTAGATTTTGAGTAAAATATGCAATAATCGGTGAGAATGGTCTAAATGGTCTAATATGCAAATGCATATGAAAATATGCAAATGCATATAATCCGGTCTCTAATAAAAAACAAACAAATAGAAAACCGAAACTAACTTAAGTGTTAAACTTAAATAAGTAAAAAATAAATGATTAAAAACTAAATATTTTAAATTTAATTTAAGAAAAAGTAAACATAACCAATTATGTAAATGAGTCTACGATTCTGGCCTGGAATAAATCTTGGTTGATTCTTTCTCACAGCAGTTATTCCTACTACATCATATATTTTATTTTTGCTCTCGTGTTCCATCATATTGGCATTATCAAAAGCGCTGATCGAGGGACCTTAAAACTATAATGTTTTAACTGTGTAACTAACTTACTTTAAGATCTAAGATTACTTCATCGAACTGACAAATCATAGATGTCGGCTTAGTTCAAGTCAAGTGGACAATATAGAGCACTCTAAGGAATAGATCCTCTGACCTTATTTGGCCTATTTTTACATTGATTCTTGATTATACTATTATGATTTATCACAATTTTTTCTTAGATCAGAATATATTAAAATTAACTGTAAAATTTAGGCCCAGATAAAAATTAGTAAGTAAATTATCTCAAAAATACAAAATAGTTTTCAAATAGCTTTATAATATAAACCAGTAATTTCTAAAGCCACTAAGTTGCATGACTTTATAACATTTAAACCATTTACGTCAATAAAAATGAGCATGTTACATGCATCATGTGCAATATTTTTGCAAATAATTGGTTTATAGCATACTATAATAATTTTTACAAAAATTAAACAACTACATACCACAAATACTGCTCAGCCCATTCATCGCACAATAAGAACAGTATGCTAAAAAAATTTTTGGATCATCTCAATAATCTGTTCTTGAAGAGTCCAAGCAATTGAGGAAGTGTTAAATGGAAAAAAGATATGAATGTTTTGGAATGTCTCATTATAAAACGCCATTGCTTGGTAAAGTGGTGATTTTAATAGAAAATTATTATGTGGGGTACACACACTAAAAGTCGAGGGGGATCTCATTGTACGACCAGGCCCGTGCAACATGATTTGGGACAATAATTCAGGACAATCAGTAACAGACCTCACAAGTTTTGCCAGAAAACTCGTAAGTAGGTAGTTCCTGCGTCGCAGCAGTGATGGTATCTTAAACCTCTCCAGCAAGCCCTCGTGGTCACAGCCTCGCGGAGGGAAAGAACCATCAACCCTAAATGCTAAAAATTTACGGAATTTCCTCTGTATACCTTCTAATTTCTGAATATAACAATTGTATATTGGGTTCCAGACCACGGTTCCATACTCAAGTTTTGAGCTGACATAACAGAAGTAAAGTAGTATGTATAAGTGTTTGAATATTTGTAAAGCTTTTAGCATTGCGCGAAACAAATCCCAACGCTTTAAACGCCTCTTAGCGAACGCTGTTGATATGGGTGTCAAAAGCAAGCTTGGCATCGTAAGTAATCCCCTAATCCCTAACAACAGAACACCGCTGAAGTTACGAACCGTTTAACTCGTAATTGTAATGAATACTTGACTTATTGGAGAAGGTCATGGCGTAACATTTTTTGATATTCAGCGGTAAGTTGTTACGTTCACACCATAAATAGATTCTTTCTAGATCCGCCTGCAGGTCAAGGCAATCCGAGGTGGTGCTTATTATCCGGAAGAGTTTTAGATCATCTGCGAATAGGAGCACTTTACTGGAGATATCAGAGACTATATCATTAATAAATAGAGAGAAAATCAGAGGAGCCAAGTTGCTTCCCTGTGGCGCACCACTCATTGCTGAGAAACTTGCTGACTTGTGACCGCGAATTTCGACATACTGAGATCTACCAGTGAGATAGGAAGCAAAAAAACTGACCAAGTTGTTAACAAATCCCATAGCATCAATTTTTGCCAGAGCGTATCTACCTGCTGGCGCCTATGCAATGCCTCGCTTACGTGTTGGGTGAAACAAGTTAAGTTAGTAATAGTGCTTCGTTTACAAATAAAGCCATGTTGATTGGATGGGATCAGTTGGGCTGCCTGGGTACTAACCCGCTCGTACACTGCCGTCTCAAAGACCTTCGCGAAGGCAGACAGGATTGATTTTGGCCTGTAATTTGAACTTTCGGTGGACTTGCCTTTTTTAAAGACAGGTGTGATTCATGCTTCCTTCCAAATGTTTGGAAAAGTATTAGTTTTAAGAGAAAGATTAAATATAAAAGCGAGCGGTTCCAAGAAGGCAGAAATGCAATCCCTGACTAAAAAGCATGGAATTTTATCAGGACCCTGAGTAGTTTTAATTTTTAGTCTTTTAGAAGCGTTCAAGATCTCGTCACACGAAATATTTTTGAGACTTATGAGTGTACTGGTATTTGGTAGAAGAGTGCCAGGTTCTTGAAGAACGGACCAGTATAAACACTACTAAAAAGGTTAGTAAACGAGTTTACAATATCCTGTGGGTCTGAATACTGGGTCGCACCATCCCTGATGATCTCAGGGATGAAAAAAGAGGATTTCGGTGATTTCACAAACGCCCAAAAGGTTTTAGGCTCATTAGTTATGAAGTTTTCAGCCTTGCAATATAATCATCATACGCTGTGTCAATCATAGTTTTCACTTGAGCACGCAATTCATTGAACTGGTTTTTTAGAGTAGGAGATTTGGATCTTTTGTACTTTTTAAAGACCTTGTGCTTCCTCTTAATCGCCCTAATTATGTCCGATGTATACCATACTGGGAAATCTCTCTTGCGAATCAGAGATTTTGGTACATAGGATTCAAGTATAGTGAATGGTATAATATTTCACATGCCTGATTCACATGATCTAAACCATATAAATTAGACCAGTCAATGTGTAGAAATGCCTCATAGAGAAGGGGAAAATTGGCCTTTCGAAAATTGTAGCTAGAACCCTCTGTATAACTAGAGATTGCACGTCACTCCGTATCCCTAAAGAAGATCACAACATCAAGAGTAGGGGTTATATAGTAATTGTTTTATAAATAAAATTAATATTAGTTTTAATTTGGTTAACGATGCATCATTAGACCTAGATTATGAGAAAAAATTGCCACCGTGGGTATGCATTCTAACATGTAATCAAACAAAATTTTAAAATAATTCTTTGATATGATATCGGGATATCAACATTTTTTGATGTTGTCTAATGCTTAATTTCCATCGCCTTCTGTCATTTCAGTGATTCTCTCTTAGTTCCATTGAGCTCATTGCTTTACTAATTTCCCTTGTCCAGATCTTTCTTGGTCTTGCAAGTTTTTTGCGGCTTGGTTGTACAAATTTCATAACTTTTTTAGAAAGTCTAGTTTTTGGCGTTCTCTGAACATGACTATACCATCTCAGTTACTTTATTTTAATATCCCTTATCAGACAACCATAAGCGCCCATCATTCCCATTACCCCTTCCAGATATTCCCAATAATCGTCTAAACAAATCCTTTTCCATTGATTCCAAATTTGTTCGGTTATTTTTCTTTATCCTCTACCACAAATCAGGCTTCATAGCTTATATTTTTGCTTCTAAAGAAGATCACGACTTCAAGGAGGATTCCCTATGTGTGTTACTCTTTTAACAGTCTCCCTGTTTTATAGCGGTCTACTTCTATTCAGATATATTTAGTCTTCTTCTTCTTTATAAGCCACTGCTTCTCCACTGCAGGAGATAGGCCTCTTTAAGTTTCTTCCAATTGTCTCTATCCTGTGCAAGATGGGGCCATCTACTGCCTGCTATTAACCTAAAATCACTAGTCCATCTTTTCACTGGTCTTCCGTCACTTCGTCTGCTCTTCCAAAGTCTCCATTTAAGTAATTTTGTGGTCCATCTACCACCATTCGTTCTAGCCACTTGCCCCACCCATTGCCACTTTAATTCTGCCACTCTTTCGCTGATATCTGTAATTCTTGTTGTTTATCTGATATCCTCGCTTTTAATCTGTTCTCGTAAACTAATACTTAACATCTGTCTTTCCATGGCCCTTTGAGTACGTTGGAGTCGACAAAGACTATTTTTTGTAAAGGTCATGGTTTCCATCCCACATATACTTACTGGAAGTATGCAGCTCTCGTACACTTTTCTTTTTAAGGTTATGGAAATATGTCTGTTTTTTACAATGAATCCCAGTTTTTAAAATGCAGTCCAGCTAAGACCAACTCGACTTAGTATTTCCTCTGTTTGATTTTCCTTATCCAATCTAATCTCATGTCCTAAGTATACATACTCTTCCACTCTCTCGATCATTTCCGTGCCGTTCTTAATTTTTGTGTTTTTTGGGCTGGTTAAGTGGTTTCTATCATGATTTTGAGTTCTTCTAGATCTTCGCTAATCAGCATCATCTGCAAATCACAATGTGATTTAAATATATGCCATCCATTTTAATTCCCTTCTCTTCCCACTCAAGACTTTCAAAATACATCCTTCAAGGCCAGGGTAAACAATTTTGGTGAAA
>CM032447.1:108586265-108616265 GCA_019049505.1 Pachyrhynchus sulphureomaculatus
AAAAAAAAATGAGATCAAAAACTTAAAAACGAAACCGACAGTTGTACTAAGGTGTGATGAAATTCATCACAAGCTTACATAACGAAGTGGGGTTATATTGCATTTAAAAACATTTTCTATGTCCAGTTATTGTGCACAGCACAAGACAAGCTATCACTTTCGTTTTCAAGTTCTTGATGTGATAGTCAAAGCTTTAGGATACATTTTTTCGGATTACAACTTTTCTTTATATGGTTATGATAAATCTTGAAGTTTTGATCTAATTTTCCTTGATTTATTTCAGGGTCATTTGAGCTTCATTTGTGTACCAACTCTTATTATTCGTCTTAATATTTTTTAGTTGAAATTAAATTAAGCTGTTGTATTAGTATCCTAGATAAAGTTTATTACTCTTCAACGAATTAATTTTTTTTTTATTTTATATGTTTTCCCGCAAATCATCATATATTTTATTTATTACTTAATTGTGTTATTTTTGTATCATTTAACATACATTATTGTGCGCTTTATAATTGTTTTTTTGCCACTGATTAATATCAATTTCGTACGGAATTTTTTTTTTTACTCGCCTTTTCGAAACGCTATTTTGAAATATCATGTCTCGAAATCATGTTTTATTTAGTTCTTTTTGTTTTAAAAAACCATAAATAAGTTACACGTTTATTAAAATTTTTGAATTTTGAGCGCCATGTGGTAGCAGTAACTTTTTTCCAATTTTTTATATTTTTTAAAAATTCTAGCCTTCGTATTGATTTGTGTCAGCTTTCGATGAAGTAATAGGTATGCGTACTTACTACAATTCGTTGTATCCTACCATCGTGTTCCTTAACTTCTGGAATAAATACAAATAAATTCTGTTCACTTGTTTCTCAATCCTAGCCTGACTGACGAGCCGTGATACGGCGAAACGCATCACAGGATGGATGTGACAAATAAGAGAACAGTGGGTAAACTGCTGAAATATGGACTTCGCCCGTTTTCAGTTATTTTACACTTCCATTTAACCTTGGCGAGTATGACAAGGCAGCTAGTAGCTCGGTAAACAATTGTGTAACGTAAGGCGAGTAGAGTTGTTGTCCTGAAGTGTAGGCAAATGTGTGGAATGTAGACAAATACGCAAAAATTTATGAAGAACTCACATACAATGAGATAGTGTCATGTGTGAGAGATGGGTAAGATAATATTTTTTGAAGATTTGTTTGCCGTAGGATAGTAAGAAAAAGTATATTTCAGAACATCCATTTTATTTTTTTCTCTGCGATAATATACTAATTGCTAGCTGTATACCATACATCAAAATTATTCTGCTTCTTTTTTATTCTCAGCTAAGATAACTATGTAGAATGTTAATTCATATTAACTAAATAAAATAACACATATAAAACATATCCAAGAACCGGCAGAAAGAAAGACAGAATATGTTTTAAAGTATAGGGTATTTTTTAAATTTATCTACAAGTTCTTTATTCCCCATACAGCCTATATTACTGGATAGATTTTAATGAATGCGGGCTCATAATCATACTAATAATGGGAGGGGGGCGTGAGGTGTTATCTTATTTATCAGTAAAAAAAGAACTTCGAAACCTATCGTCTCAAACTGTCGATAACATTCGTTCTCCAGGCCAATTTTTGAGGTTAGGAAACAAAAAAATCAATTGGGCTTAATTCTATAGAATAGGGTGGGTGGTGGGTTACCATTGTAACGGTCGATATGTCAACAGACGCATTGTCTTGATAAAGAAAAATTTTTCTGAGCGCTAATTTTGGGCATTTCTGCTTCAACTCACTATGTAAATGGGCAAATAACGTTGCGTAATAAGAGTCAGTCAACGTTTTAAAAATTACCCTTTTCCAATTAGTTAATCATGATGATACCCTGTGAGTCCCAAAAAAAAAACGACATTTTTTCCCGCTGATAAAACTGTTTTTTTTTTTTTTTTTTTTTTTTTCGGTGCACTTTCATCTGCGTCAACCCCCCTTTTGGACCTTCCTTTTGCCTCCGGGCTATAATGGTGGATCCACGTTTCGTCTACAGTCATAAAATGACGTTAGATGTTCAGATTACGCGACAACTTTTCCAAACACGATTTTGAAATGTTCTTCCTGGTGTGTTTTTGGTTTGGAGAAGTCTACAAGACGGAGAATGGAACAACCGAAACTGATGGCAGCAAAGAACCGGAAAGTGACCACATTCGTTGTGAACCCGGTTATATATATATATATATATATATATATATATATATATATATATATATATATATATATATATATATATATATACGTATATATATATATATATATATATATATATATAATATATATATATATATATATATATATATATATACATATATATATGTATATATATATATATATATATATATATATATATATATATATATATATATATATATATATATATATATATATATATACAGTCGACACTGTTTATAGTGAAACTCTATATAGTGAAAAACTCTTTATAGTGCAATTTTTTCAAGACCTACATACATAGCAATATATACGGATTTTCTCTTTATATAGTGAAAAAACTTTCTATAGTGAAATTTCGGTCAACATTTTGGTGTTTCACTATATAAAGTCGACGGTATATATATATATATATATATATATATATATATATATATATATATATATATATATATATATATATATATATATATACATATATATATATATATATATATATATATATATATATATATATATATATATAATATATATATATATATATATATATATATATATATATATATATATATATATATATATATATATATATATATATATATATAAATTTTGGACAATATTAACTTCTTGATTTTTGTATATTCAATATATGAGTATTTACCTCACATCTAGTAGAGCGCTTAATGCAAATTTTGATAATATTATTGATAATTTCCTAGTGTAGAATCTTTTATAATTAAAGTTATCGTGCTGGCCATAGAGAGACACCTTTACTAAAGCGACTGAACTAATAGACTATACCGTAAAAAGTGCTTCGTTAGATTCGTCTTAACTTCAGGAGCCTCGCGACAGATGTCGCAAAAATACACATTCTAAAAATATTGTAGTTGAAATCGCTCAATACCTTTAGTTAGTGGGCTTACGTTAGAAAACTAAAGTTACTTCAGTTGAAGTATTCATTGGAAAACGTTTACTTTTCATACTTAGAACTGAGAAATTTTAGTTCCTAAGATTAGACAGGGTCAGTTTAGAGTAATTTTAAGACGCCTCGCCTACGATTCCATTTAAAATTTCTAAAGTCTCGGGCAATCGTAGGCGAAACGTCATAAATAACCGCGATTTCTCATTTAATCAAAACCGTGGCGGCTTTTATTACAAATAATTGGAGCTTATCGGAATAATTTTCATTTTTTTCTTCCCTTTTTTCTGTATACTTTCTATTTTACATGTTGCCTACTAAAATTTGTTCTTGCTTAATTTACATAATGACAGTTATATGGTGTGTATAAAAATATATATTCCTTTATTTAAATTTACGCAATAATTTTTTTTTTGAATAAGTAAAATTAAGCAACACAACACAATACACTGTAACTAATTTTGGCATTCAATAATATTGTAGTTCAGTTCTCTTGCTACTCCATTTGTTAAGAGAACTTTTGTTACATTCCTTTCATTGTCGGCCATATCTAAAACAAAAATGTCCCTAAAAGTCATCACACATACATACATATTGATTAATATTATATTAAATATAGAATATTAAATTGAATATTTCTAATGCAAACTTTGAACTATTTGAAATCAAAGTCTGAAGCATAAATATAATTAAAAATTATATTCTACTCAATAGTGTGGTGAATAGCTGTATGTAAACGCAGGGGGCTACTCACAAGGCGAATTAAAACCCCACCTACCACTATGATTTAATCATGAATTCATGTTCCATTTTCAAACTCTAGATGCATCATCTGCAATCAATTATGGATTAATGGCTGCGAAGCGACTGAGCGACCTATTCGTAAATACCATATAAGACTAGACTGAGTAGCCTTAACACTTGCTCGACAGGTATCTCCGCGAGTAAATGGAAGCTTTTAGACAATGAATCTGTAGTAAAAACTGCACTGTGTGCCACTACCCTTAAGCCTCACATTTACAAACGAACCAATCCATCGGACGACTTTGTTCAAATTAATTGACTCGTCCAATGAATTTTCAAGACTATTGTCTGCTCTTAGAACAATTTTTTAAGAATTTTAATATTTCTTTAACTGCAAATCTTTTTGTTCTTGTCTCTACTCACTTTTAATATTATATATTAAAAAACATATTTTATCTGCCGCTTACCAGCATTAACTAACTGAGGTGAAATTAATATTTTTATTTAAAACACAACACTTCAATTTTTCTTGTCGGCGATTTGCTCAAGGTATTTATATCTTTGGTAGTTTATGCAATTGTCCCAATTAGAAGGAAAAACCAATCAAAAACCTTACAGCGATTTTACCGTTTGCATGCTTCGAGGGTATAAAAATTATATTTTTTTAAAAATACTTTCTAAACAAATAAAAAAAACATAAAATTTGGTTCCAATCAATTTCTGAAGCTTATAGCCTTGTAGCATCAAAACTATAAATCACATTTTTTTGTTGAAAATTGAGAGAAACTTATGGGTGTTTTTAGAATTTTTTTCGGACCCATTTATCCTTTCAACTTTATGGGGCTATAGACCCTACAAACTGATGAAAACAAATATTCTAAAAATAGAATATAATTTTTATTCTCTCAGTATATGCAAACGTTAAAGTCTCCTTAACTTTATCCAGGAGCGAAAAATTGTCTTCTAGTGGATAAAAGTCATATGACAAATGAAAGTGTACCAAGGCAGACTAATATTAAATAAGGATGTGAAACAATATTTTTTCTATTTCATTTGAAAAAGTTTCTGTTTTTGTGCTCTTTCTCTCTCTCTCTCTCTCTCTCTCTCTCTATATATATATATATATATATATATATATATATATATATATATATATATATATATATGTATATATATATATATATATATATATATATATATATATATATATATATACAAAAAACCGAAATATCAAAAAATAATTTAAAGCCTGTCTTGGATAATAGAATCTCGTTAGCTTGGTGTGCGTTCGGAAGGTTAAGGTGAAATTGGGCGAGGCATATCGTAAGCAGGAATGACAACAGATGGACAGGTCGTATAGTTGAATGGAGGCCTGGAAAACACAAAAGATGCAGAGGTAGACCACAGACAAGATGGACGGACGACATAAAAAGATTAGCAGGACCCGCAAACAATAAAGCTCGTTGGAGAGAATTTGGGGAGGCTTAAATCCGCCTATGGATGAAATAAGCTACTGATGATGATGATATATAGATAATTAATACCTAATTAAATCCTTTTATTATATTAGGTAAATTTAATTGTTCTTAACAAGTGTCCGTTATAAAATTATTTAGATAAGCCTTTTTGGTGAAATGAAGTAAGAACTCATTTCCAGTTTCTAGGGATTATAGAAAATCCTAGCGATATTTTACGATAAAAACTAAGCTATAAATACCATTGCCCTTTTGGAAGTTGACCATTCGCAAACAGTACTTTGACATTGATACAGGCTCAATTGTTTTGTGAAAATGCCAAAAACGAAAGAAGTTTCCGTTGAAAGTCAGGCTCTGATAATTGCGAGACATCAAAATGGTCACTCGAGTCGACAAATCGCGAGTGATATGCGGATGCCAAGGAGAATGGTGAACGACTACATCGTAAAAAAATTATCTGCGGGACATGGAATTTTCAACCAAAAAAGGCCTCGAAAAACAACTCCTGCGGAAGACAGAGCTATAACAATGTCCAGCAGACATAATCGCCGCCTAACCGCACCAGAAATCACGGCTCAAGTAAACCTGAAGTGGCCCATCCCCATCAACGTGACAACCGTGAAGAACAGGTTAGCAGAAGGTGGACTGGATTACACGGGAGAGTTGCAGTGAGGAAACTACTTCTTAGGCAAGTAAATAAACGTAAACGATTAGAATGGGCCCGAGAGCATGAAAATTGGACATGAGAACAATGGAATTCCGTTCTTTGGCGCAATGAATCTAAATTCGTTTCGAGTTTACGTGCGGCGGTCAGCTGGAGAGAGGATGTTGGAAGCCTGTCAGTTGCCTACAGTAAAACATGGTGGAGGTTCAGTAATGGTTTGGGGTTGTCTTGGCAACGGTAAAGTTGGAAAAATCTTTAGGATAGAAGGAATCACGCGAAAAGAACAGGATCAAGAAATTTTGTTAACTCAAATGCTTCCTTCTGGAAGAAACATTTTTCAGGAGAAATTTATTTTTCAACATGATAACGCCCCTAAACATTTTGCTAAACAAATTAGAGAGCTTTTGGACCAATGGAAATCCGATGACGTCCTGGAAGTGATGACTTGGCTTCCACAATCACCCGACTTGAACCTCATCGAATTGCTGTGGGACCATTTGGACAGGTGTGTTCGAAAACTCAATCCAACATCAGAAAAGCACTTGTAGGAACTTTTACACCCAGAATGGGTTAAAATAACCGAAGAAACTTTAAAGAACCTACTGCATGCTGAAATTCTGTAAAGCGGTAATTAAAAACAAAGGAGGTCACATATATGAGAAAAACCCTGGAAAACCACGAATATTTTTTCTGGACTGTAAATACTGTGAAAATAAGTAGTAATAAGAATATGCATATTTTTAATAATAATAATAAATATTTCTATGACCTAGTAAAATAAAAAGACAGTTGATGTTAGTGTATGTTTGAAGTATCGGAACCTAAACAACATTAGCAAGTTATTTGCTACGATTACTGATAACTAGTTAGTCTAGAACACTTCCTATTGTCAAAAACAAATAAGTTTGCTACAGATATCCGTTAAACATTTAGTAAATATGTATACAAAGTTTAGCGGTCCATATTTTATTGTGCTATTTATACTGAATAAATAAATTATGGCTGACAAAAATTGAGAATTTATTAAAATTGAATGTCGTACGGTGATAAAGTGGCTCTTTTTGTACGGACTATCTGCTAAGGAAATTTAACACGATATGCCTAACAAATTAAAGGAACTATATCATTCCTACGTCTCTTACAAAAGTTGGGTTGGGAATTTCAAAACAGGAAGAACTGACATCAGTGGTGAACACTAAAAGCTGGAAGACCCGTTTCAGTGTGTACCTGAGAGAATATTGAAGCTGTACATGAAATGATTTTGAAGATTTGTCGAATCTGGCTGATATATATATATATATATATATATATATATATATATATATATATATATATATATATATATATACATATAGCAGAGAGTTTGATCATTTTGCCGAATTTGGCTGATATATATATATATATATATATATATATATATATATATATATATATATATATATATATATATATATATATATATATATATATATATAGCAGAGAGTCTGATCATTTTATACGAACGTGTTTTCCACATTGTCTACTCTGATTTGGGAATGCGAAAATTATCAGGTAAATGAATACCCAAACGTGAAACAAAAATGATTGAGAGTCACAACATCTAACTTGATTTGTAGCCGTTTTGAACAGAATTTACCTAATTTCTTGAATCGAATGGTAAATATAGATGAAACGTGGGATCATTATTATAACCTAGAGACAAAGAAACAGTTGAAGAAGTTTCGCTTACAGAAATCAGCAGGAACAGTTTTCGTCTCCTTTTATTTGAGGCAATGACGGATTACTGGAAACTCGGCAAAACAGTTACTGGAGAATATTATTTTTCACTATTAACCAAACTTCGCCATCTAAGATGATGCTGTTTTTGCAAGACAATGCACCTGCTTACAAATTGATGTTGGTTTTGCAAAAACAAACGAATCAGAATTTAAACTAATTTATTATCCTCCATATTCCCCTGATTTAGCTCCTTCGGACTATTCCCTATTCCCAAAGCTTTACTTTATAAACGTTGCACTAACGTCATAATATCCACCTCCAGCAACCAACTGGTCGCTAAGCAAGCTCTATACTCACCTCGTTACCAAACGAAAACGCCAAACTAATTAATTTCAACGGACGATTTCTCCGAGAAGAAATAAAATATCTGAAAAATTCAAATGCATTTTAAAGGGGAAGAGTAGTACTTTCGGATGCCGAGTTTTGTGGAGAAAAATGAATTCGCGGTGTAATATAATCCCGAATATACCGAAAAAAACCGTGTTTTTTTGCATTTCTAGGTTAGAATATTTCGAAAACCTGATGTGCTGGAGCAATTCTGATTTGGAGTCAGTGCACTTGGTCTGTATAACTCACATTTATCACAAAAAAAAATTACCAATCTCTGACATAAAATTAGTAATAATTGTAGGTATCAGATATAGGAAATCCTGTTAAATATAAGGAGTTTGCAATCTGCTTCTAGTTTACCCGGGAGTGTTGTTATAGAAATAGTGTCATTAGACAATAATACTAAGAAACACCTAAATATCAAACTGTAAATGCTATTCATATTATTCCAACAAATATAACCTAAGACAACATCGTGAATTTAATATACACACACGCACACATGCATACGCGCACACTCACACACACACACGCACGCACGCCCGCACCTACGCACGCACGCAGCCACGCACACACACAGAACCACGCATGCACGCATCCACGTATGCACGCACCCACGCACGCACGTACCCACGCACGCACACGCCCACATACTTACATACGCCCACACATACACACACACGCCCACACACACACACATAGTCTGTGATTTTTTAGCCTTTGACGGCATAGTTTTTAAACAAACGTTTTCAGATTTCCTTTTTTATTGTTATTATCTATATTGTTACACAAAGATATAAAAAAATACAGAATTACCTAATATATTTTGAATTCTATTATTGTATTAGAATTGTAATACGCATAAATTGAAAGATATATATGTTTTAGGAAATTATGAACTAAATATTAAAGGTGAATTTATTGATCAAAATTAAGATAGTACGAGTGTGTATTATATTCGGAGAACTATGTGTGCTAACTGTAGCTCTGAAGTGTAACAAAAGCTGGATGAAAACCATTAACCAAAGCTGGGATTAGACATATAGGTAACATTAATTTGGAATAACTTTTAATAGTCTAAATAATCTTTTAGGTTAAGGATTATAATGAGATTTTATTGCTCAAACTTTACAGTTTCTTTCCACCCTAATTATTGTTTCTATATAATTACACTCCATTTTGTTTTGTCAGTTTGAACTTTTGCCGAAGAAAACTGGCAGCCGATGCGAGTTGCGAGAGGTTGTCAACAAATTGGGCGTCAGTAAGGCAAGTCCATATGAAGGTTTTGATTTTGTCGCTCTAGTTGTGCTAACTACGTGGCTCATGGCAACAAACCCATGTAGGACATAATGTAAAAGCAGTGAAAAATGCTAATTGCGATTGTATTGGTTTTCTTTAAAGACTTTGATAAAAAAATTTTACAAATTACAAAGCTCACAGGGATACTTCTTTTGGCTTTTTCCTGTATCGATTGGAAAAGACGCTAAAGTTTTGCCTCTCATCCTG
The DNA here is from genome assembly GCA_019049505.1 of Pachyrhynchus sulphureomaculatus. Taxonomy (NCBI): domain Eukaryota; kingdom Metazoa; phylum Arthropoda; class Insecta; order Coleoptera; family Curculionidae; genus Pachyrhynchus; species Pachyrhynchus sulphureomaculatus. The sequence goes on from CM032447.1 coordinate 108,595,897, forward strand.
CGAGCTTCTTGACAGCTTGTTTTGAGAATTAACTTCTTCGAAATCTATGAACCTGAGTTTTGTACAAGATTTTAAAGAGGTCATTCCGGAGAGATGACCAATGAAATGCCAGCATCAGTTTTTCAATCAACACAGTAGAAATTCAGAAGAACTATTACCTGTACTTAAATATATTTGAAAAATAATGTTTTGTGTTCATGGCCAACAGAAAAATATTAAAATGAAATTCTGACATAAAGTTATTGGTTACAGGCATTTTTTCTTAACCTACTCCCCTAAAAATCTAGAACTTAGAGGACTGGTTCAGGAAGAAAATTTTGGCTTAATTATCTCCAAAGAGACAAATATACACGTGCATGTACTTTTGAAATAATAGAAACGGGCGTTTCTATTAACAGTTGTCAGTGTTATTTGCATTAAAAGATTAGCATTTCAATTTTACTGTGTTTTCTTAGTGTTTTGTATACCCAAATTGGGAAAGACAGACCCTACCATAATAGCGACAAGAATAACGAACTTCAAATAACCTCTCTTATAAGTTCCTAAATAAGGGAAATTGTTGTCCTTAATAAAGGATTCTCTTATTTTGTTTCAATACTGCGGAAGCTCCGAATGGTGGGCGCATGGTTCAAATAACAATAACAGCTGGGTCCTTATAGGTAATTTCTTTCCTTTACCACTGGGCAAACTCCAAACGGTGGGCGCATGCTTTATTGTTATTTTGCTAAAAGCTCAATTTAAAAACAAAATCTATAAAAATAATTTCTAAATATAAATGATGCTGTAAGAAAAAAAGAAAGCCTAGTTTTATTTTGTTTTGTAGCTTAGAAGGTCCAGTTTTATTTTGTTTTGTAGCTTAGAAGGTCCAGTTTTATTTTGTTTTGTAGCTTAGAACGTATAGTTTCTTTTGTTTTGTAGCTTGATAATAAAGTGGCAGCGTTACGTGTAATGCACTTCACATCTGATTAACCAGGCTGGTATAAAGGAACGAAGGTAAACACCTACCTATTCCTGTTTATTCGTTATGATTTAAGTGAGACTTAGTACGCTATTTTATTAGGTCAGGTTAAGGCTACTCTCGTCAAAGTTTTGGTACATCTAGTCATTGCTAAAGAAGCCATTTTAGATGGTTGTTACGTTTACGAATAAATTTACGTATTTAGCGCAGAACACCATTTATATTATTTTTATGTGTAGCGGGTTGTCAAGTACTGTAAGTATTGATAAAAAATGAAATTGCTTCCCTAGGAGAGCATGAGACGTTAGAAGTAGTCAGAAATTTTGTGAAATTGACTTTTTGTTTATTGCCCTTTCTGAAAGTTTAACATCTTAAAAATATTCTGTGAAAATTTTAAAGGAATCTAACTAACAATTTTAGAGATATATAATAATAAACACAGGTCCCTCAGACTACCAAGAGTATATATCGCACGGCAGCTGACGATAAAATGGCTTTACTTTTGTATGAAATAAATGCAGGGCTTTCCTTATATTTATAGGTGATCTATTGTGCTGTTCTACGGTGTATGTAGAATTTCTTTCATAGTTTTTTTTTTAGATTTAGGTGCAACCTCAGTACATCCGTTGAGGTGAAATTTGAATGTATTTTTCTTAAAAGTATGTTTTTAAAGTCGGTGACCACTATTTCTTAAAAACCGCGATCAAAATGAAATTTATACAGTACAGTATCTTTTATACTTAAAAAACTAACGCTTAACCGAAGGATTTTAATTGTTACCTTATACTTTTTTCTATATACGAAGAACAATTTTTTTTTTCCGTAAAATCCATAACTACACTTTCTAAAGCTGTTATTTATTTTTTTTAAAGCTTCGTTGATTTCAGAAGAAGCATTTAAGAATGTTTATGGTCACCGCAAGGTAATACGATACTGCGGACAACTCTGTCTAGAGTTAATATTTTTTAATAAAATTTTCACGAAGTACTCTTAAAATATTATATAATTACTTCGTAAAATATTAAAAAATACAAGTATGATGTTTTAAAAAAAATAAGAAAAAAAAACCTTTTTAATAAACCTCTAACTATTTCTACCCTCTAAATATGTTAAGTAAAAATTCTTTAGATCTATCCATTTTGATTTAGCTTCCGACACAGAAAGATGGAAATTGTGTATTTGATACATATATCTATCTGTCTAGAACTTCATATATTTTTACCTGTCTCATAATAAGATGTATAATACTTTTTTTTTTAAAGATACGAGGGTTGCATGATAAGTACCTAGCTTTGATAAGAAAATAAATTTTATTTATAAAAATATTTATTCTTATATGTAAAATTTATTTTACTTTTTAACATAGTCTCCTTTAGCTCCAACGTTTTTCTATCTTTTGTATCTCATCTAAAAAATACGATTTCTCAAACCCTTCAAAATAGACGTTTGTTTCACCAATTACCTCATCGTTTGAGCCAAATTTTTTTTCCATCGAGTCAATATTTCATATTAAAAGGAAATAATCGCTGGGGGCTAAATCTGGCGATTATGGTGGATGCGGAAGAAATTCGTATCCTAACTCATGAAATTTTGCCATGGACATGACACAAGTGTGTACACGTGCATTGTCTTGATAAAAGAGAATTTTTTTCTTCATCAAATGTGGATGTTTTTCATTACATCATGGTTGAAACGGTCCAATAAGTTGATATAATACTCTTCATTAATCTTTTGACCTTTTCAAGGTAATCGACGTGAATTACACTGTGGCCATAACTTTGTTGACCGATGAAGTCGCCTTGGCCTACTTTGGCACTAGTTCGCCACGGAAAACTCACTGTTTGGACTGTTCTTTGGTATCTGGTGTGCTGTGATGAATCCATGTTTTGTCAGCAGTTATGAATCGACGCCAAAAATCCTTCCGATTGCGCTTTGACATCGCCAAACATTCTATTGAAGTTGACACACGTGTGTGTTTCTTGTCAATTGTGAGCAATCGCGTCACTCATCTTGCGAAAAGCTTCCTCATATCTAAATGAGTTGTTAAAATGTTCTGTACCCGTTCAGTTAAAATGCCGATAGTCTCAGTAATCTCACACACTTTCGCTCTCCGATCATTTATCACTATATCGTAGAGTTTTTCAATCATTTCTGATGTGGCGACATTGTTTGGACGACCTGGACGTTTTTCATCAAATATGCTTGTACGGACGGGTTTGAATTCAGCTCTCCAATATTTTATGGTTGATAACGAAGCTACAGCGCCCCCATAAACTTTGCTTTTATCCCATCATTCGTTTTCTTTTTCAAAAACCAATATTTTATCACTGCTCTATATTCAATTTTTTCCATTGTGGTAATATCACAAACTAAATCACGCAGCGACTTGAAATTTTGACAGGATTCTTGTGAAAGGTTTTGTTTACGAAAAATATAATTTTTTAAATAGTAGTAGCGCTATCTCTGACCGAGGCCAGATACTTATCATACAACCCTCGTATACTATTGGGGGTTTAAAAGAAATTTTTAGGTAAGAAAATAGTGTCATGAAAATTCACTAGGGGGCGATTATTATTTATAATAGTAATAACAGCAATACCTGAATTTAATTAAATTGCCTTACCAAACTCTTATCTTGTTCATTGTACAGGGTGAGTCAACGATAGAGTAAAGTTCATTATCTTATTTGTTTCGAGAATAACGAAAAAATGTTAAATATATTAGTTTTAGGGAATGTTTAAAATCATTTTTGAGTATACAGGGTACTTCAAAAAAGTGTGGCCGATATAACATATGTTTTTTTAAATGGAACATCTTATTTTCTAATTTATTTTTAAATTCCGCGTAAAATTTTTATAACTTTTTTATTAATAATGTTATATACCTAAACCTAGTAGTTTTTCTAATATATCAATTCTTTAAAAAAAAAATACTATTTTTCAGTTTTGTAAAAAAATTGCCAGTAGCGCCATTGTTTCTGAAGGTGGAATACTCATAATTGGTACGAGAGTTCTATAGAGATGAAAAAAATTGAAATATTAAAAAAACTACTAGGTTTAGGTATATAACCTTATTAATACAAAAGTTATAAAATTTTACTCAGATTTTTTTTTTAAACATCAGGTTGACGTTTATGGTATTACAATCTGGTCATCTTGACCAATGAGCAATTTTAATCTAACCTAAATTATTAACATACATATAGCTTAAACTAAGGTATACTCAACAGCGTCCTTAGTGTTCTAATATTCTTGCACACTATGTTTAACGCGTGTGCTCTGCTTTTTTATCAGTGCACTAGCTCAAAAGGTTTAAGTCTCTTCAGTCTTCTTTCCAGATCAGTGGTGTCGAGTAACTGAATGGCCAACATTTTCATGATGATGTAGTCGTATTTCGTGGCTTCTGGCATAGTTCTTGATTATCTCGTCAACAGTCTCCATACCTAGGTCTCGATGGAGGTAGCTGTTTCTATCATACCAAGGAGCATGTGTAATGCTTCTTAGTATTTTGTTTTGAAAGCGTTGGATCATTATTCTGTTGTTCCTTTTTGTGCACCCCCCATATCTGCACACCATACTGGTCTAAGAACTTGTTTATACAACAAGATTTTATTTTGGAAAGACAGAGTGGAGTTTCTGCCAATCAACCAATACATTTTCTTACTTTTTATTTTTAGTTCTTCTTTTTTCATTTTTACATGAGGTTTCCAACATAGTTTCGCATCTAACGTCATACCCAAATACTTGGCTTTGTTTGCATAAGGAATATTTTGCCCGTTGATGTTTACAGGAATTTGTACTATTTTCTTATTGGTAAAGTCGACTTGCACCGATTTTGCTTCGTTTAATTTGATTCTCGATTTTCTTGTCCATGTTTCTATTTTAGTGATTGCTTCTTGTAGTTTTACAGTTGATTCTATATTATTGTTCCCAACAGCCAAGATGGCAGTATCATCTGGAAATGTGGCAATAATGTTATTTTCTGGTTGTGGGATATCACAAGTGTATAACAGGTACAGAGTCGAACCCAGTACACTACCCTGTGGCACCCCTGCCTTAATTTCTTTCAGTTCAGAGTAAGCTTCTTGTTTTACACGAAAGTATCTGTATGTTATGTATGAATGGAGTATTTCAGTAACTTGTTTTGGTAGGTATTTTTTAAGTTTCTGCAATAACCCTTCATGCCAAACCTTGTCAAAGGCCTGGACGACATCAAGGAAAACTGCAGAACAAATTTTTTTCCCTTCAAGCGCTGCTTCTATTACTGATGTTATTCTGTGTATCTGGTCTATATTAGAGTGCTTTCTTCTAAAACCAAATTGATGTGTTGGAACTAGCTATTTTCTCTCGATTATGGGTTCTAATCTTTTATAAAACAACTTTTCAAACAGTTTTGATATTACAGGCAATAATGATATCGGTCTATATGATGTTTTTTCAAGTAGTGGTTTTCCAGGTTTACTTCTGCAATTTTCCGTAAGCTAGGTACATATCTCAATCTAAATGATGCGTTTATCAAGTTTGTTAGTTTTATTGCCTCCACTCAGAATTTAAAAATAAATTAGAAAATAGGATGTTCCATTTAAAAACCATATGTTATATCGGCCACACTTATTTGAAGTACTGTATATTCAAAAATAATTTTAAACTTGTATGTGTGTATTTAACATTTTTTCGTCATTCCCGAAACAAATGAGATAAAGAACTTTACTCTATCGTTGACTCACCCTGTACTGTTAGCTGACTTTTAATTTTTTACTAATATCCGTATAACCCCCAATACTTACCTAAAATATCTGCTTTAAAAAACTTGCAATCTGATACATTTTGATGCTTGCCCAGTACTTTACATATTTTATTTGGCAAATCTTCAGACGTTATATTATTTTTTATTAAATTACAGACATCTGAAAAAAATAAAATAAAAAATTTAATGGCGTAAGCAAAATTCTTAATTAAAAATTTGGTTCATTAAAAGAATTAAGGGAATTACTTTATTAAATTCAAGCCCATAAAATATAATTTGTCTAATTTTCTTTATTTAGCTAATTGTCCTGGTCGGTTAATTGGACGAACTAAAGAATGAGCTGTTTGTAATAATAGTACAATTAATAGAAACATGAAAAAGACGCCGTATATTAATTAAGGAATTAGTTGACATTAACATTTATTTAAATATTTACGGAACTCCTAAGTATTTACCTGGATAATACTCTGGATATATTTTGTTCTCCAATTTATTATTAGCAAAGATGTTGCTACTTTTGGATCTTCTTAATATTAGTCTGACTGGTTCAGGAGTGTTATCTACTAAAATGAGATTTATGTACGGTGTGATCATTTTTAGACACCCGGCCCCGATTTATGGATAATTGTTGGATACTTTTTTTAAATGTAGAATGGTATAGTGCATATCAAGGAGTATATTGACGTATTTGATATTTGGTAGTGAAAACGACGCTGGGCACCGCGACGTCAAACAACTTTTTTTTTCCATCGACATACTTTTTGTAAAACGGCCTTAATTTTTTTCAATATTTTTTCCTCAAGCTGTGGTTTATCTAATTTGCTTTGCAAAAACGTTATGCAGGAAAAACTCTCTAAAATAGTATTTTTTGGTCATCGCGCATCTTCAGTTATTAACACAATTTGATTCAGAACGACGACTGACTTTTGTAGCAGAAATGATGATTAAATATGACGAAGAACGTTATTTTCTGAATCATATATTATTTATTTATTTATTTATTTATTTATCATACATGCTTTACAGGTTACAAGACCCAACTACAAGGCTGAAGATACAGATAAAAACCACTATACATAGAAATGTAATACAATAATAGAGTGTTATGCAGATACAAATAATAATAATAATAATAATAAAAACAATCAGATATGAAAACAATAGGAAAAGAATAAGAAAAGAATAAGACAAGAAAGATGCCACAGCCCCTCAGTGTTGCAATATTTTGCTTATCGTTAACATAAATGTGTTGAAAAAGTCGATGCTTATTTCTTTATTTATTTATTATACATACTACACATTGAAAAAAGTGGGGAAAATTGTTCTTGGAATAGGTACATAAAAAGTGTTATACTGTCTGCTAGTCATACGCGGCACACTAAAATTTACTCTTGACAGAATAGCGGGAGAATCTATATCATTATTTATAATTTTGAACCTTTAATAACGAACAGCCGTTATCTGCAAGTAGCACCTCATGCGGAAACCCCTGTTGTGGATAGATACCATCTCGTTTAAAGCTGATATATTTTAAAAATTTGCGCTGAACCCTCTCTAGATTATCAGCATGGGTGTCATAGTCTGGAGTCCAGACCGTAGCAGCGTATTCCAATTTAGAACGAACATAACAAATATATAAAGTTTTAATTACGTCAGGATTATGAAAATCACCGGTGCAGCGTGCAATGAAGCCATATGTTTTAAAAGCTTCAGAGATTATGGTGTTTATATGATCTGTAAAAGAAAGTCTTGGATCAAATGTTACGCCTAAGTCCTTGAAGACGTTCACACGGGAGATATTACTATTATCCAGCAAATAATTATGAATAATCGGTGAGTTTTTATTTGAGAAAGACTCTCTTGTCAACGAGAAGAAGCTCTGGAGCCCCCAAACTTTGATGTTATGTGGTTAAAAATAACGACTCAACAAACCACAAGGTTTATCTGTATCCTGTATCGACCACCAAGTGATACCAATTTTCGAACACTTTTCGCTTCTCTTGCAGACACCATCGATCATTTACAAAGTAACTATCCAAGTGCCGAAATTGCCATCCTGGGCGACTTTAATGTCCACAATATCAACTGGCTCAAATATTCAAATACTACCGACGAACAAGGTCGTGAAGCTGAATCATTCTCAATCAGTTGTGGCTTAACTCAGCTTATTGACGAACCAACACGGATCTCTGATCGAGACGGGGAGTTCGCCAGTCTTCTTGATCTGTTTTTAAAACCACCAATCCGGAGATTTACACGGTCACCGTAAATCCGCCGTTAGGTTCTTCCGACCATAAACTGCTTTCGACATCGAGTATCCTGCCAATCAGTGACAGAGAGGCGCCTAGGCCGCGCAAGATTTGGCACTACAAATCTGCTAAATGGGAAGATCTCATGGAATATTTTCGAACTTTCCCTTGGATGGACGTTTGTTTTCGATTCGATAACCCATCTGACTGCGCCAGGGAGGTCTCCGATGTTATTTTGGCTGGTATGGAAGCTTACATCCCTTTTTCGAAAAAATGCTCCTCCAACGGCAAGCCTTGGTTCGACCGAAAATGCAAAGAAGCTGTTGCTTCTAAACATATTGCCTACCGACAATGGCGTGAAAATCCTAACACCGTAAATCGAAACATCTTTGTTCATGCCCGTAACAGATGCAAGGGAATTATCGACGAAACCAAGGAGGCACACAATCAACGAATTAGAAGCAAACTTCTCGCTTGTCCCAACAATTCAAGGTCCTTTTGGGCAGTCGCTAAGGCAGTTAGTCAAAATTTTACCAAATCCACCATACCACCACTCACACGGCCAGATAATTCCATTGCAACCACACCTGTTGAGAGAGCGAACTTGTTAGTGAACTCTTTGCTTCACATTCTACTGTCGATTTCCAAGGAAAAACACCACCTACTATTCCCTTATTGCAGTCAAGGATGCCCGATGTTGTCTTCATACAGCGCATCATAAAGCGTATTTTAATGAAGCTAGACACCAAGAAGGCTTCTGGCGCTGACGGAATACCTGCCATAGTTCTCAAAAACTGTGCAAGGGAACTAACACCAGTTTTCTGTAGACTTTTTAACCTATCCTACAGAAAGGGAATATTTCCGTCCTGCTGGAAATGTGCCACAGTTCAGCCGATACCTAAAAAAGGTAAGAAGACCTTGCCAAATAACTACCGACCAGTTGCACTGCTTTCAATAATATCGAAAGTCATGGAAAAGGTTATCAATGAGTATCTTCTAAAATATCTTGAACGATTCAATATTATTAGCGATCACCAATATGGTTTTCGTAAACATAGATCAACAGGAGATCTTTTGACTTATGTAACACATGTTTGGAACAACGCAATTGAACATTTTGGAGAATCTCGAGCGGTTGCTCTTGACATATCCAAGGCATTCGACCCTGTTTGGCACGATGGACTGTTGGCTAAGTTGCGCTCTTATGGTATGTCTGAAAGGTTCTGTTTGTGGCTCTCATGTTTCCTCAGAGAGCGTTCTTTACGAGTGGCGGTCGACGGATTTCTTTCTAACACCCTCACTATCAACGCTGGTGTGCCCCAGGGCTCCATACTGTCTCCTACTCTCTTTCTCATTTACATTAACGATCTGCTGGAAAAGACCGGGAATCCAATCTATAGCTTTGCAGATGACAGTACGCTTGTCTCTTCATTCACCTTGAACGCTCGGACATCGGCTGCTCAGGCGAATATCCGCAGACAGCAGGAGGTCGTTCAACTTAACAAAGACCTGGAAGAAATTCTATCTTGGGGTGACAGTAACCAAATGGAATTCAACGCTACAAAAACCCAAGCGGCAGTTTTTTCTAAAAAAGTTAACGTTGCTGAACCCGACATAGTTATGTCGGGGCACTCCATTCCCCTAGCATCGTCGCTCAATTTGTTGGGCGTTAGTTTGGGAGCAAATATGTCTTGGCATGAACATGTTGCAGGCATAGCAAGGAGAGCTTCTCAAAAGTTGGGAATATTATTTAGAACCAGAAAGCTTTACACCCCACAACAACTGTTAATTCTTTACAAAGCCCAAATTCGACCAACTATGGAATACTGCTCCCACGTTTGGGGCTCCGCTCCCTAACATACACTGCATTTGTTGGATTCTGTTCAGAGAAGAGCGGTCCGTCTGAGTGGGGACCCGGAATTGACCGGCGGCCTTGATTCGCTGGAACATCGAAGAACGGTTGGCGACTTGAGTCTGTTCTACAAGTATTTTCATGGAAAGTGTTCGAAGGATGTAGTCCGCTTAATTCCTCCCAAAGCGGTGCATGTTAGAAATACACGTCGCGTTGGTGCTTCGCATCCGTATGAGGTTCAGCTTGTTACTCCGCGTACAACGCTTTTCAAGCAATCTTTTATATGGAGAACGTCATCCCTTTGGAATAATTTGCCCAGCGCTGTGTTTCCCACCGAGTACAATTTACAGCGATTCAAGAACAACGTGAACCGCTTTTTCTGCACTCGTGCCGCTCCTGGAGTGCTTTAGGGACTTCCCTGCAGCACGTGTACTAGACCAATAAAAAAAAAAAAAAGAAAAAAAAAGACATGATGTTACATTTCTTAATGTTAAGCTGTAAATTATTTTTTACGCACCATTGGCCAATAATATGTAAGTCCTTCTGAAGATTTATGCAATCCCGAATACCTCTTATTCTGGTGTATAATTTTACATCATGGGCATAGAGTAAATAACCAATATCTAAACCCTTCCCAATATCATTTATAAAAAGATTAAAAAACAGAGGTCCCAGTACAGATCCTTGGGGAACCCCTGAATTAGCATCATAAGAGCTTGATTTAGAGCCATAAATTTCCACATATTGCTTATGATTAGTAAGGTAAGAATGAATCAAAGACATCAATGAGTCCGAAAAGCCAGAACATAACAGTTTATTAAGTAGGAGAGAAAAGTCCAGTCGGATATTATGGACAGATGAAAGTCATTTTGTCAACAACGGCCAACCTAACAGAAAAAAATTATCGTTACTGCGCTGACGAGCACCCATACAACGTTAATCAGAATCAGAATCACGGCCATTGTGGCGTTAATGTGTGATGTAAGATAATGGGGAGACATTTGGTTGGATCATACTTTTTTAAGGGAACACTAACTGGAAATAGACACCTTAATTTCTTGGTTAATATTATACCAGTTTTATTAAAAAATGTTTCCCTTATTTTAAGAAGGCATATGTGATATCAACACGACGGAGCACTTACAACTGTGGCTGTTAGAGAGTATTGTATTTGAATGAACGGTTTCAACGAAGATGGATACGGGTTCGCAGCCCAGTTATTGAATAGGCACCTTAGTTACCACACCGCACGCCTTTAGATTTTTTCTTGTGGGGGACTCTTACCGATATTGTATACAAAACTGCGACAAATGATATTAAGCACTTAAAGAGAAAAATATCAGATGCGTGCAATAGGATATCTGGAGAAATTATTTACAAAGCTTCTCATCAAGCGTTAATCAAAATAATGAAAAAAAGCATGATAGAAGAAGGTAGACATATAGAAAATTTCCTTTCATGTTTTTTTTTTTTCATTTTCTAAGTTTCAGACATTTAATTTATAAATACGTCATAAGTTATGTAATGTTAAAAGTTATATAGTTTTTTGTGGTTTTAATAACAATATTGTATTCTTGTTTTTTATTGTTCAAAGGTATTTTATAAAAGGAAATAAAACCTCAACAGCATAGTAACTAATATTATTATCATTACTGTCAAATTAAAGTATGACAGCTGCCTACTAGATAAATTGTTTTAAAACCGCCAAACGTGGCATTCGATCCATGGCAACCGCGATGTCCAAAAAATAATATTTTAGAGGGTTTTTACTGCATAACATTTTTGCAAAACAAATTTAAAAAAAAAACAGTTTAAGGAAGAAATGTTAAAAAATTAGGGCTTTCCAGTGCCATTTTTTTTTAAAAAAAAAGGTATGTCGATGGAAAAAAAAGTTGTTTGGCGTCGCAGCGCCCAGCGTCATACACTATATATTTTTAAAAAATCTCACAATTTTCCATAAATCGGGGTCGGGCATCTAAAAATGATCACCTTATATCGATAAAGAGAAAATGAAGGGTTGTCAAAAAAATATTAAGCCTTTTAAAGTCAAAATTGAGACAATTGTTTTTTTTCTTTATATTTTGAGAGAACTTTATTAAATCAAATATGTGCCATTTTGTTCGATAACCTTCTGTCATTATTTTGGCGATACCATAACCCCCCGTCATTTTGAACTTTTGTGGCTTCTGGGCTAAAAAGTGTGGTAAGTGGGTTTCTGAGTTCTCTTTTGAAACTAACTTACCAGGTGTACAAGTATAAAATGCGGTTTTCATACAACAGATGGTGCATCAATGCAGTTTGTGCTATAAAGATTTGACACTGCGCCATTTTGTTGTGTCATCAACAAGTGGCAGACGCGCACGAGTGATAAACTGGAAAAGTGTGTGCATAGTGTTGGGTTGTTGTGTAAAATATGTTGAAATTTATACCGAACAAAGAGCATTCGCGGACAGCATTAATTTTTTGTTTTCATTTGAAGAAAACTGCTGTTGAATCATACCGATTACTTCGAGAAGCTTATGGTGAACATGCTCCATCGCAAGATACGTGTAAACGATGGTTTCTGCGTTTCAAAAGTGGTGACTTCGTTGTTGCAGACAAGGAACGTGGAAAACCGCCAAAAAAATACCAAGATGTGGAATTGCAAGCATTGTTGGACGAAGATGATTCGCAAACACAAAAACAACTCGTCGAGCAATTGGGCGTTAGTCAACAAGCTGTTTCCAATCGGCTACGAGAGATGGGAAAGCTTCAGAAGACCGGTAGATGGGTACCACATGAGTTGAACGACAGGCAAATGGAAAAGCGCAAAAACACGTGTGACATTTTGCTCGCTCGGTACAAAACGAAGTCGTTTTTGCATCGTATAGTTAGGGGGGATGAAAAGTGGATTTATTTTGAGAATCCCAAGCGCAAAAAATCATGGTTAGACCCAGAGTCACCATCCACATCGACCGCAAGACCGAATCGCTTTGGCAGAAAGATGATGCTCTGTGTTTGGTGGGACCAGAGGGGCGTGGTCCATTATGAGTTGTTAAAACCTGGGGAAACGGTTAATATTAAATGTTACCAACAGCAATTGACCGATTTGAATGGTTCGCTGCTTGAAAAACGGCCAGAATACCGAAGGAGGCAACACAAAGTCATTTTTCTTCATGACAATGCTCCATCACATACGGCAAAACCAGTTCGCGACATGTTGGAAGCACTCAGGTGGAAAGTTCTACCCCATGCGGTTTACTCACCAGACCTGGCTCCTTCCGATTACCACTTGTTTGCATCGATGGAACACGCATTTGCTGAGTAGCGCTTTGGTTCGTAGGAAGATGTGAAATGGTTCGCAGCAAAAGGGGAAGATTTTTACTGGCGTGGTATTCACAAATTGCCCGAAAGATGGCAAAAATGTATAACAACTTTTTATCATTCTTCCGAATTTAACATATTTTTAAAAAAAAAAAAATCCGCATTTCATACTTGTACACCTGATAATACCATAGGGGGAGTTCTGCAGAGACCGAAATAAATATTAGTCTGCCGGTAAGGTCCGACCTATACGGTGAATGCATTAAAACTTCCCAGTCACTCTAAATTTATCCCGAGTCATCAAAGATGGGTGTGGTCAGTGTTGTCGTGGTGGAAGACGGCATCCTTTCTTTTGATTAATTTCGGCAGATTTTTTTATCGCTTATTTCAATCTTATCCGTTGCTGACAGTAGAGTACATAACCAACCATTTAGCCAGGCTGCAGCGGCTCATAATGTAGGATTCCCTTCTGATCCCACCAAATACACAGCATTACCTCATTTCTGGAGCTTCATTCTTTTTCGATCAATATTCTTTTTTGCACATTATTGTCGTACTTATTATCGTCCATGGTTAACCATTTCAAAACTTATAGTAAAATTAGATAAAAACACATACGCATCAATCCTACCACAACTTTATGAACTTTTAACGAAATATATGTGTTGGTGTCGTTTGATACGGCAATAAAGTTTTCTCTTAAATTGGGTCAATTTTGTACACAGGTTTTCCCAAATTGGATACTCTTGTTTCTCATTATCTGTTAAAATTAGTTATAAACTAAAGTAACATTTAAACTTTAACTATTTTCCTTTTGAAGAAACTAAAGGTGGAGTAGGTAGAGTTTAAAAATTTTCTACTATTTCGAAAATAGAGGATAAAGGATAAAGGGTATAAAGGACCGTTGTAAGTAATTTTCACTTTCCATACTAAGGGAAGGGTATTTTATTTGTGAAAAAATCACATTTAGAGGTTTTTACATTTTTTTCACGATCAGATCATTATGGATGATGGACATTCCTAAGACTAACATCCAACGTTCGACAGATTTTCTCCTTCATTTTGTAACTTCTGACTACTAACCCTAAGATGTATTTGTTGATGGTAACAACTTCCGACATTAATGCTGAAACGAGAGTAACTCCGTACAAAAAAAAGGAACAGCAAATTTTGTCATAACCTCATTTATTTTTCAACTTAATCTCAATCGTGGGCTATACACGTCTGCAGCGTTTCTCTAGTTTCTCTGCGTCGTCTAGGCAGTGTTTTTGCTAAGGTCTGCAAAATAGACATTCATCTCGGCTATGACTTCTTCGTTCGATGAAAATTTCTTACTTTCCAGACATTGTTTCATGTTTGGAAACACATAATAGTCAGAGACGAATATGGGGAGTTAGTAAGACGTTCATATGTCATTTCTACTATTTGTACAGTTGCCAATACAGACGAGACTGCTGATGCATCTAAACGATCGAGCATAGGAGCGTAGTAGGTCCTTGTGATTATTATCCTTTTTTCAAGCTAATCTATTAAACTAATGCCTCTAACATTCCAGAAAACAGTCACCATTACCTTTTGTACTGGCTTCAGAACAAATTCTCCGCTAGCCATTCATTGTTTCGATAGTTCTTTGGTTTGTAGTTGGTAATGGTGAATCCGGGTTTTATCTATACGTGTCGGGATTCCCTTGATACAGCTTTAAATTGGCCGAACACAACCTAGAAATTCACTGTTTTTGGTTGATAGAGGGCTATTGTCGCACCCATCTTAATGCGAGCTTTCTCATGTCTAGGTGTTAATGCAAAATATTATGAACCCAATTATTTATGTTTAAGATCTCAGCGATATCACGTGCCTTTAATCTTCTGTTGTCTAATACCATATCATGAATTTTAGTGATGTTTTCTGACGTAAAGGCAATATATTGCCCTTCGCACCGTTCTTTGTTCTCTGTGCTTATACGAGATTTGATCACAAAATACGAGGAATTTTCGTTTTTCTCCAAAACTCAACAAAATAGTCCCTATCATACACTTGTACCAGCATCTTTTCGAATCTTCAAAGTACTTGTCTTAGCGATTCTGTCTTTATCTCCTCACTGTTGGTAAGATGTCGTCTTTTCATGGTATTTTTCATCTTCGGGGATAGGAAGAAGACGCAAAGGGCCATGTCCGAGGAATACGAAGGCTGATGTAACATAATGGTGTTATTTTTGGTAAAAAAAACTACGAATAAGCAGTGAAATGTGAGTAGGTACATTATCGAGGTTCAATTTCCACTAGTTGTTTTGCTAATAATCCGGGCATTTCTTTCGTATTGCTTCACGCAAACGGCCTAGTATTTCCAGGTAATACTCCTTATTGACTGTACGACTGGTGGCAAGAACTCATGATACACTATACCCTTGAAATCGAAGCAAAGAGTGGGCAAAACTTTCACATTCGATCAAACATGACAAGCTTGTTTCAGTCTTGGCTCTTCAGGAAGCTTCCACTGCGATGATAGGGCTTTAGTTTAGACGTCATATTGATATGTCCATGTTTTATCACCAGTTATGACCCATTTGAGCAAATCTAGATCATTGTTGACATCATTCAGCAACCCCTGAGCAAATTCGGCACTGCTGTTGTTTGAAATTCAACAATTAAGGATCAAATCTTACTGCCACAAGTTTCATGCCTAAAACGTCGGAAAAAATTGCTGGGCATGAGCCAAATGATATGTCAATATCATCAGCAATCTTTCTGATAGTGATTCATTCGGTGATTACACAGGTATACAAAAAAAATCCCTGTCTTTTAAGTGAGACACGTGTTTACTTAAGTATTTTTTTTATGAAAACACACTTTAAGTTGCCAGAAAACTATGAAATTGAAAAAAATAAATTTTAATAAACAATGTAAAAACTGTATAAATCTTTAAAATTATGGAATAAACCTATTATTTCTGACACTTCTAAATATTCTGAATCTACATTTATCATAAAAACTTAGGTTTTAGTGTTCACGTGTAACAAAAAACACGCATACACCACCTTTAACTAAGCTACGTAGTAAAATGCTGTTTAAAATATATATGTGCAACTGCTAAATTAAAAAAATGTTTTTAATTTTTATTAATATTGAACAAAACTATTATTTCATTGCATTTATTTATTTAACAAAGCATTTACCAACCACATAGCCCTCTTGTAAGTGTTAAAAGCGAGTTTTTTGTTGAAACTGAACATAAAACCTTATTTTTTGATGTCAAGTCAGAATTAAGAACTTCAAGAAACACGGAAAATAATAGTTTTGTTTAATATTCATAAATTCTAATTTTTTAATTTAGCAGTTGCACATGTCTGTTTTAAACATCATTTTGCTACGTAGCTTAGTTATGCGTGTTTTTTTGTTAAACATGAAAACTAAAACCTAATATTTTTAAGTTTTTATGATAAATGTAGATTCAGAACATTTAAAGATGTTCGAAATAATAGTTTTGTTCCATAATTTTAATGATTATACAATTTTACATTATTTATTAAAATTTATTTTTATTAATTTAGTAGTTTTCTTTAAGAGTGTTTTCTGAAAAAAAAACTCAAGGTGGATGTCTTTTTTATGATTTTTTTGGATTCAGCATAAAAAAATATTTAAGAAAACACGTGTCTCACTTAAAAGACAGAATTATTTTTTTGTATAACTATGTTATCCATAATCCTTCTTTTTTCACTTTTTCGACGTTATTATCGATTATTGATGTGCTTGGGCGTCCAGGATGCTCGTAATTTTTCTTGTTTCGACGACCCTCTTGGAAATCTTTGTATCACGTAAAAACACTTGTTTTATTGAGAGAGTAGTCGCTAAAACAATATTCAATATTTCCAATACGGGGCTGTATTTTGTTCCATTCTTAGAGCAAACTTCAATATATATTCTTTGTTCCATTTTTTCTACAAATAAAAGATCGCCGAGTTCACGAAAACACGTGTAACTTTTTCGACAGCCACCAATAACCTGAGCATTGAATATGGCCGTCAATGTCAAGGGTACCAACAGAATCAAAAACAATTGACAATTGGACTTCTAGAGACCGGGAAATCCGAAAATTCAACGTATTTTTTTATCAAATCTCGTATGACTTGTTCAAAAGTATGAAAACGATTTGTAAACCATCCTAATTGAACGCACGGAGTCCTCGCAGTATTTATTCAGGTTTGGTTTAGTTTCTTGAACTGTTTTCTTTACCAAAAATGATGTTTGATCAAGACACGAAATTTTATTTTATCGCTGAAACAGTAACAATGCCTAAGATTGAAAGAAGAGATTCTTTTGATAAGTATTAGAATTAATAACAAGAAAAAATAAATGGGGATTTCATAAATCTCTTGAGGTTTACACTTACCACAGTCGTCACTTATTTGTGTTCCTCGAATAAGGAGATTTTCATTGTAGTTCATATTAAAGTGTTGACTATTTTTTTTGTAGTAAATCGTTTTTTCATCGGAAATATCGATTGTCACTAAAATAAAATAAAATAATTATGTATTCAAAATAATAGTAACATATATTATGAAGAAAATTTTCTCTGTAAATACGTCTAAGATAAGTAATTAGGTGTTATTAATGGGTTTTAATTTATAGTTATTTCTTAATACGTTTTATAAGAGGTTCTATCATTTGCGGTAAAATAAACCAAATACTTTTCACTCTATAAACACACAACCAGAAGGTGATTATTCAGAAGCAAGATTGTACCTTAGTAATCCTTTGGGTTTCGGTAAATATTTATAGGCAGAGGCCGCAGATCATACCTCGTGTATTTTCTTTGGTCTAAGAACCCTAGAAACAAACTTTGTCGAAAAATATTGTTTTTGGATCTAGATGTACCGACTTAAAAACTAGTTTTGAATAGGTCATTTTTTGGAAAATCGTAAACATGCTAGCAGTGGTTATACAGAGCTTATTTTAAAAAAATTGCAAATTTTTGAAAATTTTTAAAACTTTGAATTTAAATTTTGCCTAACACAAGGTTTTTTCTCCAAATTTTCAATTGCGAATCCTATAATATGATCTATTAAACGGCTATATTCTAAACATGGATGGCGGCCCTCAATAGGGAGTTAGTTAAATGTGAATTCAGTGTTGTAATCTCGAACAGTAACGATCCTGAAGACGCCTCGTAAAATCGTAGGTAAAACGTCGGAAAGTTTACGGTTTCTCATATAATTTTCCAGGTTTTATTTTAAGAAGTAGTGATTTATTTTAGTTTTTAATTTTATCAAAGTTGTCTTATCCAAAATCAGTCAGATGATAAAAATCTATCCATAAATATTGTCTACTTTCCAAATTGAACAGTTTTAATGTTACCGATATCGAAAGTCTGAAGTTCGAGCAATTTAAAATATTATATTGCTGTTCACATTATTTTCAGTACATTATTGTATAGCGTAGGAGCACTAGAGCTGTAATAAGAAATTGTAATTTTTTGGGGGGGTATCGTACAACACTGTATTGAGAAATCGAACGAAACTAAAAAAATTGATGGATTGTCATAAACTATGGATATTTACCGAAGTACACAAAAGTTATCTAGAATTTTCCACAGAATTCAAAATATTAAAACACGCAGGATATGTCACGTTTGACGCGAATCCGGAAATAATTATTTATTTTGTAAGTACTTTAATTACACTCTTATACTAAATTTCATTTTGCTACTTAAACCTGTTTAATTATATCAGCGTGGATAAATATGGTTATATATATATATATATATATATATATATATATATATATATATATATATATATATATAGATATATATTTGTCCATGTTAAGGACAGTTTTAATGATATTGCATTAAACGGTAATGAAGGTATCTTATAAAATCCAGCGGCATCCATTGTTTCGTATTTCATTATTACAGCCAAATACTAATTTAAAATAACAAAATGGACGATATTAATAAAAACAGCCAACATTTTTTTACTTAAGCGATGAGGTTTTTGGTACAAACGAGTTTTTAAGGAGGGTAAAGAGATTAACCTCTTATAGCTGTAAGTTGTTGTTCTGGGAGAACTCAAATAAGTTACATCACCGAACGCTTTCTATCAAAATATTTATAAGAAATTTAAGCCTCTAATTTTTCCATCGATACTTCAAAATTTTAGGAAAAAAAAACACCCGCGGGTCTCGAAAAAAATACTAATTGAAACATTGTACAAAATACTTTAAAATAAACAAATTTTTATCTATATAAGTCTGTATTGTTCATAGATACGAAGAGAGGCCACCATAATTAAAGCTTAAAAAAGCAACACTATATACGTATATATATATATATATATATATATATATATATATATATATATATATATATATATATATATATATGTATATATCTATAATATATATAAAATGCAACGTCTCTCTGTCTGTCTGTCTGTCCGTTAGTGCGCTTATCACTGGAAAACCACTTATCCGATTTACTTACTTTTTTTTTAAAACATACATATGTTCTCTGGCCAGGTTATAGGCTATATTTTATTACGATAGGTAGCATAAGGAATGAGCAGTGATGACAATGGTGAATGAAGTCGGAAAAAAGTTTGCCACTAGCGCGTTCCCTTGCAAAACACAGTCTAAACCATTAAATATAGAATAATATTATGTAGCAGAGAATATCTACAATCTATAATATATATAAAATGCAATGTCTCTCTGTCTGTCTATCTGTCCATTAGTGCGTTTATCAGGCGAGAACCACTTATCCGATTTACGTGTCTTTTTTTAAATTCATACATATATTCTTTGGCCAGGTTATATAATAATAATAATAATAATCTATATCTATAATAAATATATATATAAAATGCAACGTCTCTCTGTCTGTCTGTCTGTCCGTTAGTGCGCTTATCCCTCGAGAACCACTTAACCGATTTACGTGATTTTTTTAAATTCATACATATGTTCTCTGACCAGGTTATAGATATATATTTTATTACATTTATAATATATATAAAATGCAACGTATCTCTGTCTGTCTGTCCGTTAGTGTGCTTATCACTCGAGAACCACTTATCCGATTTACCTGTTTTTTTTTTTTTAATTCATACATTTGTTCTCTGGCCAGGTTATCTATAATCTTCTATCTATAATATATATAAAATGCAACGTCTCTCTACCTGTCTGTCTGCCTGTCTCTCTGCCTGTCTGTCTGTCCGTCCGTTAGTGCGCTTATCACTGGAGAACCACTTATCCGATTTACGTGCTTTTTT
>CM032447.1:108621265-108846265 GCA_019049505.1 Pachyrhynchus sulphureomaculatus
GGCTTTTGTTAATTTGCCAGATTCTTTTTTAACTGCAAACATTTAAAATTTTTATGGTGTATCTTTTATTACGTAATTCGTATGTATTTTATTGAGAAAATAAATTCTAAAACTTTAATGAAGAAATAATTTATTAAAGCAAAAATATTTGCCGTTGAGCAATGATTATGCCATTAAACGTTGATGTAGAAAATAATGGTTAAAATTAAATGATTTATTGAGAATTGCCACCTGTTACAAAAATACCACTATTTAGAGAACACTCTATGTAAATAATATAAAAACATCGCTATTCTATAACACAAAATGCGCAACCTGCTTCACGCGTTTTGATTGTATTAATTAGTCCCATAACATCGAAATATGCATCTAATGCATATAGCCTCAAAATTAGTCTTTAATCAATTAGTTCCACTCAAGTGGTTAAAATTTACTACAAACTTGCCTTTGTAAATTAATATAGTTCATTTAGATATCCATTAGAGCAGGGAATATCATGTGTAGGATAATTTGAATCTAACTTAGTCTAGTAAGGCGTGTTCAAAGTTAACTTTTATATAGCTTCAATCAATAAGGCTCTTCCTAATTAAAATTAAATTTATGAGAATGTTTTTCTTTACTTTCCTAAACGTATCCTTGAAAAATGTAGATCGAATATAGAAGTTCCTAGAAACTTATTAAGCGTTTGTAAATTAATAAGATAAGAGATTTAGTGACTCAGCGCACGATCATTGTTGGTAACCTTGCTCAGTATATTAAAGTCCGCTTGTTAGTCAAGTGCCAAATTAGTACGCGTTTTGATCCATTGAATAACATTAGTCATCTTTCTGTTAATTTTTCGTATTTTTTTTTCAACGTTCTTTTGTAATACAATCCCTATTGATTTTTTAGTTAACTTTTGTATACATATAAACAAATTGCATCAAAATGAAAATTTAAATATCATATTACTGCATTGCAAAAATTTGGGACTTGATAAAAAAGGGATCTTCACCTTATGACTTCAATTGCTATATTTTATTTTAGAAAATATTATATATTAAGAAAATAATAACACATGGTGGAGGTTTAGTAATGGTTTGGGGTTTTTTTTGGCAACGGTAAAGTTGGGAAAATCTTTAGGATAGAAGGAATCATGCGAAAAAAATAGTATCAAGAAATTTTGCGAACTGAAATGCTTCTTTCTGGAAGAGATATTTTTCAGGGGAAATTTATTTTTCAGCATGACAACGACTCTAAACATTCTGCTAAACAAATTAGAGAACTTTTTGACTAATGGAAATTCGATGACGTCCTGGAACTGACTTGGCCTCCACAATCACCCGACTTGAACCCCATCGATTTGGGGGGGGGGCATTAGGACAGGTGTGTTCGGCAACACAATCCAACATCAGAAAATCACTTGTGGGAACTTTTACAAGCAGAATGGGTTAAAATAACCGAAGAGAGAAAAATCCTGAAAAATCATGAATATTTTTCTGATTTTCTAGACTGTAAATAACGTGAAAATAAATAATAATTCATTAAAATTAAAAAAAATATATTAACTGGGTTTATATATATATATATATATATATATATATATATATATATATATATATATATATATATGAGGGGGATTGATATGTCTTGTAAATTTCTACGAAACGGAGCCACATTTTGTTAAACGGCATGACTGTCGGTAAGCCGGGTAAAGGTTGTGTACAAAGTTTCAAACAGATGCAATGTGCATTTGTTTGTTGGTAGCTGTTACACGTTTTGTAGAAATGGGTAAAGGCGATTATCGTGCAGCAATCAATTATTTCTATTTAAAAAGGTGGGCTGCGATCCAGATAGACACTGAACTAAAGAAAGTTCATGGAGACTCTTCACCAGCACTCAAGACCATTTATTACCGGATAAATTAATTTAAGTAGCAGTATGAGCACTGCAGATGCGTTTCTTTATGCTTTTTGAGATTGCCGAGGTGGGAGATATCTCATATGAATGGGTATATAATATCCTGCTTACAATTCTAAAAATGAAAACGCGCGATAGGTGCCGCGTATGTATTTCAAAAAGTTGCAGCGTAATCCGAAAGGCTGTTGACATCATTTTGTGTGTGTGTAAACGAAACGTGGACCCACCATTACACTCTAAAGACGAACGAAATGATCTTGATAATATTGGCATATGGTACCGTAAATATAGTTGAAGAGAATAGGACTTCAAAATTAAATTAAAATATCGAATAAAAATAAAATTTCTTTGCAATAAAAAGGAGTTAGCAGTTACCTACAATTAACACACCTTATATATTTTGTCAAAAGATTTCATTTATAAGAAGTGCTTATTAAGTAAAGTTTAGGCCTTTGATATATTCTGAAGAATATCGTACGAATTGTAAACTTATACATATTTTAAACTATAGTATTATTGGAAGGAATAACCCACAAGGAACAAAAACTTTTGCAGCTTTAACCAGATAAAAAATCATGATCCTTTTCCGCATTTTGTCTACAATTATATTAGATACCTTCTTAAAGAAGTCCTGTGAAATCGTTGACGAAGCGTCTGAAAGTCAGTTTAATTCGACATGGTCTAATTCCAAAAATCATATTTCCTTAAAGAGACCTAGTTGTCTGACCTTCAACAGGGTCCTTTCGGACAAATAATTTTTAATTTTAATATGTAGAGTAATATACAGTTCCTAAGAAACCCTGAATGTTATTTATCAGCAACTTCACTGATCAACACACCAACTCTAAAGTTCTCTTGCTCCGAAACTTACTTTAAATGGTTTATAAATCACTATCATTAATATGTCACAGAAGGTATATACGTGATATTATTTAGTGTTCCGTACGGAACACTTACGGGATCACTTCGGTGTCCGTCTGCTTGTCTGTCATACCCGATTTTTTCCGAAACTATTTGACATAGAAAGTTGAAATTTAGTAGAAATATATAAATTTGCCCAATCAGAGCCTCGCAGTTTTGAAAGTTAAATTTTGACTTAAGGGTTTAGTTTTGGGGGGTGAAATCGGAAGGGAAAAAAGAATCTAAGGTCATCGAGTGGGGTATCAAAAGAAAGCTTGTGAAAAGTTCAAAAATATATATGTATATAATGTAATACCCGCGCAAACTTTTCTGCATATTATTTTACAAAAAAAAGGGCAAAAATTTTGAAGAGATTCTGGAATATTCTTCATGAAGTGTAGATTGAGCTGGTATAAAAACAAACTATTTGTCTTGACAATATGATGGACTTGTTTCTTTGTGGAAAGTTGTGATTTCAACCAGGACCAAGATCTCTGAAATATCAATATGTATTCGGTGCAATCAGTAATATCATGGTGACTGGTGACCAACGGATAGGTACTGAGATCAAATAATTTAATTTTTTTTTGCTGTTTATAATTAAATAAATATTTAGGTAGTAAATATTTGTTTTAAACTTTTATTACAAAGATGTCTCGCTTTTTATATATCTTAGTCATTCTTATATTGAAGATGAAGGTGTGATTGAATTTCATCAAATACTTCAACAGTCCCGGTACGGAACACTAATTGTGTAAGTCAAACTTCCACTTGTCCGACATTTTTTAAGATACTGTACGTGTAAATATAGTTTCCTATTAGAAAAAATGAAGGATTTTTGTTTTTTATTGTGTGATAATCTGAAAATTAAAATTTCTTAAAACTTAACAATTTTGTATAGTCACACTGAAAAGGATCTTTTTAAAAATACACCATTTGAAGATTCAAATCGTCGTGTTACGTTACAGTAAACCAAGTAACTAGTAACAGGGTGTAGATTTTTGATTTACTTTTCTAAAGCAAATTGTTTTTGGGTCGTATTTTTTCAGCTAATTTACTATGAGTTCAAAAATTGTATGTTAAATATAAATTTGTTCTTTCGAAGATTTATTTAAAGCCAAATTAAAAACAATAAAGACAAATAATTTCATCACGTACTTAAATAGTTCACAAAATATCTACTTTAATATGTTTTTCAAAGTATGTGTGTAACTTAGCAAGTTTTTACATATTTGGTACATCGTTTCCCTTTTACTTTTTACGCAAAATGTGGTATTCTAGGTGAGGTAACATATGTGACTAAACTCGGGGACAATCGTTTTTAGTAGCGTTATGGTGACGATAATAAATGTAGTTAGTAAGTATAAATAAAAAACCGACCAAGTACAAGTTGGACCTGCGCAATTAGTGTTGTGTATGGTAATGATCAGGCTAAGTTAACGAGGTCCTTGACATGTATATATCTCAAGATCTAATATGTATTTTCACGTTTTTTTCTTAGTCAGTAAGGTATAGTAGTTATAGCACCTTAGCTACCAAACAGCCAATAAATCAATCTAGCTCATTCTAGAATCTAGTAATAAAAAGGTTAATCAGATATTTACTACTTAAATATTTGTTTAATTATAAATAAATAAAATAAAATTATTTTCTCTGGGTACCCATCCGTGTGTACTGAAAAGTATATTACAATAACCTACACCCTGCATCAACATAGTTTTCATAGTTTTTTTTTTATACCAGATAAATTATCAAACCTAAAGCACTCGTGATAATCTTCGCTCAATTTATACTTTATGGAGAATAGTCCAACATTTTTTCAAAATTTTTTGATCAGTACTTTTCGAGATAGGGGACAACGATTTTTGGCATTTTTTAAAAATAACACAAAGAAAAGTGTGAGCAAGTAATACATCATGTATATTTTTTTAACTCGTGTTTTTACAAGCTTTCATTGGACACCCCACTTGATGACCTGGTAAGAATTTTTTTTCACTTCCGATTTCACCTCCGAAAGCTAACCCCTCAACATTAAACTTTCAAAACTACACGGCTCTCATTGGGCCATCAATTTCTGGACAGACGAATACCAAAGTGATCTCATAAGTGTTCCGAATGGAACACTAAAAATGATAAATATATTTACATTTTGTATTAAAAATGTTTCTTTTGACTTTTGGCGTAAACGCACTTTAAAAAATTTTGTTCTTCAATTTATAAATATATATCAAAATTCAAGGCACGCTAATATGCCAAATTTTTTTGTATAGCAGTACAACAAATTTCCAAGCGGGCAATATTACCGGCCTATTACTGCTAAGACTTCGATATAGTACCACTACAAATTTGATATCGCTCAGTGTATTTCCACATATATTTGTTTTTGAAGTGCATATTTTATGTTTTTAGGTATTATGTGTTATCAGTTATTTTATGAAACATCTTAGAGAATTCATACTCTCACCACTATATTACGCGGAAGAAGAGGCCTCTAAAATTTTACTATAACACGTAGACTGAAAAGTTTTTGTTCTGACACATAGATATCACCCTTTTCAAAAAATCCATATGATTTTTTGGAAGTACCAAAATTCAAACGATACGTGTCAAAATTTCATAACATTTCGAAGATTAGTTTACATGTTACAGTGGTTTTAGTGACGCTACTTTTGAGATTGTCAAAACAATGGAAAAAATCGAATTTCGTGTGTTGGTTAAACACTGTTTTTTGATGGGAAAAAATAACTTTCAAGCAAAGCAATGATTTGATAAGTGTTACGGAGCTCTGCCCTTAGAAAATCACTCATTTCTTGGTATGCTGAATTTAAACGCGGTCGTACAGACACAAATAATGCTGAACACCGGAATCAAATCGGCAGTCAGCTGAGTGAACAGCAGCCGGTGAAAGCCGCCCGAAGCGACCAAAGACACAACAGTAGGATGGGAAGGTTTTGGCCTCTGTATTTTGGATGCGCATGGAATAATTTTGATCGACTATGCCGAGAATGGAAAACCATCAATAGCGAATATTATATAACGTTATTGGTGCGGTTGAAGGCAGAAATCGCACAGAAACGGCCCTAAATGAAGAAGAAAAAAGTGCTCTTTCATCAAGATAATGCACCGTGTCACAAGTCAATGGCTACGACGGCAAATTTGCATTAATTGAAGTTCGAATTGCTTCCTTATCCACCGTATTTTCCAGATTTGGCCTTCAGCGACTATGATCTATTCGCAGACCTCCTTCTATAAGAAAGGTATAGAAAAACTGATTGTATCGCTCTTGAAGGGGACTATGTTTATGAATAAAGTCGAATTTTGCAAAAAAAATGTGTTTTAAGTAACTAGACCAAAAACTTTTCAGCCTATCTGTTATATGGCTCTTTTCGTTAAATACGCATACTAAAGTAGATAAAAATGAAGCAGACCTCATTTCATCACTGCATCGTGTTTAAAATTCTATGAGAATATAAACACATTTAAAATAATTTGTAAAATTATTATTATTTTTTCTTTGAAAACCTTCCTGCCGACTCTTTCCCGTTGTTAGTATTATTAGTTTTAGAATAAAATTGTCTTTCACGACAAAAAGGTCCGGTAGCTCTTGTCTCTTTATACTTTCAGATATCTATTGGTAAATCAATTATCTGTAACGGAAAGTATACCTATTTTTCTAGATATATTCTTAAGTATGTAATGTAAATGTAAATGTACTATAAGAAAAAAGTTCTTGAGTAATCCTCAAATGCATTCGTCGTTGGGAGTCTGAATCTGATGTCCCATTTGGCACAAATCTCTTGTAGTTTATTGAAAAATTTAAAAATGCAGTCTTTAGGCACTTTTATTGACTTCACGGCATTTGGATTCTATAAATGTCTGCTTGTCTCATCATTCTGAAACTGCAGTCTCAGATCAGATAGATCATCGTCAGCTCAATCTATTTAAGAAAATCTTTTATTTATTTTTTTTTTTATTCTTCGTTATGTTGATGTTTTTAATTTTTAAAGTTTATTTATTGAGTTTTTTCTAATTTCAAAGAGTTTCTGGTTGCTTCTGTTTGATTTTTTTTTTCTTTTTTAGGTTTTTAATGTCTGATCTAGATCTCTACTCATGATTATTCTTTGAACAAAAGAACGCTTTTAACAATCATATTATTGGATATTGGCATTTTCCTTCTAATGGTGAACCGCTGTATTAAATAAATTGACAATATAAAATACTTTCAAGAACTTTACCCGCTTTCTCTCAGGAAAGTGTTATGACTAACAAAAGGTTTAATTCTAAAACTTCATATTATTGAAGTTTCAAGTAGATTATAATCCTGTGAACGTTGATGTCAAGTCCTCACTTCTTAAATTTTCACGTACTTAAATAAAAATCGTGTAAGATTTACAGTGGTGCGATGCATGTGTTACAGTCTGTCAAGTAAGAACGTGACGGCTTGTATTCTTGAAAAAAATGTTACCAGAACATTTTTCGCCATCAATGTATTCTTTAGTGTACTAACAACGGCGCAATTACCTTAGTAAGTTGTCCAATCACCTCCTGCATCAATAATCGCCTGGCATCTTCGAGGCGTGCTGTCGACCAGATTTTCTGCATACTCTGCAAATTTTTTGATTCTCACGAGACAACTAAGTCCACAGAGTTTTTCCTTTGAGCTTTCTCTTTACAAAGGACTAAACGCTTTCAATAGAGTTGGCGTCCGGCGATTGTGAGGGCCACTGTAATATATTATCGTGTGTCCAAGTGAGCCGCTTCGCGACGTGATTGTCGCCCATCAAAGGTTTCTTCAACGTGCTTTGGAATTTGACATCATGAGCACGAAGATGTTGTCAAATGGCCTCATGGGATACATTCAAACCCGATTTTCTTATTTATGCCGCTTCTAGACACGTGAAAACAAAATCACGATTTGTTTTTCGACTTTAGGAGTGACTTTGCCTACCAAGCCACGTTTTTTTTTTCCAGTCGTCGACATTTTTCGTCTAGGTAAAATAATTTACCCATTTCTTCACAAACGAGACTGACTTTTTAATATACTTAGCGACTGCGGAATGTCATTTTAGGCCCTTTTGGATGGGAACAAAAAAAGACTGTTTCGAACCGACGTGCAAACAACTGATTCAATTTTGATTTTCCGTAATTTCCACGAAAGTTCGGAATCGACGGATACTTTTACCAAAAGGCGTCGTAGAAAAAAATGTTCTCTCTACCGATATTTTGTTGAATCGCTAGCATCGCATCTACCAAAAATGAATTATTGTGGACACGTTCTTACTTGACAGACTGTGCCAAATATTATAAATGTATGTTTGCAGTACGTTGAACTTCGGTAACCCTATTTACACTGAAAGCATAATATTTTAGAAAAGTTTCTTTTCTTTTAATCATCATCATATAATTTAATCACACTTTACAATTTTGTGTAATTGCATATCTGATATTTTTGTTCATTCAAATACTTATGTTCATTGCTTGGCACATCTATCTGATTCACTAAATCAGTTATTTTAGAAGAAATCTGTAAGTAATGTTACTACCGCCGAGATAATCATTAGAAAGTAATATTCGTAATGTAGAACAAGCAGACGGGAAGTATAACACGTAAGCTGAAAAGTTTTTGGTCTGACACATAGAAGTCGCCCTTTTCAAAAAATCCATATAATTTTTAGGAACTGTGAATCTTCAAACGATACGTGTCAAAATTTCATGACATGTCGATGATTAGTTTACAAGTTATAGTGGTTTTAGTGACGCTGCTTTTGATATTTTAAAAACATTAGAAAAAAATCGAATTTCATGTGTTGATTAAATACTGTTTTCTGCGTTCAAGCAAAGCAATGGCTTGATAAGTGTTACGCGGACTCTGCCCCTGGAAATTTACTCATCTCGGTATGCTGAATTTAAACGCAGTCGTACAGATACAAATGATGCTGAACGCTATGGACGTTCAAACGAAGTTGTTACACCGGAAAACATAAAAAAATCCACAAAATTGTTTTGGGTGACCGTAAAGTAGAATTGCGTAAGATAGCTGACACCCCAAAAGATATAAAAGAATGTGTTGGTCATATTTTGCATGAACATTTAGGCATGAAAAAGCTCTGTTCGAAATGGGTGCCGCGTTTGCTCACAATAGACCAAAAACAACAACATGTTGATGATTCTGAGCGCTGTTTGGACCTGTTTAAGCGCAATAAAAAGTATTTTTTACGCGATATGTGACAATGGATGAAATATGAATCCACCACTACATATCGGGAATCAAATCGGCAGTCAGCTGAGTGGATAGCAGCCGGTGAAAGCCGCCCAAAGCGATCAAAAACTTTTCAGCTTACGTGTTATGTTATGGTAACAAGACATTTTGGGAGGAATGTTAAAGAAAATTTTATAGAGCAGCACACGGGTTTTTTAAGAGATTACTGTGGAAGGTATTATATTAATGCAGGTATTTCCAAGAACTCTTTGTTCTTCTTCGTTTAGCATTTTGGGCTGATGAATAAAACTTTATATTCATTATAGTAAATACTTCTATGAATAAGAAATATTTCTCTGAGTAATAAATACTTTTATGAACATGTTGTTAGAGGGACTTCTAGGAAATTAACAATGCTGATGACTAATACATTAAGTCATTAGAAGATGGACAAAGGCATTAAGTCATACAGAAATTGAAGAATGTGAGTACCAGAGGGAAACTGAGGATGTGTGTGCAATCTTTCATAATTAACCGTTTATTATTATGAAGTATCGAGAAATGATGTTTAGTCTAGAGTATTCCGCATGACTCTGTTTTAGGACCTCTTTGATCTCTGGTGTACGTATTATATAGATCATACTGCTCTGATATACGTATACGAGATGTCATTAATTTAAGTTTTTTCTAAAAAAGTTAACGTTGCTGAACTCGACATAGTTATGTCGGCGCACTCCATCCCCCTAACATCGTCGCTCAATTTGTTGGGCGTTAATTTGGGAGCAAATATGTCCTGGCATGAACATGTTGCAGGCATAACAAGGAGAGCTTCTCAAAAGTTGGGAATACTATTTCGAACCAGAAAACTTTACACTCCACAACAACTGTTAATTCTTTACAAAGCTCAAATTCGACCAATTATGGAATACTGCTCCCATGTTTGGGGCTCCGCTCCCAAACATACACTGCATTTGTTGAATTCTGTTCATCGAAGAGCTATTCGTCTGATTGGAGACCCGGAACTGACCGGCGGCCTTGATTCGCTGGAACATCGAAGAACGGTTGGCGACTTGAGTCTGTTTTACAAGTATTTTCATGGAAAGTGTTCGAAGGCTGTAGACCGCTTAGTTCCTCCCAAAGCGGTGCATGTTAGAAATACACGTCGCGCTGGTGCTTCACATCCGTATGAGGTTCAGCTTGTTACTCCGCGCACAACGCTTTTCAAGTAGTCTTTAATATGGAGAACATCGTCCTTTTGGAATAATTTGCCCAGCGCTGTGTTTCCCACCGAGTACAATTTACAACGATTCAAGAACAACGTTAACCGCTTTTTCCGCACGCGTGCCGCTCCTGTAGCACTTTAGGGACTTCCCTGCAGCCCGTGTGCTAGACTCATAAAAAAAAAATTAACGGTATCTGCTGACAGGAACTCAATGAAAAGGTAATAATTTAATTGTAAATAAAGAAAAGACTCAAGGTTTTAACCTCTGCAAACTTTTCCTGGTTCAAAATTTCTGGTTAGTTTATTGAACAATTATTTTTATGGGAAGCTAATACGAAATTTCTCTCTAAAATGTAAGAAGTGTTTATTGAGTCATCTTAAAGAACGCTTGATAATAATGGTTTGTTGATTATTTATTATGCTCAAATGCACTCCCATATTTTCCAAATCATCAAGTTTTTGTAGAAAGTGTAGGAAAACTTCTCGAAATTTTATTCTGCAAAAATCTTACGACTGACTTTTTGCCTGCGTGTGCGTGAATTATGTAAAGTAAATTTGTGAATTATAGAATTTTAACATAATCATCTATTTATACACTGTTGAGCAAAAAAAAGTCAACTAAAACGATTTTGTTTCATTTAACACCGATTCTTGATTTTAATTTTCAAACAGTAGTATTATTGTTAGCATCATTGCTGATTTTCTACTTTTTCCAATAATACCAAAAACATTTAGATTTCCAGAAAGTTTTACGGATTACAAGGGTTTTACTCAATAGAACCGTTTTTGCTTGCTCAGCAACGTACTCGTGGCTCGATAGTTATCCCTATAAAAACACATGCAACTGCATTTTCCTAGCATTCCTTTATCGGAACTTGAACCATTAACATCTCTGATATACCTGCTCATTAATTACGTCATCGGAAAATGGATACCACCCCGGAAGAAATGACACAAGTCATTGCCCAATTGCAAGAAGGGCATAGCCAACGTGTAGTCGCTGCGCAACTGCCCTGAGTCAGTCAGCTGCTTCCAGAGTTTACAGACGTCACCAAAAGACTGGCGCCTTTACACGGAGGCCCTGATCAGGAAGAAGAAAGTGTATCTCAGGGCGAGACGACCGCTTCATTTTCAACACAACTGTAAGAAGAAATCGTCACTTGACCGTTGTTGTGTCAGTAATTGGACAGTCAAAAGAAGACTTATAGAAGCTAACCTAACTCAGAAGAGACCAACTAACGGACCGAAATTGACAGCAGCTCATCGACAAACGCCACTCAGATTTGCCCGAGAACATGTCGACTGGATTTTAGAGCAATGGCGCTCCTTCCGCAAGTCCCGAATATGCCTACATGGTAATGATGGAAGAAGACGGTTTATAAGAGGCCTGGGGAGCGCTATGCGCAGTGCATTACTGAAATGGTCGCTTACGGAGGAGGTTCTGTCATGGTGTGAGGAGGCAATTCACTGGATGCGAAAACCGTTTTGGTTTTCGTGACTGATAAAATTCATAGCAGTGGATTAACTGTTCACTGGTACATCGAAGAGATCCTGCAGGAACACGTCGTTCCTTACGCTGAACTTGTTGGCGACAACTTCGTGCTAATGCACGACAATGTTAGGCCATATGCTGGTGCATCGATGCG
This sequence comes from Pachyrhynchus sulphureomaculatus, assembly GCA_019049505.1. Taxonomy (NCBI): domain Eukaryota; kingdom Metazoa; phylum Arthropoda; class Insecta; order Coleoptera; family Curculionidae; genus Pachyrhynchus; species Pachyrhynchus sulphureomaculatus. The sequence continues at coordinate 108,633,132 of CM032447.1, forward strand.
GCAATACCAGGCGGAGGTGGGAATACCCACATCAGACTGGCCTGACCTCAATCCAATCGAGCATATTAGAGATGAGCTCAAAATTAGGGTTCGAGTCAGAAATCCAGCCCTTGCATCGCTGAGGGACTTAAAGGTTGCGATAGCCGAAGAGTGGGCAGAATTCCACAGATTGTACTGAAAAAGCTCACCCGCTTCATGAAAAACCGGCCGAAAGTAGTAATAAGGGCTTGGGGGGGGGGGGGGGGGGGGGGCAATAATACAACAAATAAATACAAAATATTGTTTTTGGTGTTTATCACTAAATTTAATTGTTAAACTTAAAATTTGTTTAATTTTTCCGTTTCTTACCCCTATTTTTAATCCTTGTTCTCCTTGTTTCCCCTTTCAACATTTTAATCAGAAAAAAGTATGAGGTGTGCTATAGAATTTGGTATCATTAGAAAGAAAATAGAATAGGCTTTCAAATGATACTAAAATCCTTAAAAATATATGAGCACTGAATTCTAGGATCCGTGTTAAATGAAGGATGAGTGGAATTTTTTTGCCCACCAGTGTATTTACGTAGTGGCAGCGGCAAATCAAAACTGCCAACCTCGAAACTGGAATATCCTAATGGTTTCAAAATACAGGCCTACTAACTTTCAAAACTTATTAGACTGTAATGACATAACAATATATAATAAATTACTCATAGGCGTCCAGTGTTTCAATGGGATAATTGCATACGATCTCATCATCGCATTCATAGCATAACAAATAATGTACAATTATGGTAGGCTCACGTTTTAAATTGTTCTATTTGCTAAAATTTGTAATTTTAAAATAATTTTATTTACTTATATACCTTGCATATACCTTCATTTATTCTATTTTTTTACTCATATACGTTGGTATCTATACTCTATTTATTTGAAAGTCATAGCAACAAATCATCTGGAATTATGCAAATTAGTATCAAGCAATAGTAAGGGCCCCAGAGTCTGATCTACATTTTACCTGTAATGCAGCAGTTCAAAAACTTTATTAGAATACCATCTGGCATCGGTCTAAATATTCGCAATCTCTTATGTTTGAATATAATAGGAAAACGACCCTCTTTTTGTTGTTTGGGGCGAAATAGTCTGAAATAGTTCTGGCCAGTGGTGGTGCGCCTGGACGTATACGTATTATTTGCGAATAGTATGAACGAAACAGTTTTATAATGTTTAAATATTTATTAGAGAAAATAACATTTTATAATGAAACATTATTAATACAAAAAAGATACAAATGAGGAAGTCAAACAACAATAAAAAAAGTATTATTATCAATTTTCTGTCTCCGCCATGCTTGAAAAACTATTATTGTCCGACTCCTTCGAATTTACATGTATAATTAAAGGTTTAACAATGGCATCCACTGCCATGGCCAGAGTCCACATTTTATCTTCCACCCTCAGTACATGCTCGATGCATATTTTCCAATGTTCTGTGGAAACATTAGATATGGCATTCCGAAAAAGGTTTTGTACGTCTGCTAATTTATAGGTCGTATTGTTCCTAGCGATTTCACCTTTAACCTGTGCCCATATAAGTTCTATCGGATGAGCTCGTAATGATATGGTGGCAGGCGATAAACAGTAATATTATGTTTTTTTTTGCCATTTCGTCGTTGACGAAACTTGTGTACTTGTCATTATTTCTGAGAAATTCAAGCTTTACAAGTTCTAATAATTCTCTCTTAACGCTGCTGTTGGAACTGATATGTTTTTCTCGGTCATCCAAGAGTGGATGACCTTTTTCAGCCAACCTAAGGTTGTAACTAATTTTTTAGAATGTTAGCTTACGTTATCCATTACAATAACAGAACCGTCTGGTATTAAGTCTATCAAATCGATATTCCGAAATAAAATTTCGGAATATGGTTTGTTACTTGATTGGTCACTACAACAGAAATGTCGAGAATTTGCAAATGCAAAATGACCAACAAACAAAGTTCCCATGAATGCTATATTCCATGCCTTTCCTCCTACGACTATAGTTTCTGAGCCTATACTCTCCATCAGGTAGGCTTTACGCAACGGTATCGATCGTTAAGACCGGAGTACCGTGGAGAGCATGTTGGAATGACTCTCGCTGGCTTATAGCAATCATGGTACTTTATATAAACGAGGTACTACTCGTTGGGCAAGATATAGACTATAAGCCAGCGAGAGTCATTCCAACTTGCTCTCCACGGTACTCCGGTCTTAACGATCGATACCGTTGTCCAAAGTCTACCTGATAAAGAGTATTGGCTCAGAAACTATAGTCGTAGGAGGAAAGGCATGGAATATAGCATTCATGGGATCTTTATTTGTTGGTCATTTTGCATTTGCAAATTCTCAACGTTTCTTAGGTCTATTATATGCGAAAACTAATCTTCAAATACATCGGAATTTATATCTTCGTGATAATCTCGTGTTTTCTTGGCTTCGAATGTTAAAAGATCTCCGTCTACAAAACCACTTTCGCTTCCAATATGCGTAATAATTAACCTACGTCCTTTACCGGATGGCGGTTTAAGACCAGTAGACAGACCTTTATTGAATGCTTGTCGAACATTTTTGATATTCCTCTCTCGCCAAAATTTCTTGACTGTGTACCCTTCATTTATCCACGTCTCATCTAAGTAATATATCCTTTTTCCTTCAGAGCGAGCTTTTCTAACTTTCCTTAAATAGTCTCTTCTCCAGTGTATAATTTCTCCACTTCCTATCAATAAAGATTTTCTTTCACACATTTTCCAATAAAAATTCATGCCTTTTAAAACACTCCATAGTTTTACTCTATCCATTTTCAGTATGTCTGGGTAGCTTGTCGTAGCCTGCAGGATCATATCCAAAGTTGGAAATTTTTTTTCCATAAATAAGTCATGAACAGTACGCCGTACTGTTTGTTTTGTATTGTCTGTTCTGAAGTTCTTTTCTGTCTGGTCTCTTTTTTAGAGAGTCTATAGTCCGCTCTTTTCTTCTCTTAAAATTCTGTAAACTGTGACTTTACCAACTCCGGTCTTTAAGGAACATTTTGTCACACAATCGTCCATATTTAAATCACAATTTTGAACGTTTATAACGAAGTCAAATACATTTTTAACTATACGCTTTTCCTTATGGGTTAGCTGCCTGAACTTTTGGCGTTTCGCTGGAGAAGACATTTTGTTAACACACTAACTGACTTGCCACTAACTGGGTTGACACTTGGGTAGGGTGCTCTAAATATCTATTTATAGTTGGGGCAACAGGAAGGAATGTCAATAGAATGATTTGATCGGCAATAAACCTTCGTTACAAAAGAGCATTGTTACCTGAGATACCCGGGAACAGATAGTACGCCTCCGTAATAGGACCGCCGGTCACTCCACTGGCATTTTTATTACTATCAGTTTCAAATAAATAGAGTATAGCCATGTATTTTCATATAAACTCTTATAAAATTTAAGTTTTGCATTGACAGATTGCAAAGAACAATTTTCAGTTTTGAGTCTATTTTTGTAATTGTATTTGACGTACCAATTGCATAATTTTTAGTAAATTAATTTTATAAATTGCAAACAGAAACTTTGGAGGTTGCAGCTTTCAACCTGCAAAGAAATGCAACCGATATCAATACAAATGTGTTAGTGCAACTTACCTGAGAAGATTTCCTTATTTTAAACGAACAAGAATTCGTCCATGGTTCGTTTCTAACGATAAAATTCTTTTCTTTTATAATTCTGTTACAGTCCGTTGTTTTTCCTTCATTATTGCAGTTAATAGGCGTAATCGGATCGTTGGTTTTCTGACACGGGACTTGTTGATACACTGCTGAAAAGCCTTTTCCGCAGTAATTAGCGTCAGTTCTAAAGTTTAAATCTTGATGAGATTTTCCTTTTAAGTTAATTGTCACTAAAACGGAAAAGTTCGATGAGGAAAAACACTCTTATTAAGTACGGACTTTTAATGACATTAGTGTTATTTAAAATAGACAGTGGGTGCTTCAAAAGATTTTTAAAAATTGCTGTCTTTTTTTTTTGTTTAATACAATCTTGTGTATTTGTGTTGTCTCACATTTAATTTAAGAATACAAATTTTTTAGATGAAGAAAAGTTTCATGTTTTTTTTTTTGAGCATTTCTTATTATTTTAGAAGAATATAGAAAACTTACATTCATAGGAGATAATTTAGGGTCATTAACTCGTGACAATCGGAGCCAAAAGTATAGTCCGACAGTAAATACAAAAAGTTTAAAATACTCAGTGGCAGAGTATTTTATTTTTGTCGGAGACTGTATTCGATAGTTGGAAACTTTCATATGGAGACACACATTATTACAATCACAGTTTTAATGAAAATAAATGTGGCAACGCCGCCAATGTGTATACCGAATGCTCTATAGAAGTAACGTCTTTATAGGTTATATTTATTATACTTTGTGTATGCTTACTCTTTAGACCATATTATTTCTGTTTTAAAATAAAAATAAATATAATTAAATAAAAAATGCCTTTTGATTACAATCGATTGCGACATAAAGGCAAATTTGCAAAGGAAAAACTCATCAATAAAGCAAAAAAAGTATTTCGGAAATGAATGACGTAAAAACATTAAAAACTGAAAAGCCTAATCTGCGTCGTGGTCGACGGATCGAGTTAGATGAGTTAGGAAAAAACTTAAAGTGTTATCTGTATAAAAAGTCCTTTAACTAGAAAAGATAACTAATGAGAAACGTTTAGTCCGTAATTACAAATTACGTATCGTATAAAGTGTGCGTCATGAAAAAACTTATACTGCCATCTTTAATGCCAATTTACATCGTGCTCCAGAAGAAGACACAGTGTGTCGAAACAATTGTCAGCAATAATAAACATAAGTGGTGATCTTAAACATTTGTTTAAATTTTTTATTCCTAGTTATTATGGATCTCCATCAAGTAACGGCTAAGTCAGTGCAGTATTAAAAAGTGTTATTTCAGATCTTATGATTAAAAGAAACTTGCGGCTTACGGTCTTATTTATTCACAAACTCGAAAAAACGACCGTTTTTGTCTGGAAAAAGCGGGTCCAGCTTCGTCCTCCGGTATTGGCAGCGTCTGCCTTTTGCAGGTTCCCTCTTATTTTATCAAGCGCAAACTCAGTTTATTGATTTTATATGGTTAGATAGTCCATTTTTGGATCGACGAATTTAATTTATTTAACTTATTTATTTACTGAATTTAATTTATTTAACTTATTTATTTTACCGAATTTATTTATTTAACTTATTTATTTTACTGAATTTAATTTATTTAACTTATTTATTTTACTGAATTTAATTTATTTATCTTATTTATTTTACTGAATTTAATTTATTTTACTTATTTATTTAACTTATTCATTTTACTTAATTTAATTTATTTATCTTATTTATTTTACTGAATTTAATTTATTTTACTTATTTATTTTGCTGAATTTATTTAACTTATTTATTTTACTGAATTTAATTTATTTAACTTATTTATTTTACTGAATTTAATTTATTTAACTTATTTATTTTACCGAATTTAATTTATTTAACTTATTTATTTTACTGAATTTAATTTATTTAACTTATTTATTTTACTGAATTTAATTTATTTAACTTATTTATTTTACCGAATTTAATTTATTTAACTTATCTATTTTACTGAATTTAATTTATCTAACTTATTTATTTTACTGATTTTTATTTATTTAACTCATTTATTTTACTGAATCGATAGTGCAGTATTAAAAAGTGTTATTTCAGATCTTATGATTAAAAGAAACTTGCGGCTTACGGCCTTATTTATTCAAAAACTCGAAAAACGACCGTTTTTGTCTGGAAAAAGCGGGTCCGGCTTCGTCCTCCGGTATTGGCGGCGTCTGCCTTTTGCAGGTTCCCTCTTATTTTATCAATAGCAAACTCAGTTTATTGATTTTATATGGTTCGATAGTCCATTTTTGGATCGACGTTTTTTGGGCCCTACAGTTGGGTCCGGTCTCGGCGGCGTCTGCACTTTGGGGCGTTCGACTTTTTTAGTGTCAACAAATGTTATAGTACTTGATTCAAGTGGTTAAATGACCGATTTTTGGATGTAGCATTTTGGGCCTTATCTTGGCATTCCAGGGCACGGGGGCTCCAAAATCAACGTTAAATGCTTCTATTCGACTCGCCCGTTAGAATCAACAATTAGGCAGACCGTTAGTCGAGAGATCAAAATTTCTGGACGCCCTCTTGGTTTATATTATTAAATAAATTCCTCGCGAGACCTCTGTAAATAACAAAAGTTTGATAGACACGTCACCATATCTTGAGATATTTTTATATCGAGGAGTTCAGTGTTTTAATTTTACAAAGACTGGCTCACCAACATAATCCACCCCTGCGTCACATTACTATTTATTTTTCTTGATTTAATGGTTGTTCCTGCAGCTTCTGTTATGATAGTTGAGACCCCCCTAGGTTTAACAGGTTGCGATTTATATATTTCTTTTTCATTTTTAATAGAATTGTCGAACAGATAGTCGTATTAAAACAAGTTTTAATATCTCAGGCAATCATATTGCATAGCCTTCTGTGTGTAGCTTTATGGTGTTGCCTCGCTTGCTCTATGAATTAATTCGGTTATAGTGTCTTTTACTTGTCGCCGCTTCTCTAAACAAAATTATTTCTGTCATGGCTTCCGCACCAATCTATTTTCTGTCTAGTCCGATCTTATTAGGATGAGCCACTTCAAGAGTTTCCCTCTGTCATCAGACACATGGATATATTGGTTTATCTCCTATAGGTTAGCGACTTTTAAAATAATGCTATTTATTTGCTGAGCGACGTAACTTCATACATCTTTAAGTATCTGCTTTAATACCTTCCTCATCTCTGTATATACTTTAAGACACTCGAATAACAGAAGGAAGGTTTTTATATTTTGTGGGGAAATGAACCATCGAATATATATATAACACGTAGGCTGAAAAGTTTTTGGTCTGACACGTAGATGTCGCCCTTTTCAAAAAATCCATATGATTTTTAGGAAGTACCAGCCTTCAAACGATACATGTCAAAATTTCATGACATTTCGACGATTAATTTACAAGTTACAGTGGTTTCAGTGACGCTACTTTTGATATTTTCGAAACAATGGAAAAAATCGAATTTCGTGTGTTGATTAAACACTGTTCTTTGATGGGAAAAAAATACCGTTCAAGCCAAGCAATGGCTTAATAAGTGTTATGGGAATTCTGCCCCTGCAAAATCACTGATTATTTACTCGTATGCTGAACTTAAACGCGGTCGTACAGATACAAATGATGCTGAACGCTCTGGACGCCAAAATGAGGTGGTTACACCGGAAGACATCAAAAAAATGGATGATCTTAAAGTGAAATTGTGTGAGATAGCTGACATCCTGGAGATACCAAAGAAATGTGTTGGTCATATTTTGCATGGACATTTGGGCATGAGAAAGCTCTGTTTGAAATGGGTACCGTGTTTGCTCACCGTGGACCAAAAACAACAACGTGTTGATGATTCTGAGCGCTGTTTGGTCCTTTTGAAACTCAATAAAAAGGATTTTTCACGCGATTTGTGACCATAGATGAAACATGGAGCTACCACTACACATTGGAATCAAATCGGCAGTCAGCTGAATGGACAGCAGCCGGTGAAAGCCGCCCGAAGCGACTAAAGAAACAACAGTTGGCTGGTTTTGGCTTCTGTATTTTGGGATGCACATGGAATTATTTTCATCGACTATGCTGAGAAGGGAAAAACCATCAATAGAGAATATTATATAAAGTTATTGGTGCGTTTGAAGGCAAAAATCGCAAAGAAACGGCCTCAAACGAACAAGAAATAACCGGTCAAGTGCAAGTTGAACTTGCGCAATTAGTGTTCCGTACGTTGATTGCTTTTCAAATAAAAAATTTTGTTACGGAGGTATAAAATGATAAAGTGACTTCACAAAACACATCCCAAATGAGTTTTCAACAAAGTTTGTTTCCAATCTTTACTGAAATCTGATGACCTTGAAATTTTTGTTTTTTTTATATACCAGCTAAATTATTAAAGGTAATGCACTCGTGATAATTTTTTTTCAATCTACACCTCGTGGAGAATATTCCAGAATTTTTTCAAAATTTTTTGATTAGTACTTTTCGAGATAAGGCGGGTGGACAGCGATTTTTCGCGATTTTTTAACAATAATACAAAGAAAAGTGCGCGCAAGTATTACATTATATATACTTTTGAACTCGTGTTTTTACAAGCTTTCATTTGACATCCCACTCGATGACCCGGTAAAAAAAATCTTTTTTCACTTCCAATTTTATCCCCCAAAACTAACCCCTTAAGTCAAAATTTAACTTTCAAAACTCATGGCTCTGATGAGGCCATCAATTCTTATATTATTACCAAATTTCAACTTTCTATGACAAATAGTTTCGGAGAAAATCGGGTGTGACAGACGGACAGACGGTCAGACGGATAGACGGACAGACACCGAAGTGATCTTATAAGTGTTCCATACGGAACACTAAAAAGTGCTCTTTAATCAAGACAATGCACCGTGTCACAAGTCAATGGTTACGATGGCAAAATTGCATGAATTAAAGTTCTAATTGCTTCCTTATCCACCGTATTCTCCAGATTTGGCCTTTAGCGACTATTATCTATTCGCAGACCTCAAAAAAATGCTCGCGGGAAAGAGATTTGGCTCTAATGAAGAAGTTATCGCCAAAACTGAGGACTATTTTGAAGGCAAAGACAAATCCTTCTACAAAAAGGCATAGAAATGTTAGAAAAGCGTTGAACTGATTGTATCGCTCTTAAAGGAGACTATATTGATGAATAAAGTCGACTGTTGCAAAAAAAAGTGATTTAAGTAGCTAGACCGAAAACTTTTCAGCCTATATTGAAAAATATCAGTCTGTCAATTAGTTCGCTATTTTATTATGACATGCTGTTATTATTTACTCATTTTTATTAAAAATTATGTTGATTTAATTATGAATAGAAGAAAGTCACCTAGATAGGTATTGATAAATTATTTACAGCTTAAATCATACTCGCCTTGTTTATTTACTAGATAATCACCGCAATATCTATATTGGTTTATTGCCAAATAATCCTTTTTAAAACAGTCGTAACTTCTCTCTGTTTGGAAATCATTAAAATATATCTTTACTGCACAGTATCCGGGTAATATTTGGAATCTAAAACAAAAACGAATATTTAAAAATAATATTTTTTTTGCAATCAAAACATAGGGATGTATGGGGTCCAGGTAGCTCTTTATTATCATTGCTAAAGAAATATATTTATTTATGTTGTTTAGTAGGATTTCAGAGACATGTGTTCTGTTTTATAAATCAGATTCATAAAAAAAAAACCGGTCAAGTAGAAGCTGGACTTGCATAATTAATGTTCCGTTTTGTGACTGCCTTTAAATTAATATGAAACTCTTACCTAGGCTTAGGCTAAGTTAATTAAGTCCTCGACATGTAAATATATTTTAAGATTCAATATGAATTTTCACGTTCATTCTTAGTCAGTAATGTATAATAGTCGCATCTTAGCTAATTAATAGCCAACAAATCAATCTAGCTCAACCTAAAATCTAGTAATAAAAGTGTAAAAAAAGTATTTACTACCTAAATAAAATAAAATTATTTTGTCTCTAGGGGAGCGAGGCGTGGTAGTAGTAATTATCTAAAAATTATGTTAAAAAAAATTTGTACAATGTTGCCGTAAAATATAGTTTTCATAATTTTTTTTATATCAGATAAATTAACATATATAATACACTCGTGATAATTATTACTCAATCTGCACTTTATGAAGAATATTCTAGAATTTTTTCAAAATTTTTTGATCACTACGTTTCGAGAAAGGGGGGTAGACAGAAATTTTTGACCATTTTTTTAAAATAAAACAAAGAAAAGTCCGCACAAGTATTACATCATATATATATTTTTGAACTCAGATTTTCATAAGCTTTTATTACCCCATTCGATGACCTGGTAAAAAAATTTCTGCTCACTTCCGATTTTACCCCCCAAAACTAACCTCTTAAGTCAAAATTTAACTTTCAGAACTACACGGCTTTGATTGGACCATTAATTCCTATATTTGTGCCAAATTTCAACTTTCTATGTCAAATTGTTATGGATAAAGTTGGGTGTGACAGACGGACAGACACCGAAGTGATTCCACCGGTGTTCCCTACGGAACACCAAAAACTAATAAAATTGAAGTAAGTATGTAAAATGTAGCGTTATCAAGACAACGAAGGTTTTGTCGATATCTCTGTCATGAAAATTTTGACAAGTTAATAATTAATTATTTATTATTTTTAGATAAATTTATATGAATGCTCAAAAGAAATTTGTACGCGTCAGTTGTAGTATAAACTAAAAAATTATGTTATATGGGATTAATAAGTTTCCAACTAAGCAAGCAAATATCATAAACAAAAAACCGGTCAAGTGCAAGTTGAACTTGCACAATTAGTGTTCCGTACGTTGATTGTTTTTAAAATAAAAAATTTTGTTAGGGTGGTATAAAATGATCAGTGATTTTACAAAACACACCCCAAATGAGTTTTCAACAAAGTTTGTTTCCAATCTTTACTGAAAACTGATGACCTTGAAAATTTGGTTTTTTTCTATACCAGATAAATTATTAAAGGTAATGATAATTTTCGTTCAATCTATACCCCGTGGAGAATATACCAGGATTTTTTCAAAATTTTTTGATCAGAATTTTTCGAGATAAGGGAGGGGACATCGATTTTTCACGATTTTTTAAAAGTAATACGAGGAAAAGTGTGCGCAAGTATTACATTATATATTAATTTTTTACTCGTGTTTTCACAAGCTTTCATTTGACCCACACTCGATGACCTAGTAAAAAATTTTTTTTTCACTTCCGATTTCACCCCTCAAACGAATCCCTTAAGTCAAAATTTATGTTACGGTGATATAAAATGATCAGTGACTTTACAAAACACACCCCAAATAAGTTTTCAACAAAGTTTATTCCCAATCTTTACTGAAAATTGATGACCTTGAAATTTCTGTTTTTTTTTATATACCAGATAAATTATTACAGGTAATGCACTCGTGATAATTTTCGTTCAATCTACACCCCGTGGAGAATATTCCAGAATTTTTTCAAAATTTTTTGATAAGTACTTTCCGAGATAAGGCGGGTGGACAGCGATTTTTCGCGATTTTTTAAAAATAATACAAAGAAAAGTGCGCGCAAGTATTACATTATATATATATTTTTTACTCGTGTTTTCACAAGCTTTCGTTTGACACCACACTCGATTACCTAATAAAAAAATTTTTTTTTCACTTCCGATTTCACCCCCCAAAACTAACCCCTTAAGTCAAAATTTAACTTTCAAAACTACATGGCTCTGATGAGGCCATCAATTCCTATATTACTACCAAATTTCAACTTTCTATGACAAATAATTTCGGAGAAAATCGGGTGTGACAGATGGACAGACGGACAGACAGACGGACAGACACCGAAGTGATCTTATAAGTGTTCCGTACGGAACACTAAAAATTGATCATTCAACGTAATCTCTTTACTATCCAGAGTATACATTTCCTTTTGACGCAGGATAGGCTATTTAGTTACACGGCGGCTACTCAACAGGAAACAAAAATTCTTAGACGGAATAAGAACTTCGAAAGCGCCTACTTTTTTAGCACATCTTCGAGGAAATTCTACATGCCCACTATTTTCGTTGTGTAAAGTTTATATTGAATCACATAGTTTCTGAGGAAATAATAACACAATTCTTTAGTTTATGGTGATAATTTGCAGCAAGTTTTATAATTTTTCAGTGCTCCACCAGCTACGTTGTCTAGTTTACTCATGTAAAATACTACTTCCCAAATTTTTATCCTAAAATAGCTCATTTTCATTAAAATTTATGTTATATTATGCAATATTGTTAAATTTTATATCATATATTTTTATTAAATTCCGCTAAATGTGGAATCTGCTTTACACCTTCCTACATTTTGAGTTTCTTTGAGATACTTTACCAATAAATAGTGGTACTTTCCTTCCTTTTCGTAATTTTTTTTTTAATAAACTCTCTAAAATTGTCAACATTTTTAAAAACGCTTTACTTAAGTACAAAAAAAGGTGAATTGCCTCTATACTAAAAAGGGCTTGTATAACTATTTCATACCTATAACAAATATTTTGATTTGTAGGGTAAACCACGGGATATCCGGGACTTTGTATATTACCATGTATTGAACTCGAAACCTGACAGTTGGTTACATCATGCGTATTCTGTTGAAATGATTGACACATTAGATTAAGACTATTACCATATCTTCTCTTCAGTGTAACTAATTGTTTTGTGTTCCATTGAACACATTGTTGGTAATTATATATATTCGTTAATAAAGTATCTATAGTTGAGATTTCTATATAATTAGTTTCCTCTCTGTCTTGTTTCTCTTGTGCCCATGATATATCTTCCTCATCTTGGGGAGCAAAAAAGTAAAAGTGTTTGTAAATACTGTCATATTGTCTTTCTTTCCAGTTATTTTGTGGAGCTGGCCGATAAACTCTTTCATTTAACAATTTTAGTTGGTCAATATTTCTATTTTCTGGCCATGATATTCTGTTGTACTGATCATTATAGAATCTGAAAGCAATGAAAAATTTTAGGATAAAGCGTATAAAAATATTGTAAAATATAATGGCATGATAGTCCTAAGCCATGCATAACTTAACCAATCAGCAATATTTCAAAAATAATGTTTCTCCGTATTTTCATAAAATTAATATTTTTTCTTTTCCTTTATATACCAAATACAGTATGTCCCAAAAGGTTTTTTACAAATGGAAAAAAAGTTTATTTTACATATTACAAAAAAAATTTATTCTTGCTTAAAAAGTTCTGCATCACATGGAAATTCATAATCAAGCATCAAAAGTTTAAAACATAGGGAAAATAAAAAATAATTATTTATAATAAATAGTAAAGTGTGTTTAAATTTAAGTACAGAGCAAAATATTAATTGAAAATTCAAAAAAAACTCCAGTTAAACACGTCAGTAATTGTGGGATTATTTATTGAATAAAGGAAAACGAAATTAAGAAAAAAATAATTTTTGAATTTTTAACTAGGAAGGCCACAAATCTAAACGTGAGTATAATTTTTTAGTTCCTATTAACATTCTCAATTAATATTTTGCTATGTATTTAAATTAAAACACACTTTACTCTTCATTGTAAATAATTATTTTTTATTACCTGCATTAACTGCATACCATCAAATATTTTAAACTTTTAATGCTAGATTATGGATTAGCAAGTGATGTTTTTTTTTCCTTAAAGCGCTCCACGAGCGGCATGTGTGCGGAAAAAGGCGATTCACGTTGTTCTTGAATCGCTGTAAATTGTACTCGGTGGGAAACACAGCGCTGGCGCAAATTATTCCAAAGGGATGATGTTCTCCATATAAAAGACTGCTTGAAAAGCGTTGTACGCGGAGTGACAAGCTGAACCTCATATGGATGTGAAACACCAGCGCGACGTGTAACTAACATGCACCGCTTTGGGAGAATTAAGCGGGTTACATCCTTCGAACACTTTCCATGGAAATACTTGTAGAACAAACTCAAGTAGCCAATCCTTCTACGATGTTCCAGCGAATCAAGGCCGCCGGTCAGTTCCGGGTCTCCAATCAGATGAACAGCTCTTCTCTGCACAGAATCCAACAAATGCAGTGTATGTTTGGGAGCGGAGCCCCAAATATGGGAGCAGTATTCTATAGTTGGTCTGGAATTTGAGCTTTGTAAAGAATTAACAGTGTTGTGGAGTGTAAAGCTTCTGGTTTGAAATAATATTCCCAACTTTTGAGAAGCTCTCCTTGCTATGCCTGCAACATGTTCATGCCAGGACATATTTGCTCCCAAACTAACGCCCAACAAGTTAAGCGACGATGCTAGGGGAACGGAGCGCCCCGACATAACCATGTCGGGCTCAGCAACGCTAACTTTCTTAGAAAAAACTGCCACCTGGGTTTTTGTAGCGTTAAATTCCACTTGGTTACTGTCATCCCAAGATAGAATTTCTTCCAGGTCTTTGTTAAGTTGAACGACCTCCTGCTGACTGCGGATATTCGCAGCAGCCGATGTCCGAGCGTTCAAAGTGAATGAAGAGACAAGCGTACTGTCGTCTGCAAAGCTGTAGATTGAATTCCCGGTCCTTTCCAGCAGACCGTTAATGTAAATGAGAAAGCGATTAGGAGACAGTATGTATCGGCGTTGATTGTGAAGGTGTTAGAAAGAAATCCGTCGACCGCCACTCGTAAAGAACGCTCTCTGAGGAAACATGAGAGCCACGAACAGAACTTTTCAGATATGCCACAAGAGCGTAGCTTAGCCAACAGTCCATCGTGCCAAACACGGTCGAATATCTTGGATATGTCAAGAGCAATCGCTCGAGATTCTCCAAAGTGTTCAATTGCGTTGTTCCAAACATGTGTTACATAAGTCAGAAGATCTCCTGTTGATCTATGTTTACCAAAGCCATATTGGTGATCGCTAATAATGTTAAATCCTTCAAGATATTTTAGAAAATGCTGATTGATAACCTTTTCCATGACTTTCGATATTATAGAAAGCAGCGCGACAGGTCGGTAGTTATTTGGCAAGGTCTTCTTGCCTTTTTTAGGTATCGGCTGAATCGTGGCACATTTCCAGCAGGACGGAAATATTTCCTTTCTGTAGGATAGGTTGAAAAGTCTACAGAAAACTGGTGTTAGTTCCCTTGCACAGTTTTTGAGAATTATGGCAGGTATTCCATCAGCGCCCGAAGCCTTTTTGGTGTCTAGCTTCATTAAAATATGCTTTATGATATGCTGTCTGAAGACAACATCGGGCATCTTTGACTGCAATATGGGAATAGTAGGTGGTGTTTTTTCCTTGGAAATCGACAGCAGAATGTGAAGCAAAGAGTTCAGCCAACAAGTTCGCTCTCTCAACAGGTGTGATTGCAATAGGATTATCTGGCCGTGTGAGTGGTGGTATGGTGATTTGGTGGTGGTTGACTAACTGCCTTAGCGAGACGACGATGTAGAACTTTTTATCAAGAATAATTTTTTTTGTAATAATTAAGATAAACTTTTTCTCTATTTGAATAAAACTTTTTGGGACACACTAAATGTATATATATATATATATATATATATATATATATATATATATATATATATATATACGCAATGACGTCGAAAGACGACAATTGATATCGAATGCCATATGGGAGAAGAAAGACAAATGAGTTATGGAATGGTTTCCCGCACAACGACGTAAGCGAAGGAGGCCAAATATATATATATATATATATATATATATATATATATATATATATATATATATATATATACGTATATATATATATATATATATATATATATATATATATATATATATATATATATATATATATATATATATATATATATATATATATATATATATATATATATATATATATATATATATATATATATTATGAGGTGAAAAGTATCGGGATAGCGGTCTATACAGTATAATATATTTCGCCTAACCTTTTCGGCTTCATCAGAAGTATTACTAAAATTAAAACAAGCAAGACATTTTATATATTACATTTTTGTAATACATAAGTGGCGTCTTTTGTTTTACACGATTAAATAACAGGAGCTTTGAAAAACTTGAATGTCCTGTATATTATTAACTTTAAAGTGGCTCACTCGATTTAGCCTTTTCCTATTTGACATATCAAATTAATTATTTCACCAGTAAATTTAGTTGTCAAATGTGACAAATTACACAGTCAACTAGGATTTTTTTAAATGGCATCCTTTATATTACTACTATTAAATATTATTTTTCTGTCCGGTAACAAAAATAAAGATCTTGAAATTTAGTTTCAGTACGTTTAAAATTCGGTTCAATAACTTGAGTGCCCTATATTTCGATAGTGGCTGAAAATAAATATTAAGATATATAATTCAATAAAATTCCGGGTTTCAATCCATTCGTCTAACAATGAATTTTCACGACGTTTCGAGAAAATCTCATTTGGTATTTTCAAGTGTAGCACTTGAAAATGGCAAATAAGATTTTGGCGAAACGTCGTGCAAATTCATTGTTAGACGAACGTATTGAAACCCGGAATTTTAACGTATTACATTCCACCATCCGTGAAAACCTCTATTGTTTGTTTTTTATATACTTTTTTGTTTTTTTCTTCTTGGGAATGTGGTTCTTGATTAATTTAGGCAAAAATTAATTTTGTTAAAATTATATTTTTTGTCAATTTGGTGTTGGATTTTTATCATTTATCATTTAAAAATATTTATTAATTTTTGCCTAAATTAATCAAGAATCACATTCCTAAGAAAAAAAAAAAAAAAAATATCTAGAACTGGTTCAAGAACGTAAAAATTTTCTTGGGATGTTGAATAGGAAAATAATAAATTAGGAGAGATATTTTAAAAAATTTCCCTATGCATCGAAGTAATGAAGTTATGGATGCGTGTTACTTTGGAGTAATTATAGTTTAAAGAGTTAAATTTTGAAGTAACATTTTTAAATTAGATTTCAAGACCTTACTTTTTATTAAGAAAGTTCTTTATACATATAAATAATAGGTTTTCTGAGACCATATTTATAGAAATATTTTTTTATAAAAATAGCAAAGATACATTACCTGAAATTGCCTGACGATCTTTCAGCAAGAACTCCATCATCTGGTGAGTATCTTTTTGGACACTCATCCTGGATAACTTCCAGAACAAATCCAAACATGTCGTTTGTATTATATCCAGAATTATGATATCTGAATACTTTGCTCGTCGAATCTCGAAAATTTGTAGTTAATTTTAAATCAGAGTTACATCCGCAAATATATTTTCCATCAATTTCTAAATGACCATAAGGGCAAGATGATTGTGTAGGAGGCCCAGTGAAAAAAATAAAATATTAATTCCTGAGTCTACAGACTTCAGAGCTTGCTTGCTTTATAACATAGATGCAGTCTTCCGGAGTATTTCTCGAATAAGGGAAATTGGGACTTACCATGAAAAATCTTTTTGAGGCAAATATGTTATTTTGGCAACACTGCTTTGTTACTGGAGGCAAATATGTTGGCTGCAAAGGTGTTTTTTTACTTGTCCATTCGACTTGAGTGGCTTTCGTCGTAATGTCAAATTCATCTCTGTTTTCAAAAGTAATATTACCCCCAGCACTCGAATTACTCGGGTCACAAGAATCAATTCTTGTTACTAACATCTTGAAACCCTGATTATTTTTTTCAGGTTCATTATTTGAAATAAATTTAAGTTTAAGGGATCCTTTTACCGCATTATACACTTTGGAGCCGTTTATTTTTCCACATAAAGCGTCTTGGTGTCCGATTTCTAACCTGTCTTTTATACACCCTACAGAAGTTTTGATATCGAAGTCAAGAAATTCTATATTAAATTGGACCGTACAATTTTCTCCTTTTAACAAATAAAAACATTCTTTGTCCTTAGGGTAAGGCGAGGGGTAGTTGTCGCTTATTAACGTATATTCTTTTTCAGTAAATATATAACCACATTGACCGCCTTCTGATTCATTAAATGTTGATTGTCCATAAACACTACGGCTACACAAAACTGTTATTAATACTACTATTATTAACACCAGTACCATCATTTTAAAAGCACATTAGTTAATTCTTAAAGTAATTATGAAAACTGGCTAATTTTTGACGATGTTCAGAATTTTTAATGCTGCATACGTAATATGCATGATAAACAAAGGTTTGGTAAAAATTCACATCCTCAGGAAACTAATATTTGATGATAGATGAAGATATAACACCTTGTAGAAGTAAAGACCGTGACTATATTGTTTAATTTTTCTTAAAATATATTAATTGTTTAACCGACACTGAAAAACCACATTATTTGTGTTTAATTATATGGGCAAATAAATTAAGAATTAAGACAATGAATGGCGGTCGCACGGCTAATTGCAAGTATTTCAAAAGGAAGACTTATGTTCTTGTAATTGTTAGTTGGTATTTACCTTATAGAGTGATCACACACATGTTTATTCTTATGTAATGTTGTCTTTTAAGAAAACGGAAATTGTTTTTTTTCGTAAAAGTTCTGAATAATATTTATAAATACATATATATATATATATATATATATATATATATATATATATATATATATATATATATATATATATATCTATATATATATATATATATAATATATATATATAAATATATTAGTTAGACAAATTAATTCGGTGTCTTTTTTACGTTAACAAAATATTTATTTATTGACCAACAGAATAAGATTCAATCATTTTTCTCAATCGCCATTATTCCTCCACATTTGGCCCACCTTTCATGGCGGATGTGCTCGCCTAAAAGATTATGGTTTCAAGTCGATGAATTCCGTTATGCCTTTTTAACGTACTCCAACGAAGTGAAGTGGTATCGGGATGGAATGTTACAGCGACAGAAGAAGATTAGTAATTAGACGGAGCTATGTCAAAAAAATACGCCGCGTGAGGGTGAACTTCCCATCCCAACAAAAAATATATATAAAATTTTCCTTTTTTTTCGCCATGTGTGCCCTAGAGGAACTCAAAACATTCACTACCTGGTGATCATTATATTCACTGAACATAGAACCTTTTCCCAAAGTTGAACAAGTCATTTGTGCAGCTTCAGAGACATTATTTTGGATTTGAAATTCAGTGCCTTAAATGCTGCTTTTCGAATGGCCTCTCTCGAGGCAGTATTTTGAGTTTATGTTAGTAGCAGTGTCAAATGAAATATTGATTTTATTTCTTTAGGATTGGTATTTCTACACTTACTTCGAATTTAATTTTAAGATTTCAGATACATATTTTAAAGGTTTTGAGTTAATTTGTACTACTAATAGATAAGTAGGGTTGAGTTTCGGATCGTGAAGTGTGTACATGCGAATCGAACGCCCGGCAATGGTCAACTCGTTCAATGAGCATTATTACGGTAGTGTTTCGATCTATTTCATTATTTTGTCGATTGTAAACGTGAGGGACTAGAAATAAAGCAGAGTGCAGTGTTAGAATTAAGACAATAAGTAAAAAATTTGGAGGTTTATGAGAATAATTCTGTGAAATGGTATGAAGCTAACGAGAAGATAAGCGACGACCTTGATCGTTTTACTGTTTAAGGTGATAAGAAGTATAAACAAAAGTTTTTTTTTCTTTTTCTCCCGTGTTTGAAAGTGGAATATACGAGGAACACAGGTAACGTTTTTATAACAGAAAGAATACCGATGATTATACCTCAGGAGACTCGAAAAGAGGAAGAGTCGAAGAAAAAGAAGAGCCAATGGGATTATTCAAGAAGAATAAAAAGCTGATAAAAACACCACAGAAAGAAAAAAACGAAAGAGTAGATAATGTTAGATATAAAGGATATAAAACAAGATCAGAAGAGATACCAACAAGAGTTGAAGGAACTAAGAAAGGAGAATGAAGTATTGAAAGAGGAAAATAAGATAATTAGGGAAAACATTAAGAAGTATGGATTTGAAGATGAGTAGACTGGAACAAAACAACGCAACGTGAGGAATAATATTGTAATATCGGGAATGAGATTTGAAGCAAATAGCCAACCAGATCTGAAAAGGGGTGTAGAACATTCTATGGAGAGGAGTATGGACACAAAAGTACAGATTAAAGATGTGACAAAAATAGGAGCGACTATATACAAGATAAAACTTGGAAACACGAGAGATAAAGAAGCTGTAATGAAAAATAAAAACAAACTGAGAAACCTAAGAGAGAGAGTTTACATAAACAACGATTTAACAACAGAGGAAAGGGAAATTCAAAAGAAATTGAAGCATATAGAAAATAGGATATCAAAAAAATCGTAATCGAAGGAAGAGAGAATATAAATGGGACACTGAGGAAGAAAAACGGAAAGAACAAACAAAGAATACTACTACCATCGAGTCAAAAAACTGAGAAAAAGGAGAGAGATAGGTAGATTGACGACGACCCTGGCAAAGATAAAGGATACGGAAGAAAGGACTAGTAAAATAAATGCAAATAAGAAGATAATTAAAGAAATAGATAGAAAGAAAGAAATGGGAAATATTTATCGAGATATTAGATTGAGAACACGGAATAATAGGGGTGTAAACGCAAAAGAGGATGAACTGACAGAAGAATAACAAATGCAATGTAGGAATCACAGAAATAGACAGAAAAGGAAATGGATGCAAAAAATTAGAAGGAAATGTCAAAAAAGAAAAAGACAAAATTATGGAAATATGGAGGGAATACTTTAAAGATCTATCAGATGGAAATGACATAGCATACAAAAATCAACATAGAGACATAATACCGAAACAAGATACAGAACTCACACAAACAGAAGAAATTAATACAGAAGAAACAAAAGAGGCAATAGGCAATTTAAACAGGATGGAAGGACATAGAAGGAAATATGGAAAAGACAGATATAGAATAATTCGACTCCACGGGCCTTACACTCCTAACAAAAGAGGTAGAAAGGCATAAGGATTAAGTAAATAATAGATAAGTAACAGTTTTAGTACTAGAAATTTTTTTTTATGCAAATAATCAATAATAGGGATCTATTTTGTCAACACGACAAAAAGTAGTACCCGACTTATAAATGTCTTAGATAAGGGTATATACACCATTCTTAGAGTAATTAACAATAGAATATCTTTTTTCATATGTGCTATTTCCTGTTTGAAACCTAGGAATACAGTAAATTCAATACCACAAAAACGTTTAATTAAATAAAATTAAATTAAAATTAATTCTAACACATGATTTTAAGTGTTTCGTACGGAATGTTTATGCGATCACCTCTGTGTTGGTTTGTCTGTCTGTCATACTGATTTTCTCCGAAATTTTGACTTAGAAAGTTGCACAAATATAGGATTTGGTAGCCCAATTAGGGCCGTGTTGTTTTGAAAGTTAAATTTTGACTGAGTGAAAAAAACAATTAGCACGTCAAAAATATATATGATGTAATACTTGCTCACATGTATTATTTTTAAAAAAGGGTAAAAAATCGCTGACCCTCCCCACCTATCTCGAAAAGTACAAAAATTTTTCAAAAAATTCTGGAATATTCTCCATAAAGGGTAGAATCAGCGAAATTTCACGAATGCACATGATAATCTATCTAGTACAAAAAAAACTATTTGACTTCACAATATGGTGATTTTTTTAATATACTATTCAATATTTTATGCCCTCGGCAGTACTTTCAAGGGCAAATTCCATGATATACATTAAAGACAACATTTCTTCAGTAATTATATTATTTACCCTTATGGTTGCAGACTGATTATAATAAAGGTTATGAGTAACGCGAAGATCTTTATCATCCAGGCTAGCAGTCCTTAAAACTGCTATCAAGTAGGCGTGCTTAACTCTATCAAAAGTTTTTTGATAGTCGATGAAACATACGTATATGTTAAGTTGGGAATGTGGAATCTTTGGCACAATGATACTACTCAGTATATATCACCACTACACCAAACACTTTATTTTTGCACTCGACGCGCGTTTCGCTAACCATGTTAGCTTTATCATCTTAGAGTCAATCATCGCTCCTGATGAAGCTACCATGGTTAGCGAAACGCGCGTCGAGTGCAAAAGTAAAGTGTTTGGTGTAGTGGTGATATATACTGAGTAGTATACGTATATGTTGCAGTTCTCGTGTCTGTAACGTTGAAAGCAAACTTGAAACGCAACCAATGTACCTCGTGTACCGTTCCCAGATTTAGAAACTAAATCATTCAACACCGGTTGTTCGTTTAATAGATGTAGAAGGTTTTAAATCGAACTTTTTGAAGTTAAATCCAAATTTTTATAATTGCTATTCAAAATTGTTAAAAATCCTCTTATTTTAATTAGATAAAAATAACAACCATTGTTGTGATTTTTTAGTTTACGTCAAATTATGGGTGTGGCAAATGACATAGACGTTTAATCATGGTAAACATTACCTTGTCACACAGGTCGACCAAAATAAAAAAAAATTCTCTGCGACTTCATTAAATACTGACTATATACATAGCAAAATTTACTCAGTTAATTTTTATGTCGACCACTTTTTTTTTTTGGTTTCCCCTTGAACTTTTCATCGCAAAGTTCCAATACGACAGATCGACTTCCATGGGTATTTTTCCATAACTTAAGGGAAATCAACTAGCTTAAACATTGCGACTCGTGGCATTTTGCTTCCTGTGAGCAGTAGTTTAGAACCATTCACTGGGGAAAAAGTTATAAAAAAGTGATACTTAAAAATTTGTAAATCTCGTGATTTGTTGTTTTATCGTCTTGTTTTTACTATCTAGAGCAAACCCATACACTTAGAATAAGCGTTGGAGTACAGCTCGGTGGACCTTTTGTGGTTTGGAGCTTGCCAAGAGTATCGCTACAAAAATTGTCATATGAATGGAACAGCAGCAACTGGAATTATATTTACAACTAAGCTATTTAAGAATCACACATGGAGGGGACTCTGTTAGTAATCCAATTTACCTAACTCTGTTCAGGAAATGAAAATTTTGTAACTCAGTGTAACAAATATTTCTGTGCCTGTAATTATTACTTTTCCAGACTTTAACATTTAAACAATCTAGGTTTCTTGCTACCTCATCCTTAAATCCATGATTATTTCATTGTTTTACTGGGTTTCCAGGTATATTTTTCGATACATTTTAATCTAAAAAAAAACGGTGTTATAGACACATTATTGTGCGGTTTTCACAATCAAATTTAGTTTGTGAGAAATTTAGAGTGGCATGGGATAAGATTATATTGCCTTATCCTTCCCATTTTCAAAAATATATAATGTGCTATCATTCTTACAAATAAACGTTATAACAAAATAACCGGTCAAGTGCAAGTTGAACTTGCGCAATTAGTGTTCCGTACGTTGATTGCTTTTCAAATAAAAAATGTTGTTACGGAGGTATAAAATGATCAGTGACTTCACAAAACACATCCCAAATAAGTTTTCAACAAAGTTTGCTTCCAATCTTTACTGAAATCTGATGACCTTGAAATTTTTGTTTTTTTATATACCAGATAAATTATCAAAGGTAATGCACTCGTGATAATTTTCGTTCAATCTATACCCCGTGGAGAATATTCCAGAATTTTTTCAAAATTTTTTGATAAGTACTTTTCGAGATAAGGCGGATGGACAGCGATTTTTCGCGATTTTTTAACAATAATACAAAGAATAGTGCGCGCAAGTATTACATTATATATATATTTTTTACTCGTGTTTTCACAAGCTTTCATTTGACATCACACTCGATTACCTAGTAAAAAATTTTTTTTTTACACTTCCGATTTCATCCCCCAAAACTAACCCCTTAAGTCAAAATTTAACTTTCAAAACTCATGGCTCTGATGAGGCCATCAATTCCTATATTATTACCAAATTTCAACTTTCTGTGACAAATAGTTTCGGAAAAAAAATCGGGTGTGACAGACGGACAGACAGACGGACATACACCGAAGTGATCTTATAAGTGTTCCGTACGAAACTAAAAAGAAGCAGAGAGAAGTCGCGCCAACATTTTTTCAGTGGGAACAAAAGAAAACGACACAAAAGTCCTCTCAATCTTTTTTTACAGTTGATAGGAGCCCTTTTTTTCTTTTCGCTGTAAACACAATGTATGCAAAATTTAATCATACATTTTGTCTCGTTTATTCAATTTTGGAATAGGGTTATTGGAGGAGATAATTACGAGATATGACATTTTATTCGAAAGATTTATAATTTTTTAGAAATACACGATTCTCTTAGGTACTGCTTATTTCATTTTCAGCGTTCCGTACGGAACACTTATAAGATCACTTCGGTGTCTGTCCGTCTGTATGTCCGTCTGTCTGTCCGTCTGTCACACCCGATTTTCTCCGAAACTATTTGTCATAGAAAGTTGAAATTTGGTAATAATACAGGAATTGATGGCCTCATCAGAGCCATGAGTTTTGAAAGTTAAATTTTGACTTAAAAGGGGTTAGTTCTGGGGGGTGAAATCGGAAGTGAAAATTTTTTTACTAGATAATCGAGTGTGGTGTCAAATGAAAGCTTGTGAAAACACGAGTAAAAAATATATATATAATGTAATACTTCCGCGCACTTCTCTTTGTATTATTGTTAAAAAATCGCGAAAAATCGCTGTCCACCCGCCTTATCTCGAAAAGTACTTATCAAAAAATTTTGAAAAAATTCTGGAATATTCTCCCCGGGGTATAGATTGAACGAAAATTATCACGGATGCATTACCTTTAATAATTTATATATGGTATATAAAAAAAACAAAAATTTCAAGGTCATCAGATTTCAGTAAAGATTGAAAACAAACTTTGTTGAAAACTCATTTTGGATGTGTTTTGTGAAGTCACTGATCATTTTATACCTCCGTAACAAAATTTTTTATTTGAAAAGCAATCAACTTACGGAACACTAATTGCGCAAGTTCAACTTGCACTTGACCGGTTATTTTTAATTCAATCGAACATTTGTAAAAATAAAAAAAATATTTCGAATAAATTTGTCCTTTAAGAACGAGCGCACGTGGCAAAGGTCAAATGTAATGTATCGTAGTCTATTGATTTAGCAAAAAAGTTGGGAGATAATCAGCAACTATTTGCCTTCCTCCTGCATACTCTCTAATCTCCTTTTATTGAGTTTAAATAAATGAATTTAATTCACTTGCCTATAATACGGTATCCTATTTCAATTCACTAAACCTAAAAATTGTCCTTTTTGTTTTCACTATAACCAGATGTAGTACCAGTGTAAATTGAAAGTTAAATATTATTTGTAACTATCTTTTCTAACAATATTAGTAATATTAAAAATAGTTTCTATTATCGTATATCAGAATCATTTCGGCATAACGATATCATTATTGTATTCGATTGGTTACTTTTGGTCCAGTGAAATAGGGATTCAACCTCGGAAAGCTAGAAAGCTAAAAATTTACATAAATTTTTGTTTTGACATTCTAAAAGTTAGCTTAAAAGTCTCATAGAATTTCGTATCCGCGAGTCAAAATGTTCAAGGTTAAACGTCGCGAAAATCGTTTTTTTTTGCAAATATCTTGTTTCCTGTGCTTCGAATGATGTTTGAAGCTATTATAAAACTTGTAAACTATAAAATTTTCTACAAATTTGGCCTTAGATGACATTTTATATAATTAACCGTTCTCGAGATAGAGCGCGAAGAGCGGGAAGCGCTCATCCGTATATAGGATAACGCTATGTCCACTGTGGAATCAAATGCATAGTACTGTTTATAAAATTAATGATTTACAAATATTATTATTATTAAGAAACTAGAATTATTTATTTATTTATAAATGATATTTATAAATATTATTCGTAAATGAGACATCCGTATGACAATATTTATTTAATTTATATAAATAATAAGAAACTCAAATGAAATAGTTTAAGTACAGGGTGGTCCAAAATGGACACTTTTAAAGGTAAACCCCTTTATCTAAAGGAGATAGATGAAAACTGACGTCGATGTCTGAGGCTCAATTTTTATGACAAACTCAATGGTTAAAACCGCATACCGATATCTAGTACCGTTTCAGATATACAGTGTGTTTTTCAAAAATCTGCATTTTGGAAAAATGTTTGTAATTCTTTTCCTGTTGAAAATTTTTGATTTCTGTTAAAACATTCTCAAAGCACTTTTTCACGTGGATTTCAACAGTGTAAATTACATTTTTTTACAACTAATATTTTAATAGTTATTGAGGCCAAAAAATGGCATATGCATATTTTTCCTTATCTGAATAGAGCTTTAAATTACCATTCTAAAAATATACCACACTTTATAATTTGCTTAAATCTACCTCAAAATATAAAGATTTTCAGTTTTTACACGAATTTTAAATGCACATTTTGTGAAGTAGGCTTTAGACGGAGCGACAACATGGATTAATTCAATTGTTTACTCGAAGTAGTCAAATTTTACTTCGGGATCAGTTATTGAATTGTCAAATAAATTGCAATGAAGTTTGAAAATTACGAAAAATGGGATATGATAGTGTGTTTCATACAAACCGAAGAAAATTCGGAAGCTGCAAGTAATTTGTACCATGAACGGTATCCAGAGAGGCGTCAACCCTTCAAGGATATATTCGCTTGATTGCGACATAACCTAGTTAATAGTGGCCAGTTTGAAAAGAAACGACCCAAAAATTATGCATCAAACAGGGATAAGGAGTTAGAAGAAATAGTAGTTTTAGAAACTATCGTAAATAATCCCAACTTTTCAACCCGACAGTTAAAAGAATCCACTGGACTACCAAGAACTAACGTAAGTCGTACTTTGAAGAAGCACAAATTCAGGCCATATAGGACAAGAAAAGTTCATCACCTTAGAGACGGAGATTTTCAACGGCGTATGGATTTTTGCCAATGGTTTCTGAAGAATTGTAAACATGTTCCGAATTTTTCATTAAGTTGCATTTCGACAGACGAAGCTTATGTAAGCAATGCAGGTATTTTTAACCGTTACAATTCTTATACGTGGGCACAAGAAAATCCTCATTTTAGTTGTGGAGCAAAGAAATCAAGGCAGATATGGATTTAATGTGTGGGCAGGAATTTTTAGAGGCAGGGTTTGAGGTCCATTTATATACGAAGGAACATTCACCTCTCAGAGATATTTAGAAATTTTAAGGCAGCAAATAGAACCTCTTGTTGATGAACTGCTGTTAATGGACCTTTTTTCAACATGACGGGGCACCCCCTCATAACGCTGAGGTTATTAGTAATTTTTTGTCGGCCAACTTCGACAATAACTGGATAGCCAACCAATGTTCGAACCGTTGGCTGGCAAGGTTACCGGATTTAACACCTGTGGACTTCTATCTCTGGGGAAGATTGAAAGACCTAATTTTTAAATTGCCGACAAACACCAGACAAGAGTTAGAAGTCGCAGTGATACAAAGTTCTCACTCCTCTTGAACTAATCAACTCGGTAAGAAGTGTCCAGAAAAGGTACCGCTTATGTGTAAATAAAACTGGCCTATATTTCGAACATCTCTTATAGAAAATTGTTTTGTTTTAGTTTGCTCTACTCGGAATAAATTGTTTTATTGTTGTTTTGTTTTATTTTCTGCATAGTTTAAAGTACTATAGCATTTAGTAAATTTCATTGCCTACTTCACAAAACGTGCATTTAAAACTCGCGTAAAAACTGAAATCATATTTTGAAGTAAATTTAAGCAAAATATAAAGTGTGCTATATTTTTAGAGTGGTAATTTAAGCTCTATTTGGATAAGGAAAAATATATAGGGTATCCCATTTAAAAAATATATTTTTACGTTAATAACTATTAAAGTATTATCTGTAAAAAAAATGTAATTTACACTGTTGAAATCCACGTAAAAAAGTGCTTTGAGAATGTGTATATAGAATCAAAAAATTTCAACAGGAAGAGAATTACAAACATTTTTCCAAAATGCAGATTTTTAAAAAACACCCTGTATATCTGAAAACGGTACCAGATATCGATATGCGGTTTTCAACATTGAGTTTATCATAAAAATTGAGCCTCAGACACGGACATTAGTTTTCGTCTATCTCCTTTAGATAAAGGGGTTTACCTTTAAAAGTGTCCAATTTGGACCACCCTGTACATTGTAATTACATTTTTATTTATCATAAGTTTATCGTAAGCCTATTACAATTTATTTAAGTTAAAATGTAAGACGATTTTTTTTTTACTCTGATTATCATTAGCACGCATGCAGCTTAATATTCCTGTTGTTCGTCGCCGCCTTCCTCGTCCGGTTGCCCGAATTGAATTTCCAGACCGTTATCCTCAACCTCGTTTTCGGTCATATTTGGCTCTATAACCTCAAGGACCTTAGGTACATATTCACTTTCTTGCTTACTATATTCAACTTACTATAAATAGAAATAGTCGTGTTAGAAGACCTTGTTTTGAGAAATAATATAGGTATATTATTGGTAATATCCAAGCATTTACACAGTTCGAAAAAGAATTACTTATTCTTTCACCTACTAAAAATGTAATTATAATAAATAAAAATGTAATTATAATGTATTAACATTTTATCTATAGTCACAAAATAACGTTAGAAGTCTTTTATATTACGTTGCAACTTTTCCAAATACGATTTTGAAATGTTTTCTTCATCTTTGTTCATGTGTCAATAAACACGACACCCATAGCGTGCTCAGTTTTTTAATTTATAGAACTTCATGCAGGATGTTATATATCCGTTTATATGAGATGCCTACCATCTAAACAATCTCACGAAGCTTAAAGCGACAATCTTCCATCACGATACCATGATTTTTATCGACCATTTCTTCAGAAGAAACCTCAATTGGTTGTCTTGAATGTTCAGCATCTGCAGTGTTAGTACGTTTAAATTTATTTATCCAGTAAAGTCCCCAAAAGCTTCCTTTCGTTCAGTTTTTATCTTCTTCTTCCACTTTTTTAAATAAAAATGTTTCATCACTGCACAATACTCGGCTTTATTCATGTCTACGTGTGAGACTAATTACTGACAATAGCTGCCAACGATCAACTGCGCGTTGCAGCTGTTTGAAACTTTGAACACATAGGAATCACTTTACCCATAGTCATGCCGCTTAACAAAATGTCCCGCCATTAGTAATTTACCAGACTTTTCAATTCACCCTCGTAGTTAAACATAATTTTGTTATTTTTACTTGAACCACCATATATTTGTCCATTAAAAAGCAAGGTCGTTATATTTTGTCAAATGGATTTTTCTTGTTAAGATTGATGTGCAATAGTTTGTTAATTATTTTTGAAGTAATTAATAATTAACCTATTACAGTATCATGGAAGTTCAAATGAGTAGATATTGAAACGATCAAGGTATGTGGTGTGAGCGTTGCAACTTAAGAAACTATAATTAGTTCCAAAACTTAGAGGCTTGAATATTTGAGATCTAACATTTTATTGTTAAAGTCGTTAAAGATTGTGGGCATTTACTTTACTGGAGAAAACTTACAACTAGTGAAATGTCATTTGAACTTCAGCACGAAAAAAATTTTATAAATAAAATGGGCTACAGTCCTTTGTCAAAAGTTCATTTAAATAAAAATCCATACTTTTGATAAAACCTTCGCTGAATTTAGTAAAAAAAATTATTTTCTTTCCACATTAATCTTTCTTGATTAAAAAATATGTATGAAAAATAATTGCCGCTGTAAAATTTAGACTTCGCACTGAAGAGTACGCATGCGCTGTGGAGAAATCCACAAATCAATGCAGAATTAAAAGTTCTGGCGGATTTATATCGGATTGTGCTGAGATTTGTTTGCTACGGACACTTTTGGGTGTATACTTTGTCTCCGGACTGTGGGACTAAATAGCACGGTGAAGCTCCCAGGATCAAAAAATTCCATAGGTAAAATAGTCCCCCGTTCGAATGTCCGGATGCTGAGATTACAATTTATAAATAGATTTTTGTAATATACGAGGTTTAAACTCGAATATAAATTCAGTACATCAACACTTGCAATCGAATTACCTTTATATTTTCGCTCTGTATGAAATCAAGGTAAGTTCATCAATCAGCACAGTCAACTTTCTATATCCTGAGTACGACTTCTATTCCCAGTTTAGGCGTAACTTTGGAATCTATTTTTTTGTTAGAAGCGATCTCGCTTGCTAGTGAGAAGAGGCTTTGGAGCCCCGAAACTTTGATGTTATGTGGTTAAAAATAACGACTCAACAAACCATAGGGTTTATCTACTGCATCTATCGACCAGCAAGTGATACTAACTTTAGAACACTTTTCGCTTCTATTGCAGATACCATCGATCATTTACAGATTAGTTATCTAAATGCCGAAATTGCCTCCCTGGCGACTTTAATGTCCACAACACCTACTGGCTTAAGTAGTCAAATACGACCGACGAAGAAATTCTTAAAGCGGAATTATTCTCAATCAATTATGGCTTTACGCAACTTATCGTTGAACCAACATTCTTGATCGAGACGGAAAGTTCGCTAGTCTTTTTCACCTGTTTTTAAATATCAATCGAGAGATCTACACTATAAGTCCGCCGTTAGGTTCTTCCGACTATAAACTGCTTTCGACATCGATTATCCTACCGAACAGTGACAGACGGGTGCCTAAACCGCGCAAGATATTGCACTACAAATCCGTTAAATGAGAGGAACTCATAAAATATTTTTGAGTTTTCTCTTTGTTAGATGTTGGTTTTAGATAGGGCGACCCATCTGACTGCGCTAAAGAGGTTTGTGATGTTATTTCGGCTGGTATGGAAGCCGACATCCCTTTGGTTCTATAGAAAATGCAAAGAAGAGAATGCATTGTTGCTTCTAAACATCTTGCCTACCGACAATGGCGTGAAATTTCTAACTTCATAAATCGGAATATCTTTGTTTGTACCTGGAAAGAAATTATTGACGAAAACAAGGAGTCACACAATAAAGGAATTAAAAATAAACTTCTTGCCTGTCTCAACAATTCCAGGTCCTTTTGGTAAGTCGCTAAGGTCAAGTCAAAATTTTACTAAATCCCCTATACCCCCCACCCACACGGCCAGATAAAACTATTGCAACAACACCAGTTGAGAAAGCCAACTTGTTAGCTGAACTTTTTGCTTCACATTCTACTGTCGATTTCCAGGGAAAGACACCGCCAAGTATTTTCATGGTGCAGTCCAGGAGGCAGGATATTGCCTTCAAACGGTGTACCAAAAAACGTATTTTAATGAAGCTAGAGACCAAAAAACTTCTGGTGCTGACGGAATACCTGCCTAAGAACTCGAAAAATGCGCGCGATATATAACACCAATTTTCTGTAGACTGTTGAACCTATCCTACAGAAAGGGAATATTTTCTTCCTGCTGGAAATGCGCTACAGTTCAGCCGATACACAAAAAAGGCACAAAACCTAGCCAATCTGACCAGTCGCACTGCTTTCAACAGGTACCATCAATATGGCCTTCGTAACCAAAGATCAACAGGAGATCTTCTAACATAAGTAGCACATGTTTGGAACAACACAATTGAACACTTTGTAGAATCTCGAGCGGTTGCCCTTTATATATCCTAGGCATTCGACTGTCTTCGGCACGATGGATTGTTGGCTAAGCTACGCTCTTATGGTATGTCCGAAAAGTTCTGTTTATGGCAAAAACCCAGGCGGCAGTTTTTTCTAAAAAAAGTTAACGTTGCTGAACCCGACATACTATAGTTATGTTGGGGCACTTCATTTATCTGACATCGTCACTCAATTTGCTGGACGCAAATATTTGGGATCATATATTTCTTGACATGATTTATATAGCAATTTTTACACGTTCACAGGCTTTTATTTATAATTTTACATAATAAATTCCCGTCTGTCAAGTAATTTTGTTCCTGTTCTACAAGTATTTTCATGGAAAGTGTTCGAAGGATGTAGCCCGCTTAATTCCTCCCAAAGCGGTGCATGTTAGAAATACACGTCGCGCTGGTGCTTCGCATCCGTATGAGGTTCAGCTTGTTACTCCGCGTACGACGCTTTTCAAGCAATCTTTTATATGGAAAACGTCATCCCTTTGGAATAATTTGCCCAGCGCTGTGTTTCCCACAGAGTACAATTTACAGCGATTCAAGAACAACGTGAATCGCTTTTTCCGCACTCGTGCCGCTCCTGGAGCGTTTTAGGGACTTCCCTGCAGCTAGACCAATAAAAAAAAAAAAAAAAAATTGACATTGATATTTAATGATAAGCTATTTTTTTGTGGATTCTGCTTTATAGGCATTTTTAGAATTTTTATTTGATAATGATTATGATTTACACTGCGAGAAATAAATATTTATAAAAATGGTAAAAAAAAACAAAAAACGAATAGCCCAAATGAAAAATTTTGGAAAAGGTTATTTGAACTTCATTATTCGTAACGCTATTATGGTAGGGTATGTTTAAGAATTAAACTAGGGAAATATTGGATTTCAAAAATACAAGTAGGTAAGAGATGAGAAAACTAATGATAGAACGAAGGAAGGTCTCACGTACCTATTCTCTCTCTCCACATAGCTGCATTTTCCTGAAAAGTACTGGTTATTATATATCAAGTATATTACACTATTTAAAATAAAATTTAAAGTCTATTGCTATTACTACAAGAAAATTTTGACATCTACTGCAGCTAAGCTAGGTGATACATGTATACCTAAAATTTAACCAATTATCAAAAAAACTATGGATCTAAACTTGGTTTACCTCAATGTGCTACGTATTGCTTACAGTAGGTAATGTCTTAGTAGCAATATAAAATATATAAATGTCATTAACAATATGAAAAAATCGAAATTCCTTCCAGAACGGTGCATGTTAGAAATACACGTTGCGTTAATACTTCCCATCCGTATGAGGTTCAGCTTGTTACTCCACGTACAATGCTTTTCAAGCAGCCTTTTATATGGAGAACATCATCCCTTTGGAATAATTTGCCCAGGGCTGTGTTTCCCACCGAGTACAATTTACAGCGATTCAAGAACAACGTGAATCGCTTTTTCCGCACACATGCCGCTCTTGGAGTGCTTTAGGGACTTCCCTGCAGTACTAGACATAAAAAAAAAGAAAGGCTTCGAACCACCAGAAAGGCACTAAGGCACGTTTCTCACGTAGTTGACGTTTTTGCTCGTCAGCTGTTAATACAGTTTGTTTACGTTGGAAAAATAAAATTTATTCCCCAAAATTAACATCTGTTAAACAACTAAAAATACACGAAAAACCACATACTAACTTTCCAAAATATAGTCCGGAAGAACTTCAAAATAATTATGCAAAAGACTTGCAAGCATTAGTTGGCAACATAAATAGAGAAAGTGTCGAAATGGGTCCGACGATGAATACTTAAAAAACAGAATTTGTAGTCGTTTTTAAACATCAAACCAACAATTGCCAATTATTCCTCGAAGAAAAACAAATAGAACGTGTAGAAAAGTACAAGTATTTAGACACTTACATCACGTCCGACATTGACCCAGACACCGAAATTAAAAACAGAATGTAGGTTATAAGAAAATCATTTTTAATATTCCAGACAATGTTCTGCAACAGAAACTTATCCCTCGCTCTAAGATTATGTTTTCTGGAATGCTACATGTGGTCTTAAATTTTATATGGAGTCGAGACATGGACGTTGAAGCAATACACTCCTAAGAAGTTAAAAGCATTTGAAATGTGGCTCTATCGACGAATATTAAAAATCCCATTGATAGCCAGGATCACTAATGAGGCAGTTCTACGAAGGTTAGACCAATCTTGACAATCATAAAATTACGAAGAACATCCTATTTAGGTTATGTACTAAGAAACGACAAATATTCACCATTGCTATCATGTAGGGAAGAACTGATGGTAGAAAGGGTGTCAGAAGACAGAAAAAGTCTTTGCTGAAAAACATCAGAGAATGGACCGTCATGAATGTAAGGGAGTTGTTTCATATTGTGAGGGACAGAGAAACATTTAGAGAAGTGGTCGCGAACCTCCATTAAGATACGACATGAGAACAAGAAGAAGATATTGACTCAAACAAATCATAAAGGAATTAAATTGTGTAAACATGTGTTCAAATTTTTACATTTTAAGTGCAACAAAATTCGATTTTTAACATTGTTCCTCCAAAACTTGTGTAATTAATTTGTTGGTGTTACAAACGATTATTTTAAAAGGTAAAAATTCTTGTATATATTTTTTTTTAATAAACTTGTTTTTTTGTGTGTGTTTTGTGTAATTGGAAGTTATGTTATAGTGCATTAGATTCTCCTATGGCTTGCTTTAGACAGATTATAGTTTTGTAATAGTATTTATTCTTAAAATAAGAGACTATTCCGGAATAAATGGGTTAAAATTTTTAGTAAGTGATCATCTTTCAATAAAAATTTTTTCAAGAAAAAAATATTGAGTATTTTTATATATTTTTTTATTAAATATATTGGGCAATATATATATATATATATATATATATATATATATATATATATATATATATATATATATATATATATGTATATGTATATATATATATATATATATATATATATATATATATATATATATATATATATATATATATATATATATATATATATATAGTTAATCAGGTCAAAATTTCGCAGTTAGCCCTAGTTGTTATAAAAACTAATTCGTCAACCAAGCTTTTTCCAGAACATTATTTCCTAGAATACTCATTAAATATCTAGTTTTTTTACATGTTCCACACAAAAAATATTTTTTCAAAGTTTAAAAGATTTCCTTTTTGAAGGTTAAGAAGATATAATGACAGATAAAAAGTCTGTTGTAAATTAGTGAATCCATTGTTGTTATAAGAGAAGCTAAAATACAAACCATGTGTAACACCCTAAAACAAGTGGAAAAGTTGCCAGTTTATAGTATTTTAAAATAATTTTTCCTTTTATCGGTGCAATAATAAACACTAACTTTTCTTGGCTTAGTCTTACTCTCGTGAGGACCTGAGTGCCAAAATTACTCCAGCTTTAAAGTGAATGCTTTTTAAGGAATTCGGAAGTGAAAGTTTTAAGTACCAAATCTCATTTTTCAATATTGTAACTGGAACTAAATTTAGCATGATCACATCTTCTGATCCGTTTGTGTTGTTAGTGGGGTAAATCAGTACAACTTTTTTCCAGTTATGAAATATTACTAAACAAATTCTATGAACTAGTTCGTATACAAAAGCTAAATAACAATCAAAAAATATGTGCTCTTATAGCTTTTCGAATTTCTAAATTGGTGTGGATCAGTCAATCTTGAAATTCTCATACACTTAAAACTTTTGCCCTTTGCGGTTAGTTTCTATTTAATTTTTCTAGAAAAAAGTGGGAATGGAGCAATAACATTTAATCCTAGATAATATTAATAAAAACTTTCCCTGGACTATAGTGAGTATAAACTCCTAACTGCGTTTTTTTAGTACCTATATAAGCTTGCTCTAGTATTCTGTTAAAAAATTCGCAAACTTCAAAAATACTTTGTATAAACTTTATAAACTTTTATTATACCTTATTCTTGACGAATAACAGAAAAAGAAAAACAATCATGTTAATAAATTTTATTTCAATAATATGTTACACATAAAATTTTTGTATGCGAGTACAAAAAAATGAAACAAAAATGAGATGCATGAGAATTTATTTTCCTAACTATTTACGAGAAAACCACATCGCTATATCTAAATACTTAAGTTAAATTTAATGAACAATTTGATTTTATTTGGAAAATTACTGCCATTTAACAATAACGTTAGATTTTTGATGAGAAATATACAAATCCGTACATAGATAATATAGTTATACTATATCAGTCAATAAGTCTACTTTATTTGGAAAAAAAAACTATAATGGGTGCCAAAACTAGTAACTGAAAAACAAACAGAAAACTTCAATATTTTAATTTTTAAGCAAAAACGATTCAATAAAACTACAAAATACAATGTACCTGTGACAATGGTTAAAATAGCTTCTATTTGCATTTTAAGATTTTAATCTATACTGCATTGATGCATTTTCGAAGTTCTGCTCTTTACGTAAGGAACGTTGTACTAAAAATTAAAATTTTGAAATTGTTAGTTTGCTATCTTTGAGACATCTTTTATAACCTTCCTAAAATAATAAAATATTGAAAGTAGAGAAATTCTCGGTAAGAAAAAAATTTGTTTTGTTGACATACTCTACTGTAGATTTTATTAATTTCTGGTGGTACTTAATGGATAGACGTTTACCTCAGAATAGCTAATGAGTTAACAAGGGTTAATCTGAGATAACTAAAGCTCATCTGTTAACTAGGTATTGAAATGCAAAATGTATGAAATAAATTTTTCTTTTCTTAAGTCTCAAAATTATTTTTTTTTTTTCCTAAATGTATTATATAATTGACAAAGATTGAGAAATTTAGACATCTCTTCAGAATTTTCTACAGGTTTGTAATGAGTGAGCACCTTATTTTATACATATCAATAGTTTAAATTGTGAGTTTTTAGTTAACGCAATTCATAATTTTCTTATGTAATAATTATTTAAAATTTGATATCAGCATTTTTTAACATTAAAAAGTGTTTAGCAAACTAATGAAAAAATGATTTTTTTGGTGCGTAAATGCCACCGCTATATCTCAATTTCTCTAATCATTGTGAGGTGTGGTTCATGAAATATATAAATTTTAGTTTCACAAGGAAAATTATAATTTCTTTACCGCTCCAATTCATACAAAAGAAAAAAGGATTCCCTTTATAATTTTACAAATTTGTTGAATGAGTGTAAAAATTTCTTCAATGGATTATTTGTAAATTTATGCAAGCGATTTTCGCTAAAGTTAAAATATTTGTATTGTTGAGCAGAACAATATTTATCCTTACAATAAATTATTCCATAAAGTATTAAACAGTCGCTTTAAATATTCAAATATAAGGGATGATTTATAAGTTGGGGAACTTTCTTAACGAGTTATAGTATTTACCAAGGATCCATTTATTTACATCTAAACGCAATCTAAGATTAATAGTGGACTCAAGGAACAGTAACTGGAAACGATGAGTTACTATATGGTTAAATGTAAATTTTGTTATATTTTAAAATTTTAAATATTTATGGGTTTTTGCCATATTATTAGATGAATAATCTAATGAAGCAAAATTATCATACATACTTTTAGCTAACACAGAAGAAAGTAAATACCATTACATTTATAAGAAAGAGCTAAATATTTTCTAAACTTGTAGTTTAATGACTCATATATATCCACATACATTCTGCTATTGAAAGTACACGTGTGATCATTCGGGTTTTTAGCAGCGTGGCATAGGCGCAGGAATGATGCTTGTATGTCCTTTTTCCAAATTATTTAAAATTTTAAATGCGACTCTGAAAAGTTTCGGTTTGTTTGCTAACCGGTATTGTTAGCATGGACCTTTTAAGTCTTGTTTACATTTCAGCCTTAAATAAAAGTCCTGTGGTATGCGACTAACATTAATCTGGATCAGTTTATCCTTGTGTATGTAAGTGGGCGAGAGAAAAAAGATGGTTGAAAAGGTAAAATAATAATGTACTATCGTAAAGTGATTTGAATCTATATCTGACCCTTATTAATTGAATATAACAATGATCCCTTGGCAATAGTATTTAATAAAAATGTTGTTTCTAACAATACAGACCATTTCGACAGAAGTAAATGTCATTTCATACAACTTTTCTTTATACAGGATGGAGTTTTTCAAATGGTTTTCTGATAACTTTTATAACGCATTGTTTGGCGAAGTGAGTTTATTTAATGTGTACTATAATTAAGTACAAATAATGCCCCAATCTACAAAATGCCTATTAAATTTAGTATGTTATTTTAAAATATTAACATAATATTCGAATTTATATCACATTTTAAAAAAGTTCCAATAGTTCGCTAGGAAAATTGTATGGATCGGTGCCATACTTGCTTAACTAACAAATTTTTAAATTTCCTGCTTTTGTGCTCTTTCAGTTTAAAGCCATCATATCGGTTTATGCCAAAGTTGCCTATCCCATTATTTATCGTAAAACAAGGCAACTTTGGCAATTAGAACCTGCGGTGGCACAGTTTGAGCCAGTCCTGCCTAAACAACAAAACATAGCTGCTGCAAACTTCGAGGCTTTTTGTTTATCTGATTTATCAGGTGATGATAGTAATAATGATAAAAATTTTGTGCCAGATGACGAAACTACAGGTAAGAAGGATATTTTTTGTATACAGTTTTTTACTTCCAAGTTACATAAATGTTGTTTTTTTGTTTACGAACAAAATGAGGATTAGGCATATTGTGCTCTTATTGAAAACAAAAACATACACGTCAAGTTAGTTCAGGTTAGGTAGGCATAACATTTTTGACAAGAAATGTAGAAAAATTATATTTACACCAAACAAAATATAATATAATTTGTAGTCTATACTTTGAGTTAGTTTTTTGTTGGATACTCTATACGTATCTTATTTATTTGGGTTCTATTGGGTATTTTGTTGGATAGGCATATCTGTCCCAGAATATTCTGCGAAAGTTTCAACACGCATTTTTGTCTTTTTTAAATTTTAATTTGATTATTTTTTTAATTGGATCAAAGTCAAAGGGAGGATGATGCGGCCAGAACTCAAGCCAACACGTAAGAAATTTATAAGAAAACAGAAACGTGCACGCGGTGAAGAATATGTTTCCATCAGAGGAAAAGTTATTCCAAAAAATAGCTGTGTTATGACAGATTGTGGATGCCATCTTCATTATTCAGAGAAAATACCTCAAGCTAGAAGGAAGCAGATTTTTGAACGATTCTATAATATGAATAGGGACATAAAGCAAGCATTTCTCGCTGGTGAAATACAGGTTTCAAATGTTGCCAGAAAATATACTAAGAACGAAAATAGTCGTAGAGGAAAAACACGAATTTACATGCTTCAAGATGACATGGATAAAGATCAAGTAGTTTGTAAAAAGTTCTTTAAAGAAACTGTAGCAGTCTGCGATGAAACTTTAACCAATGCATTGGACAGAAAGCAAGGAAGCGGAACTCCTGTACTGGATCGACGAGGGAAACATGTACCATATAATAAAACCAGTCCAAATGATGAACAAGCAGTATGCAGTTTTACTGAGAAATTTTCCATCATATGAAAGTCATTATTTACATTTTTCATCAACCTCAAAAAGTCCAAACATGTAGGGATAGTAACAGAAAATATTTAAATCTCGATCTAAATATGAAAATAATGTATGACTTGTACACAAGTCAGTGCACTACAGACGGACATCGAGCAGTATCACTGTTTTGTTTCGACACATATTCATTGTTTAATTTACCACGTTCAAAACTGCTTACCATCAACAACAAAGGAAATCACTCTTTACAGCGATAGTTGCGGAGGTCAAAATTGCAACATTAAAGTTGTGTTGGCACTGAGCTATATTTTGCAATGCACAGAAATTGAAAAAATAAATTTAAAGTTTTTTATACCTGGTCATAGCTTCTCTAGCTGCGACCAAGATTTTGGGAGAAAAAAAAATATCATTCCTATATTTTTCATCCAAATGATTGGATAAATGTAATTCAAATGCTAAAAAAACCCCAAATTTATTGCGCATCAGAAGGCAGCAGATCACTTTTTTAGTACAAGAAGTTTTGAAGAATCCATAACTAACCGAAAAATCTCTGTAGAGAATGACAAAGTGGAGTGGCTCAAAATTAGATGGATACAACTACGTAAGGAGGAGCCCAAAAAATGTATTATAAATACAATTACGTTGAAAATGATGTTCTCTTCAGTGCAGTTGATTTAACGAAAAGGGTCGGTCATGGTCGACCTGTACATGATTTTTCCTCTGAACTAACAATGTTGTATTCCCGTGGGCGACTTATTATAAAGGAAAAAAAAGAAGGATTTGATTGATCTTTTCAATATGTACCTCTAGAGCATCACAATTTTTATAGGTCGCTTCAAGCGGGAACCATCAATGAACCAACTGATGAACCAATTGAATTGGACGTTGAAAATGATGAATAAAATAATGTTTTCGTTCTTTTTTATCGTTGCTTAGCCAACAATTATATTACTTATTTAAAGTTTATATTAGCGCCAAAGTTGCCTAAAAGTTTATATCAAAAGAGTTTATTCATATGTTAAAGTTTAATTTTAGTTAAAGTAATAACTTGTTTCTTTACAAAATATATTGAAATGTTTCTAATTTAGATGTTTTTTTTTATTGCCGCTAATTTACTTTATATATTTTTTTACGTAACAATAAAAATGAGGATAGGCAAGTATGGAACTGGGCTACTCAATTGTTATCTGCCAACCTAATTTGATACGTATATATATTAAAATAGATTTGGCCTAAGCTATATGATAATTTCTTAGGAAAGTGTAAAAAGTAAAAGAGTGATTTTTTTTTTTAATAGACCAAATACTAATAGATGAATCCTAAAATTATCGATAGATATCGATGTATCGATATTTATAGATAGACCAATCGACAAATCAATTAAGAGGTCTAAATGTCTCGCAGTAAATTCAATAATATTAAATTGAAATAGTGAGTTTAAATTATTTACAAGTTTCAAAGATGAATAAGATAATATATGCCCACATTTGAAAAAACAATGCACATCTTAAAAAATTTTATTATTTTAAATAAATTCTTTTTATTTTTAATTTGAAAAATATCTAAAATAATCTATTAAAATGTTAGAAATTACTAATATATATATTAATATAACGATAACAACCATGGATATATCGAGTTCTGTCGGAATATCAGGAACTATTGATCAAAATATCTATAGGTATATGTCTATAACTATCGATATATCAATAACTATATATCGACAACTTAAATTTTACATGTAGGAAAAACTATTGATAGGTCAAATCCAATATTACTAGGTAAAATATACTTTTCAATTCCAGCCTGTAGAAAAGACATATTAAGCATAAAAAACAAAAATTTGCTTTCTTATGTTTCATTTCTACCCTTTTTTTTTCTAGTTAAACGCGTAATGTAAAATAGTTAACATTTAATAAAAATCCTTATGAATTTATTGATTGATTGATATTTACTCCAACAAACAATAATTTAGATTGTGAAGAAAAATTCTTCTAATTTGTATTCTATGTTATAGTAAAGAATTGAATAATGTTTTATATACAAATTTCAACACAAAAAATGCTCTGATTATAAATAATTATTAATCTCTAAAACAGTACTAAAGAAATCCAGCTAAAACTCTGTTGATATTGTATTATTATAAACTGACCTTCGTTCAATAACCTTTAGCATATCAATTTATCTTTGTAAATAATAAAGAAATAATATTCCATGTATAAAATTAGAGAAAATCGCTTGCCATATTTACCTATTATATACTAGTCATTTATATTTTATTATTTAACTTTTCTTAAGTAAGTTAAATGAATATTAAAAAATATACAATATGAATGATGGGTGATGATGTGAAGTGTAAACTGTTCAAAACTAAAATTTAAAATAAATAAATTTGGCAATAATTTTTTTTTGGATATTTCAAAATTTATATCAAATATCTACAAAAACACTAATCTGAAGTCAATGGAACTTCATGTTAATTACGAATATATGTAGATTATACATTAATAACATACAAATAAATTCATAACATTATTTGTTAATAATACTGACAGTTAATACTCAGTCATGTCAATTGTTAATAATTAAGAAAGATTGTTTTTCAGCCAACAAATCGAATATTTTTAAAAACAAGTGAAGCCGGCCGTTTTCTGTTACAGAAGTCGACTAATTGCCCTCTTTTTCCACCACGTTCTCCATGAAGAGCTACAAATAATCTGAAAACGTCGTCTTTTCTCGGTGAGCAGATATACGAGGGTTCATATCTGAAAAAGAAAAAAAAAATTTCACACACTTCACCATATTTTGAATAGAAAGGGTGGTAAGAATCTTAGCCGAACTCAAGGGATACCTGATCACAAAATAAATATGAATTCAATACAATTAGTCGAGACTAGACTCAACATAACATAAAATAGTATAAATTTAATTTATACATACTATGAATGTACTCGATTGTAAATAAAACTATTAGATGTCGCAGGCATAATTAGTCGTCGTTATTATATTTATATTATATAGTTCCTGTTCTATAAATTTAGTTTTTTATTTTTCATTATACGTAAGTGTTTCTCTTTAATTTATGATAATTTGTTGATTGATTTTCTTCATGTGCTTTAAAAAAAGATGCAGATACAATGTTCAAACATAAGCAAGAGCCAAAAAAAAAGCTCTAATAATTTTATTTTTTAATGTATACTTTTCTATTTATTACTGATCTTCTTTCCTGGAGGTCCTAAATATGGAGGTAACAGATTCGTTGGGCTTCTAGTTAAATGTTATGATATTTTAATAAAGATATTTTCGGCTAAGTTCTCAAAAGAATTCAGTCTTTCCATTTCTATTCTGGTTCTTCTTGGATGTCGTCCAATTTGTAGTTTCGCATTATCGGATGTAAAAGTAAATCAATCATCTACTAACCTGTATTAAATCCGCAAAGGCGAAATTTACCAATAAATGATTTATTGATTAAGAATCTTCAGTTCCATTAGAGAAGTTAGGCTTTACTAAAAAATAGCTGCGGAATCATATCTCTTTATTTCTGTGGAAAACGGATATTAGACCATATTCGTTTTATTTTTCACCCTATGATCCTATTTTTACCATTAATCTTTTTGTTAATACTTCAATCAAACTCCTTGTCGACAAGACATATTTATTAAAGACTGAGGTTTGGAAAGATTCTTGAAAATTGCATTTCAATATCTATCTGAGCTTGTATTTTGTATCTTTCTTTTGGTGATTTTTTGTCTCGAAATATACTTGTGGGCTTAAATATACTTACATAGCAACGTCAACGTCCTTTTCGTTGTATGTACAATGTAATATCTGTTTTTTCTTGTTGGATTAGATCTGTTCTGTTACACCCTTTTACTGTTACAGTAGCTATATAGCTGAGATATTTAATGAGTATTATTAATCTATTAAATTTATATGGTATGTCTCAAGAAATTTCATTCAATTATCGTATTACATTAACCATTATGTAAGTTCATTATATTCTTGAGTTTTACCTCTCATTTATTTTAATGGGTATAAATGGTCCAATATTTTATATTATATCTTATAAAAGCCAGCATATTCTTCCTGTTCCAATGCATCAAGCTTATTGGAGATTGTATTTTTTAAAATTCTTAGGATTATTTCCACAATTGTCAATAATAAGATGCGTCCATCATTTTTGAAACTTTTCCTTTCTTTTAGATAATATTATTATTCATGTTTTTCTATAATTCTGATGACTTATTTATATCCAAGCTATTGTTAAATAGTTTTTCTAATGGTGATATTTTTCTATCACCCCATTTAAATGCATTCTATTGCTATCTAGTCTGGCCCAGATGATATATTATTTTTTTACATTCTGTAGTTCAGGATTATTTCGTACCTACTTAGTGGTGGTCGATCTTCTATGCAATGGTTGGTATGATGAACTATTTTATCAGTTGGATTTTGTAGTTGCTAAACAATTTTCCCTAAGTATAGGTTTGCCTAAGGTATTAAAACATAAGTAAGCTAAAGCTGAAAAAGCTAAAGCTGAATCTGAAGCTAAAGCTGAAGCTAAAGTCTAAGCTGAAGCCGAAGCCGAAGCTGAAGCCGAAGCTAAAACCGAAGCTAAAGCCGAAGCCGAGGCCGAAGCTAAAGCCGAAGCCAAAGCCGAAGCTAAAGCCGAAGCTAAAGCTAGAGCTAAAAGAACATCTTTTATAATTTTCCCACTTTTTTTGTGAAATATTCTTTTTAAATACTTTGGACTTTGAATATTTTCTGTCTTATTTTTCTTGATATTCCGAAACAGCTTTGACAACTTTTTCTCTAATTTCCTTAGAGAGCGAGATGTAACATCCTTTACTTCACATGTTAAAACGGTCACCAGACTAATAGCTTTTATATAAGACGGCTTGCATTTATCAACTGCCTTCTTTCATGTCTCCTATAGATCAATATTATCGCTTTCACTAGTGTGTAATCTTTTAATATATTGAGTTGAGGAATGTTACATCTCTTGTGTCGGTAAATATGATTATTACTTACATAAAAATAACAATATTAATATTCCACGCTTATGCTAACGGTCCAAACAATTTTTAACCATAATAGTGTTAGAATTATTTCAGTTAATTACGTGTATTATGTCCAAACTAGCATAATAATTATAGCTAATTTTGCAACTGAACTTTATAACTAATAAACGAACCTAAATGTTGCCGGACTAAATAAATAATGATTTAAATTTTTCATGAGGGGTAACAATGATTTATTACTCTCTCC
This sequence comes from Pachyrhynchus sulphureomaculatus, assembly GCA_019049505.1. Classification (NCBI taxonomy): domain Eukaryota; kingdom Metazoa; phylum Arthropoda; class Insecta; order Coleoptera; family Curculionidae; genus Pachyrhynchus; species Pachyrhynchus sulphureomaculatus. The sequence continues at coordinate 108,677,185 of CM032447.1, forward strand.
AGTTTTGAGATATGGTTATAGAGTTAAGATTATTTATTTTGTTTACTAAACTCTAAGTAAGAGTAAGTGTGTTTATACTACATTAACATTTCGTTCACTTAATCGTAAACAAATAAATTGGTTTAGTATATGAACTTAGATAAGGGCATAATACCAGCTTTAGGCTGTCAGTTTTTTTACACTATTATTTTTTAAGTCTTCTATAATTTACTAATCTAATAATTTTCCTTTTTTGGAAAATATAGAATGAATGTGAGGCTACTGTTAATTATTTTAATGTCTGTACATTTATTTCTTTTTATTTTTTCGTTATTTTTTCTTAAATAATATATTTTTATTACATCCTGGCAACATCGAAATTCAAAATTAGATCAAAATATGGATCAAAACCTTACCCACTAACCATTTGCTGTCAATAGCCAGCTCAACTTTTATTTGTAATAGGTATGCCTTTTGAGAGTACGGAAAGAATGCTTAGTACTATTTCGGTAGTGGTATCATTATATCGATAAGTTATATGGATAAGCAGTTCTAGTAAATGAAAACTTTTTTTAGGGCTAAGCGTTGTTGAGAGCTTTTCTTTTAATAACGTTTGAAAATGCTCAATAAAGACAATAACATTTCATGGAACCATACAGTATAGTTTTACTCTGAGAAGTAGATTCTACTGGTTCACTTTCCGAAAGGTTATATTTGGAATGTTCAAATATTAGATAAAAAGAGATTATTTAGCCTTCCAAAAAGATATTATTTTTTTCCAATAACGTAGAAACAATGTCAGGCATTTAGTACCAATAATAAATCTCTTATATTAAAAGAATCGTTACAGTTCTCGATATAAGAAGCAATACATATTAGCCACAGCTGTAACCACTCTTAATAAAATAGTATGGAAGTTGGCAAGTCAATATGACCTTATTATAAAATTCTTATGTCCACAGTTAGTAAATTAAAAGACGAACTGTTGTTTAGATTTTCACTATATTTTATTTATCAAAGTGAAATAAATAAAATAATACAACTTAGATCAGCCGTGACACGTTTCGGTACATAGTACCTTTCTCAAACGGTAGTTGAACTTCTATTCTTTTGTCTAATAACAATAATTTAAGTTTAATTATTTAAACCCTATAATTAAATGGAATTTTCTAAATTATGTAAAATTTTTGAGGAGATTAAACTTGGTACAATAGAAAGATAATTACTTGAACTTAAGAGTTAACAAGAAGTGTTGCTTAAATCTAGTTGATTATTTAGCAATACCTTGGAATCCTTTATTTTGTAGAGAAACTCAGCAAAATTGGTCAAGCCGAGAAGACTTTTGTTTAAGAATCAACAACTCATCTGACTGCGCTAAGGAGGATTTCGATGCCATTTTGACTGGCATTAAGGCTTAAATATTTTTGTTAGTTATCGTAACAAATGCAAGAAAGCAATCAACGAAACTGAGGAAAGACTTAATTAAAGAATTAAAAACAAACTTCTTTCTTGTCTTAATAATTTCAGATTTTTTTGATAGAGCGCTAAATTCATTAGTTAATATAATCCACTACATCAGCACTGATAGGGCCTGGCAATACCTGAACAATACCTGTTGAGGAAGATAACTTATTATTTGACCTCTTTACCTCACTCTATGCTGTTAATTTAAAGTAAAAAATGCCACCCACTATTCCAAATATGTAGTAAAGAATAATATTTTATTCAAACATCATGTCTTATAAAGTATTTTAATGAAGCTACATACCAAAAGAAATCTGCCGCTGATGGAATACCTAGCGTAGTACTCAAAAAATGCGCAAGTGAACTAGCTCTAGTTTTTTTTATATACTTTTGAACTAATCTTACAGTATAGGAATATTTCCTTCGTCCTGCTAGAAGTACATTTGAGTTCAACCGATTTTCAAAAAGGTAAACAAATATTATGCTTAACAACTACCGACTAGTTGAATTGCTTTCAGTAATAATTCAATGGAAAAAGCTATTAATTACAATTTTTTAAAGTATCTGAAAAGATTTGTTATTATTAGCGACCATCGATATGATTTTCGTTAGCAAAAATTCACACAACATCTTATTTATATCATACATATTTGGAACAACGCAATTAAACACTTTGAAGGATCTTGAGCAGCTACATTTGAAGTATTCATAGGGCGTTCTTTATGAGTGGCAGCTGAAGGATTTCTTTCTAATGACAGTACGCTTGTTTATTCATTTACATTTGTCGCTACTCACGCAAATAGCTGCAGACAGTAGCAAGTTGTTCAACTTAATAAGGGCCTGGAGGAAATCCTATCTTGGGCTGAGTAACCAAGTAGAAGTTACCGCTACAAAAAAAAAACAGGCAGCAGTTTTTTCTGAAAAAGTTAACGGGCCTTAAATTGGAATGTTCATGTAGTATATACAGTAAAGAAAGCTTCTGAAATCTTGGGAATATTATTTAGCACTAGAATGCTTTACACTCCATAATAATTTTTAATCCTTTACAAAGCTCAAATTCTACGAACGATAGAATATTGCTATCATGTTTAGGGTTTTGTTCTAAAACATACGCCGCACTGGTTCTATTCTATTTGGAAGGAAACCATTTGGCGATCCGGAGTTCCTTAGCAACCTTGAGTCGTTTGAAACTTGAAGAATGGTGGGTGACTTGAATATATTCTGTAAGTACTTTAATGCTAAATGTACGATAAATGGTTTGCACTATTCGCACCACCTTATTCAAAGGTTTTTTTTATATGGCGAACCCTACCTACAATTAATATAAGTTTAAAAACCATGGAGACTGTAGCTATTTTTCCATTTGGTTAATAATAGTTTAATATGTTTCTAGAAACTGGCAAAATACCAACATTATGGCATATATCAGAAGTAATACTTTTACACAAAAAGGAAAGTATCAGAAAGTTAGACAATTACCGGCCGATTAGCTTGCTATCTGACATTTATAAAGTTTTGACTAAAATCATCTCCAATAGAATTAAAAATAAGTTAGATTCCTACCAGCCATGTGAACAAGCTGGTTTTAGATCCGGCTATAGCACATGCGACCAGACAGACAATGAGAAATATCCTAGAGAAGAGCAATGAATACAATTTCGAACCCTACATAGCCTTCATAGACTATGAGAAGGTTTTTGATTCTGTCGAAATGTGGGCAACTATCAACGGCTTGAACAACTGTAGAATTGATTCTGGATACACTACCCTAATCAAAGATATATATAAAAATGCAAAGTCGTACATAAAACCTAATACAGAACAATTACATATAGGAAGAGCTGTAAAACATGGAGATCTCTCCTATACTGTTTATTACAGTTCTAGAACCCGTATTTCCCCAACTAGATTGGACAAAGAAGGGCCTAAAGTTCGATGGTGTGTATCTGAACCATCTAAGGTTCGTAGACGATATTGTAGTCATCAGGAGTAATCCACATGAGTTACAAGAAATTATAAATGAGTTAAATTACCACTCAAAAATAATTGGTCTTAAGATGAATAAAAGTCAGACAAAAATATTAACCAGCACTAATAACTCCATAGTTATAAATTTAAACGGAACAGCTCTCCAGATTGTTAAGAATTATGTATATCTAGGATAAAAAATTACTACGTTGAGAGCCAGTGTCTCGGATGAAATTTCAAGAAGAATCAGGCTTGGACGGTACACATTAAGGAAATTAAGTTATATATTCAAAAATAAAGCCAATATACAAAAACTAGCTTGGACTCAGAAAGCACCCGAAAGACAGATGATCGGGGTAAAACTTAAAGATAGAAAAATAAACAAGTGGATACGTGAACAAATGAAATTGAAGGATATTATAGAGCACGTAGCAGAAAGAAATTGGCAATGGGCTGGACATGTAGCACGCACGATGATCGATGGACTAAGCGAACATTAGAAGGGAGACCACGAGAACAGAAAAGGAGCATAGGAGGTCCCAAAACAAGATGGCGGGATGATATACAGAGGGTTGCGGGCATTGGAGAGATGATAACAGCTGCAAATAGATTGAGATGGAAATTCAGAGGGTAGGCCTACATCCAGCATTGGATAGAACTAGGCTTATAGTGCATAGTGTGTAGTTTAGCGGTATGCTTTTTTCTTATTTCCAGGAAAATTGTTATAGAAAATGAAATACAACATTTGTTTTACAGCAAATGATTCGTCATATTTCTTTTTTAAAATCGCTCAATCTGTAGTGATTCTTCCTGAGAAGTGGACTACTTAAAATCAAAGTGATTACCTGCCTTCAATTCCAACTTGAGTAAATAATTATAACACGCTTCATGTTATCTTAAGTACATAAATGTGGGCATTATAAGTAAGCCACTTACGTTAGAATTTTTAGAATGAAGTATATTCCTTTCTTAAAAAAAATATTTTTAGGTTAGTTTAGGTTAAGGGGGGGAGGGGGGAAATATAAATATATAGAGCAATTGTCCGATATATCAAAATTGATATTTCAAATTCAACGCAATTTATCACTTTCGTTTTTTGATCATTTCAGTTATCGATGAGAAATTTAACTTTCATAAATATGATATAAGTCCGATGAACTTGACAGTTTCCTTTACCTTTTCGGGGTATTCTTGCATCCTTTTGGTCCAAAATCGATCTGAGGTCTGCAAAAAAAAGTCGGATTTGAATATTCCATCACTTTATATTCCAACAGGTTATTCTATTTTTATTTGTTGGAATTTCAGTACATTGAAAACAATTATCTGAAAATTGATTCAGTATCCATCTCTAATTATCACAACTGTTTTGAGTTTATCTAGGGAAATGGTCAAATTATGCAAAAAGTTGTATGTTTGCCAAAAATTACTAAGAGTTTATCATGTGATACTCAGCTAAGTCTTCCATAAGTTCTTGAATGCACTGGAATGCACTTCTTTTCTAACGAAGTCGACCATAAGTTCTTTTCTATAAATTGGTTAAATTTATTTATTGTTTTTATATTATTAAAATGGCGATCTGGCAAACCACCTTTCAAAATATTTATTTTCAAATATTAGCAAGGAAAGCCAATTAAAGGAGTCAAGGAGAATTGGAAAATAAGTTCTTCGATTTTCCACATTGCTGATATACCAAAAGTTCTGCTTTTAACTGAAAACTCTTTTCGAAACATTATTCCTGGACAGCCACTTTAGTGGAATAAGGAAGATTTCCTTATAGAGATCCCATTTTTCTACTACTGTAGTGCTACTGTGCAACACTTTTTCTTAGATAGAAATTACAACTTTAATTTCACTTATAATTTTAGCAGGTACATAATTTGATGCAAAAGACATGTTGCATTTCTCAGTAGTTATTGTAATTTAGCGATAAGATCAGATTGATGACCTGTCTTGGCCATTGGTGACGCCTCCACTCGAAGAAAATAGAAGCTTAGTATAAATAGTTCATTTTTAATTTTAACTCAATCATCGGTCCTGATTATGCTAACATGGTTAGCGAAAAGAGCATTGAGTGCAACAATGCAGTGTTTAATGTAGTGGTGATAACTGTATTGTAGTAAAAGAAATACTTGTGTATTTGTCGGTCTGTAGTGAAAAGAAAGTGCACCTCTTAATACTTAATATTAGGTGCTCAACGCTTTTTTAAAGTGAATAAAAAATAAAGATAAGCGAAAAAGGGACAATTAAGTTTACATACCGAATAGTTTGTTGTCTTTTGTATGGATATTTTCTATAGAACTTTGATCTTTTCGGTGATACGGGTCTCAAACTTTCCTCGTCTTCAATATCAGTTGATGTCATTCCATAAAAATCTTCGTTTGTCGGGCTACTACTGAAATCTGGTCCTTCTACGTAAATTAGAGGAGTAGCACCTTTGGGCCAAGGAACAAGCAAAAGTTTTGCTAGTATATGACTGAGTTCTTCAATTTTTTCGTCTGTCATAATTTCGCTTGGTCCATAATCTGTAAAAATTAATTAATGCTAAAATGTATAATACTAATTTTTGGGTGGAAAATATATTACATAATAACTAATAATATACTCATATGTGCATAGTGTAATAATTAATTGCTTGGACTGGTGGTGTATAAGCCAGTCGCACTACCTACACGTTCAATATGCAATTTCAACACTGTGTGCTTTCTGGAATCTAATTTTAACTTTTACTGGGAGATACGATATTTTATATGTTATAGTCCAAATAAGTTTATGACATATATATTTATATATATATATATATATATATATATATATATATATATATATATATATATATAATATATATATATATATATATATATATATATATATATATATATATATATATATATATATATATATATATATATATATATATATATATATATATATATATATATATATATATATATATATATAAATATATGTATATAAATATATATAATATATATATATATATAATATATATATATATATATATATATATATATATATATATATAATAATATTTATATATTTTTATAATAAAAACAGAAAGCAAAAGTTGCCGTATCTAACAAAATTTTTTCCAAGATGAATTTAATTCGGGAACTCGGTAAAGGGCATAACAGATGTTCACACAATGTTAATTTAGCCTATATATTTCGGTCCTGGGTTGGGACCTTCATCAGGGCACAAATCTGGAAGCGCTGAACCTTCTTACTGTCGTTTGGTCTATCTGACATCAGGTTCTTCATGCATCCAAAATTTTTTCCAAGATGTAATTAATTGGGGAACTCGGTAAAGGGCAAACAGATGTTCACAAGATGTTCATTTAGCCTATATCTGTTATGCCCTTTGCCGAGTCCTCCAATTAATTTCATCTTGGAAAAAAATTTGTTAAATACGGCAAATTTTGCTCTCTGTTTTTATTTTTTATAGAAATGGGTTTTTTCCGGAATTAGGCTAAATATAACTACAAGTTGGCTAGAATGACCAGTAGGAGGAATTTTATATTGAAGTGCTGCTCAATTTGTCCCTAGATACATTGTACAAAACTTTGGATGCATGAACAAGCTGATGTCAGATAGTCCAAACGACGATAGGAAGATTCAGCGCTTCCAGATTTGTGCCCTGATTAAGGTCCCAACCAAGAACCGAAATATATAAGCTAAATGAACATAGTGTGAACATTTGTTATGTCCTTTGCCAAGTTTCCCAATTAATTTCATCTTGGAAAAAATATATTTATATATATATATATATATATATATATATATATATATATATATATATATATATATATATATATATATATATATATGATTTTGACAAGCACACTAGTTTAGCAGTAATTTTTCAAAAGTCTGGAATATCTTGAAAATGATTCCAGGGTGGTGCGAGCCCAAATTGAGGATATCAAAAACGCATAGATATTTTTATATGTCAATGTTCGTAAAACAGAAGTCAAAAATATTTAAAATATTAAAGTATTTGTTTTTTTTTTACCAGGAGAGAAGCATAACTATACCCTAAAATGATTTAGTATTTTTGTTCCTTGCTTGCTTTCAATTGCCACCCCACTCGATGATCTAGTAATTTTTTTTTCACAACCCTTAAAACTAAGCCCTTAAGTCAAAGTTTAACTTTTAAAACTACATGGCTCTGATTGGGCTTTCAATTCCTAAAAACACTAAATCATTTCAGTTACGCTGCTCTCCTGATAAAAAAACAAAAATATTGATTTATTAAATATTTTTTACCTTTATTTTACGAGCATTAACATATACAAATACCTGTGCTTCTTTGATACCCTCAATTTGGGCTTACACCACCTTGGCATCATGTTCCAAATATTCCAGATTTTCGAAAAAATACTGCTAAATTAGTGTGCTTGTCAAAAAAAAATTTTTTCGGTTTCTGACTGCTCTTTATTTTCGGATTTACTCATATATATATATATATATATATATATATATATATATATATATATATATATATATATATATATATATAAATATATATGTAGAATAAATTGGAGACACACCTAATACTTTTTTGTATTATTTTATAAATCATTAGACTACGACTAAAGCTGAGACGAACATTGGAATTTCTGAATAAGAAAGAGAGAAAGAAAAATAGAGTTTTTAAAGTAAGTTGGGGAGAGATTATTCAACCATCGATAAAATGTCAAAGACAATATATTTTGTTTATGTCTTGAAACGTGGTATAAAAATAAATGTTTTGAAATATTGCAAATTGGTGATGCAAAAAGTGCTCTAAATGTTTGATTGAAGTTGACGAAGGTTAGTGACAATTAGTCTTTATTATAGTTTGCTTCGTTTTTATATCGTGTATGTCATATAAAATTTCTAACCTATATATGGTATTAATGGTAAAATATATTCGTAAGCAGTTTTTAACTTAGCGTCAGTTTGAGTTAGTTTTAAGTGTGGTCATAATTAATAAAAATTCAGTTGTAGACACATCACAGAGCATTAGCTAATTGTGTAGTCATAATAGCTATTCAAAAAGTTGGGTTAAAAAAATTGATACTAATGAAAAATATTTTTTTTTAACAAAAATAAATATATACTGTGACTTACAAGTTAGAATTTCTAGAATCGGTAGTAGGGGAGTCAGGCCCAGACAAATGAAGGTGTCATTCTCTAACCCTGATGAGGCTGTCTTAGGAAGAAGAATAAATTGGAAGGGACTGAATTCAAGATGAGTGCAGACTTGACAAAGCTTCAGAGAGACGAGCAAAATAGAATCTTTGAAGAACTAAATAGAAGAAGGAATGGTGGTGAGAATAATTTGAGTATAAAGTTCATAAATAACTTTCCTCGTATTTTCAACAAATCTGCTAAGCCTCAAAAAAACGGGGCTTAACCCCTATAAGTATTTATTGTCAAAATGTTGGTGGATTGAGTACTAAGCTCAGAGATTTGAGACATGCTGTTTTGTGTGCTAATTACGATGTTGTTGTAATCATTGAGAGCTGGCTGAGTGATAGGATTTTGGATGGTGAGGTTTCAATAAAGGGTTTCAGGGTGTATCGGTGTGATTGAACCCAGAGGACAAGTGTCAAGAAGCGCGGAGGTGGTGTTCTAGTGCTTATAAAAAAAACATTGTTCTCGCGTTTGATCAAAACCGAAAACACTTCTACAGAACAACTTTTTATCTTTCTCAAACATGGTTATTCCAGGTTTATTATCTGTGGGGTTTATATTCCGCCAAACTCCAATTTGGAGCAATACCAGCAACACTGTGAGTCTGTAGAGATGGTCTGTCATGAATATTCTTCAGCCAACCTATTCTTATTTGGGGACTATAACCTTCCCTCAGCTGTGTGGAGTAACCAAGGGACAGGTCTAGGGGTTAACTGTACACCTGATTCTCAGGCAAACTTTGTTGCAGAGAACTTTACTTTCCTGGGCCTGCCTCAGGTTATATCCATACCTAATAACCGTAATGTATTTCTGGATTTAATGTTTAGTCATGTTTCTGACTTGTCTGTTTTTCAGGCCAGTGACTTGTTATTTCCGAATGGTGAGCATCATATTGCCTACTCTTGTGAGATCAAGGTGGACGATGTTAAAATGCTTAAGCAAGAAGTATATTTCCATGATTTTAAAAACATAGATTTTACTAACTTCAATCGTTATGTTTCTGCGGTGGAGTGGGATGTGATGCTCGCCAGCATGAATATACATGAAGCTACAAGAATGTTTTATGAAATACTTAATAATGCTATCTTATCTTATGTACCTATTGAGCTGTTTAAAGCCTCCAACTTTCCACATTATTTTAGTGCGGAACTCCGAAGTACTATTAAAAATAAAAAAATAGCTCACAAAAACTATATCTCCAGTGGGTTACGGGCGGACTATCTCCAGTTTAGTAATTTGAGATCCTTTTGCAAAGAACAAGTTAAACTTGATTATGACATTTATATCAGAAATATTGAGGATGATGTCTCCAAGAACCCTAGAAATTTTTGGAAATTTGTCAATCACCACCGAAAATCATTTGATTTACCCGGCTGTATGTTTTATAACAATAAAGTGGCTGACAGCGGTCAAGACATTGCTGATCTATTTTCGGAGTTTTTTAGTACTGTATACTGTAAGGCTGATGTATCTCGTGTAGAATATAGATTAGATAACAGGGCGGATGTTATAATTAAACCTTTTACCATTTCTGAGATATTTCATAAGATTATGTTACTAGGCTGTCTAAAAAAATGGAATGTGGTCCTGACAATGTACCTGAATATTTGTTAAGCATTCTTGTCTATAGTATTACCAGGCCACTGTTTATTTTGTTTAATAGGTCGCTGGCGGAGGGAGAGCTTCCTGATTTATGGAAGGAGAGTTTTATTGTACCGATCTTTCAGTCGGGTGAGAGAGAGAATGTTCAGAATTATAGGGACATTTCAAAGCAGTCTGTAATTCCTAAGTTGTTTGATATTTTGGTCTATGATCAACTAAGCTGGATTTGTAAAGGTATAGTGGTAGAAGAACAGCATGGCTTCATGGGAGGTAGGTCGACTGTCACCAACTTGATCACCTATGAGAATGCTCTGGTGAATGCATTGAAGAGGGGATGCCAGGTGGACTCGATCTACACTGACTTCTCTAAGGCATTTGACAGGGTTAGCCATCAAAAACTGTTAGCAAAACTTAGAGCGATGGGGTTACAGCGCTCTGTAAAGTGGCTCGAGAGTATGTTCGTGGGACGCTCGCAGAGAGTGAAGATGGGAGGTTTTATATCCAATAGTATCGAGGTGACCTCAGGAGTTCCTCAAGGGGGCCACTGTGCTCCATTAATATTTAACATCTTTATTAATGACATTCGTCAGGCTGTTCCTGACTGTAGATTTCTTTTGTTTGCCGATGACTTGAAATTGTACCGTGAAATTGTGACTGAATAAATAAGTTGTAAACATTTTGAACACTCTGGCACATAATAATTATACATACTTTAAATTTGCAGAGAATCAGTTTTCCAAATTTTTCTAATTCATGTGTTTCAGATTTTATTATTATATATTAAATATTTTTTGATTCTGAAGTAGAAGATTAAGATAAATTATTATATTCATCTACATTGAAAATAGAGTTGCTGTAGTAAAAACTTAACGAACCCAACTCATAATAAAAGCTTTTATTCAATTATATAGATGAAAAAAAAAATTTCGCCTAATTCACTATATTCTATTTGAAAGTCATAGCAATAAATCGTCTAGAATTATGCACATTAACATCAAGCAGTAGTAAGGGCCCCAGAGTTTTATCTATATTTTACCTGTAATGCAGCAGTTCAACAAATTTACTTCCAGCTTTATCTTAATATTCACAAAATTGATTTATTTTAAATAGGGTTCTCAGTATTTCGTATACATAGAGTTACTGCGGATTTCTGGAATGAAAATATGACCATTTAACTCAACTTACCTTAGTCCAAAAATTCGTAATTCTTGAGATACAGGGTGTCAAAGTTATACTTTTATTTTAGTTTTTCTTAAGTAACTTTCTTAATAATTGTACTATTTGTACAAGACTCAGTTTTTAGGACTTCTCTGAGATGAGAAATCGAAATAAGCTCACAGTTTTGTTGTAAATTGTAGGGGGGGGGGCGCCACTTATTGCACTGTGTATACGTTAAATTGTCATAACTTTTTTATACCCATCTGTATGATATTTTGTATTAAATATTCGTATTTTCCGCCTCCTTTTGATAAATGTCGCTCTGAACAACAGTTTCTGAGATAACGGGATGTTTGCTTCCATTTTTTAATTCCATCCACATTTTATCCAAGTTTAGGACAGGATCAAAAGAATAGTCTTTGAAATTTGGAGCATACTTAAAGGCAAACAGGCTAACAACAATAATAAATTTAAAGACCAACGGGCCAACAACAGTAAGAATTTAGAAACCAACTGGCTAAGGGCATAAAATTTTATTCACAAATTGATAAATTTGTAATCAATAAATAAAAACATCTCAGAAACTGTTGCTCGGTGAAACATTTACCCAAAGAGCCTTTTGGACAGGAGAAGGCTCAGAATACGAATATTTAATTAAAAACATTATACAGAGTGGTATAAAAAATTGATTACAATTTAAAAGTATACACAGTGCAATAAGAGACGCCCCCTGCAATTTACAACAAAACTATGAGCTGATTTCGATTTCTCATCTCAGAAAATCCCTTAACATCGAATCTTGTACAAGCAGTGCAATTATTAAGAAAGCTACTTAAGAAAAACTAAAATAAAAGTATAACTTTGACACCCTGTATCTTAAAAATTATGAATTTTTGGAATAAGGTAAGTTGGGTTAAATGGTCATATTTTCGTCCCAGAAATCCACAGTAACTCTATGTACACGCAATACTGGGACACCCTGTATTATGAATTACTAATAAATTTGTATCAATAATAATATATGCAGATAAACAAGTTATATAGGATCATTGGTAATTCGACTTACCTTACCTTAAAAACTGTTATTCTAGAGCTAATTTACAAAAAATTTGTTCCTATGAACCGTGGGTCTGAAATCAATGGTTTTTGAGTAATTGCAGTTTTAAATTATTTTTTTTTTAATTTTCCGACCTTTTACCAAAAACTGACAATTGTGGAAAAGCCACCCCACTCTGGGAATTGAATTGACACTTTTCTAATAGCTGACGAAAGAGTGACCACTTTAAAAAAAAATCATGGTCGAAATTCCCATAACTTCAGAAATAAAAGGTAATCACATGTAATGATTTTTTTTTTAATATCGTAGAGGATTACTCAAAAAAATTGTATCAGACTTGGTGTACAAATTACAGGAATAACTTCCTTATTTCATAGGCTCTCCAAAAAGGTGTAAATCGTGTCAACTTTCGCAAGGGTTTGGAAAATAAATTTCAATAATCGTAGAGAAGGTAGTGGGTTTCCTAGCATGTCTTGCTTGTAGCCGGTTTGCTGTTGTCTCTTTTTGTTTTCTAGTGCCCTCCTTTTTATTTTTGTGAGTATTCGACAATCGGATCGAAAATATTCGGGGACACAATCTAAGCTCACTATCTCGCTCAAGTTACCTTCTTTTTTGTTTTTGTGTCATCGCATAATCATAAATCAGTTAGTTGTAAACATCTTGAAGTTCGGACGTGTCGTTGTTAATTATCTGAATTTTAAGCTAAAAAGAACTTCCTCTTCAAATGGCTGCTTACGAAAATGAAGAATATGCGGATATCGTGTAATGTTATGAGTTTTGTGATGGTGATGCCGCTGCGCCACGAGAAAAATGACGAAGGCGATTCCCTAACAACCATTTACCTAACGTGAGTGTGTTTGGTACGACATATCGGCGCATTCGAGCAACGGGATCGGTTCAAGGATGCCAAAGCGACGCTGGTAAGCATCACGGGCATAATCCTTTCGAAGAGAAATAAATCTTGCAGTGTCGAGCAGATGACTATTTCGACAAGACTGTTGCAGGTACCTTGGTTTGATTCATTGGAAAGTCTGGTTCGCTGTGCATACATCACGATTTTATACATACTATTACACGCCAGTGTGCCGGTTTTTACTAAACGCCCACAATGAAGAGCCCGATTACCTGAAAAAGTTCTGTGGACTGACGAATCCATATTTGACCGCGAGGATATTACGAATTACCACAATGCCTATTTTTGAGCCCTTAGGGGTCAAAACCCAAGAAAATCAAAAGAAACGGCTCACCTAAGAAGATTCTCCCTTAATATGTGGAAGAAAATCATCCACAATCATTTAATCCGTCCTTTCTTTTTGCCTCAAGACCTAAACCGGATCACGTACGAAAATTTTTTAAGGGAAGAATTAACAACGCTGCTGGAGGATGTGCCCCTAGCCACAAGAAGAGGTATTATTTACCAGCATGATGGCTGCCTAGTACACTATTTCCGGGGTGTGTGACAGTGGCTGGACTACGATTATCCAATGCGACGGATTGGTTGAGACGGCGCGATCTCCTGGCAGGCTCAGGAGTCCGGATTTGACACCATGTGACTGCTACATTTGGAGTCATAAGAAGGATTTAGTGTACAGTACGCCAGTCGAATCCAAAGTTAAGTTGAGGGAGAGGATAATTGTAGCCGCTCAATACATAAAAGACTAAATTTTAACACGAATGACTGTATCTGAAGTACACCGTAGACTCGTGTTTGCATATGTAACCGAGGGAAATAATTTGAACATAATTTGTAATTTTTTGTTACGGTTAATTGAAAAATTATAATCATAATTAGAAGGTATTCTTTAATCTTTTGTTTTTCATTTATTTCTGAAAACCGACAAAATTTAATTCTGTTTAGAAAGAGACCTACAGGCACCTTCTGCGCATTTTATTAAGATTTTGTTGTTGGCAATATTGAGAGCAGCCTACAAACCGAGAAAGTTATTTTCGTAATTTGTACTTCAAGTGTGATACAATTTTTTTGAATAATCCTCTACGATTTAGACGAAATTTGATAAAAATCCGTGTGATTTATGACCTTTTATTTCGGCCATGATTGTTTTTTAACTAGTCACTCTCTAGTCAGCTATAAGAGAATTGTCAGTTGAATGCTTAGAATGGAATAGTTTTTTTACAAGTGGCAATTTTTGATCAAAAGGTGGAAAATTAAAAAACTGAAAACTGCAACAACTTAAAAACCACTGTTTTCGGACTCCCGGTTCAAAGGAACAAATTTGTTGCCAACTAGCTCTAGTATACCACCTTTTAGGAATAGGTCGACTTACCAATCTCCCTGTATATGAAGCGAACGTTTGAAAGGGCATTGCTCTTTTCAGAAAAAAAAATAAAGCAATAAAGTAACTTTTCTAAAAAATACGTTTATCCAAACAGAATATATGTGAGGTTAAGTGCTTTGGCCTTAGCAATATAAGCAAGCAATATATATTTTTTTTCAGATATTTTATTTAGATAAATAAAAAAATATTCATATCATATTTCGGTGATGTTTTTAGAGCTTTATTTTCTTATATATATAAGGGCAGTATTTGATAATATTGGTAAATATACGTTTAAGAATACATTTCACGCTCAGTCCTACGCAAAGCCATGAGTGTAGGTTTTTTTAAGAACACGATTTATTTTTAATATGCCTACAGAGAATGTACTATATATATACATAAAAAAGTAAATTAACACGTATTGGAACATTTTTCTCTACATTTTTGTTGTTTCTCAAAAACTGAGAAACAATATACGTAAAGTAAGATTTTCGATTTACATTACTAACGAGTGCATCTTTACGATTTTTGTCATTACGTCTCTATTCCAGAATAGCTTACAAATTTACATAATGTTTTTCATATATGATAATTCATCTCTTTGAGACAGTAAGTAATTAGGGATGCTATTCTGTTGGCACATTTTCAAGAGTGACATATGACATTTAACAGAAGCAACAACAACAAAGATCTCCATTTTAACGGTCTCACACTACAGACGTCTATCATCAAGCCTAAGTTGGAGAACCAGTATCTCGAGTTTTCGTCTGGTTAGCTTAAATAAAATAACCGGTTAAGTGCAAGTTGAACTTGCACAATTAGTGTTCCGTACGTTGATTGCTTTTAAAATACAAAATGTTATTACGGTGGTATAAAATGATCAGTGACTTCGTAAAACACACCCCAAATGAATTTTCAATAAAGTTTGTTTCCAATCTTTACAGAAAACTGATGACCTTAAATTTTTTTTTATATACCAGATAAATTATTAAAGGTAATGCACTCGTAATAATTTTCGTTCAATCTACACCCCGTGGAGAATATTCCAGAATTTTTTCAAAATTTTTTATCAGTACTTTTCGGGATAAGTTGGGGAGACAGCGATTTTTCGCGATTTTTTAAAAATAATACAGAGAAAACTGTACGCAAGTATTACATTATATATGTATTTTTGACTCGTGCTTTCACAGGCTTTCATTTGACACTACACTCGATGACCTAAAAAATTTTCCGATTTCACCCCCAAAACTAACCCCTTAAGTCAAAATTTAACTTTCAAAATTACACGGCTCTGATGAGGCCATCAATTCCTATATTATTACCAAATTTCAACTTTCTATGACAAATAGTTTCGGAGAAAATCGGGTGTGACAGACAGACGAACAGACAGACAGACACCGAAGTCATCTTATAAGTGTTCCGTACGGAATTCTAAAAAGAAAGCTAAATTTTGGTAAATAATAAAATAACCGAAAATAACGTAGTTATATTCTTCATCCGTTCTTTCTGCTCAAAATGTCTCTCAAAAGTTCAAACTCATAAATCTTTGGAAAATACTTTGCATCTCTGTAAATAATGGTTCTTATTGTGTAGTAGTTCTTGTATTTATTGTAGGCTTGTTTATTATTTTTTTTTCCTAGAAGAAGAGCAAAATTGATATTATACATAATATTCCATTAACATTCTATGCTTTTATTCTAATGAGATACCAAAATTGTAATAATTTGAAACAACATCCAGTATGCTAATACTCTTTTCCGTCTGTTCCCATTTTACTAACGCCGACGTGAAACTTGACCAACATAATAAGAACGTAAATTCTACGCCCGATACTACCTAGATAATGCAACTATTTCTTACAAATATAATGTTATTTACTCTATCCTCTAATATCTAAAGCTATGCACTTCATTAGATTGGACTGTTAATGACACTGAGAAAGCCAGCGAACTTTAATTTTGAAAGTATGACAATACCATACAGTAAATCGATTCGTTCATATGCTATCCAATCTTAAAATTTTCAGGCCAGTTTCGATTTGTAATCGCGTTTTAATGTACCAGGTGTACAAGTATGAAATGTGGATTTTTTTTCTAAAAAAACATGTTAAATTCAGAAGAATGATAAAAAGTGCTTCATTCATCTTTCGGGCATAGATACAAACAAGTGGTAATCGGAAGGAGCCAAGTCTGGTGAGTAAGCCGCATGGGGTACAACTTCCCAGCTGAGTGCTTCCAATGTGTCGCGAACTGGTTTTGCCGTATGTGATGGAGCATCGTCATGAAGAAAAATGACTTTGTGTTGCCTCTTTCGGTATTCTGGCCTTTTATCAAGCAGCGAACAATTCAAATCGGTCAATTGTTTTGGTAACGTTTAGTATTAATCGTTTTCCCAGGTTTTAACAGCTCATAATAGACCACGCCCCTCTGGTCCTACCAAACACAGAGCATCGTCTTTCTGCCAAAGCGATTCGGTCTTGCGGTCGATGTGGATGGTGCGCCTGGGTCTATCCATGATTTTTTGCGCTTGGGATTCTCAAAATAAATCCACTTTTCATCCCCTGTAACTATACGATGCAAAAACAACTTCCTTTTGTACCGAGCGAGCAAAATGTCACATGTGTTTTTGCGCTTTTCCATTTGCCTGTCGTTCAACTCATGTGGTACCCATCTACCTACCTTCTGATCTTTCCCATCTCTCGTAGCCAATTGGAAACAGCTTGTCGACTAACGTCCAATTGCTCGGCGAGTTGTTTTTGTGTTTGCGAATCATCTTCGTCCAACAATGCTTGCAATTCCACATCTTCGTATTTTTTTGGCGGTTTTCCACGTTCCTTGCCTGCAATATCGAAGTCACCACTTTTGAAACACCGAAATGTTCACCATAAGCTTCTCGAAGTAATCGGTATGATTCAACAGCAGTTTTCTTCAAATGGAAACAAAAAATTAATGCTGTCCACGAATGCTCTTTGTTCGGTATAAATTTCGACATATTGAACACAATAACACAACACTATGCACACACTTTTCCAATTTATTACTTGCGTGCGTCTGATACATGTTGATGACATAACAAAATGGCACAGTGTCAAATCTTTATAGCACAAACTGCATTGGTGCATAAAAATGAAAAATTGACTTTTGTGTTAAACTTAGTTATTTAGATGCACTTATTGTTTGAAAAGATACGGTAATGAGTGCTTATCTCGTAGTCAAGAGTGAGACTCGTTTAAGCTATTTCAAAGTGGTAGGAATAGGATTAAGGACGAAGAAAAGCCAAGCTGTTCCCAAACGGGATTGAAAGAACGTAGTATTCAATAAGTACGTGATATCATAAAAGAGAACTCGAAATTGTCCGTAATTGAAGATGAATTAGGGAGTCCAAAATAAACTATACACATTTATTTGGACACAGAGTTTTTTTCTCTTTAGGGGACTTCATTTACCGATAAAAAGTAAGCTACAAAAAACTCTTTCAGCGAAATATTTGACCATGCCAAACGGTGAATCGAAGCTGTAGAAAAGTTTATCAGTTAAAATAAATTATTTGAACAACTATAAATCGCTTGAATTTTATTTTCTACTTAAAGTTAGTATTTCGTGTACAGGTCTTGTAGATTTCGGTTAGAATGAGATCGGCTGTTGCATGTAGTATTTGCGACATTTTAAATTGCATATAAAAATAGTTTTTTGAATCTCACCGTAAATAGGGGTCCTTTTTGTAAAGAAAATAAGTTTTACTCTCCGAATGTTTGTTGATTGGCTCTCCTTCTATAGGTAGCTCTATCCGATATATCCATATTCCCCCATGTATGTATCATTTGAATATAGTCACGCCACTGGTCATGCCGCAGGGAAAGAGGAAACATCGAGATATTGTAAAAACAATTGTATAAATATTCACGAACATCGTAGGTATTTAAATGGGATTAAAATGGAAATTTTATTCATCAGAAATATAGCCCCTAGTCCTGACTTTTATAACTTAAGCTTGGATGATCTAGAACAGTCACACTCCTGAATAATCCAAACCATTCTATGGATTCTTGAGCCACGTTACTGACTCATGACATGTCTATCTTAGTGACAGTGCGTTGGTGCTTCGAGCAAACAGGACATACGGAGAAAAAAGCAATTTGATCAGTAATTTAAAATGGCACAGTGTAAAGAAAATATACCTCCGAATATTCTAGAGTAGTAAGTAAAGTAATTAAATCAAGCAATAAATAAATTCAGTGTCATGGTTCTCAAGATTTTTCTTCCCGTGTCATTGAATGTCATTACTTTTATTTTTATAACAATGTGGTATGTTTTCTCAAGATAAGACAAATAACACAGGCCGACAAATTTTTAGCCAGAAACCAGAATATACTTTTCCGACGGTTTTTGACGCGCTAAATTCGAATCCGAGGTCAGAATTTCTCTGATAGCTCCGGTTTTCCAGACATTCTAACCTAAGAGTTCGAAAATCCCGGTTTTTCGAGATATTTGAGGTTATGTTACATCGAAAGGTATTTTTTTTTTATGAAACCATTAATAGTGTCCGAAAGAACTACTCTTCCTCTCCCTCCTCCTCTGAAAGGCATTGAATAAATACAATTCTTCGACGCATTAACTTTCCTATTTGTTTATTAAATTCAAAATAAGTCTAATTTGAAACATCCGGACCCGGACCGATTGGCGCAGTGGGTTAAGGTGCCTGCTATTGATCAAGAGGTCAGCGGTTCGATTACGTGTGTCGGCTGGGTGTTTGTGATTTGTCCCATGTATGTTATGATATGTATAGATTTGTGTGTATGAAAAATAAAGTAAGAAAGCTGGCTAATTGGTATACACCAACTCCATAAAACACAATTAAAAAAAACATCCTTCACCATAAATTAACAATCGTTACAAAGGTTAATGCCTTGAAGAATTGTATTTATTCGATGCCTCTCATTTTCCAAAAATCGAGAAATATGTCGAAATACTTAATTTCAACATACGATTTTTCAAAGACGAAAAAAAAAATCAGGACAAATCTAAACGCGTTTTAAGGAGGAAGAGTAGTTCTTTCGCACCCCATTAATGGTTTGATAAAAAAAAATTGCCTTTCGATATAACATAACGTACTTTTACTTTTAGTTAGAATATCTCGAAAACCGGAGCCATCAGACAAATTCTAACCTCGGATTCGAATTCAGCTCGTCAAAAACCTTTGGAAAAGTATATTCTGGTTTCTGGGTCAAAGGTTTGGTCAAATTTTGTCGGCATGTGTAATTAATAGTTTCATGACGCTACGCCAATATAGTTTTTACTATATTTTTGATATAATCTTGTAAATGGTACTAACAATCAAAATGAGTTTAATTCTATAACAGAGATACTGATATTATGAATTCACCACTTTCAGATTTTACGGTTTTTTGCTATTCGCTCCCGATAATGTCTGAGTTTCATATACGTGTATCTGTTCCGACTAGTTCCGACAGAAGCAAGAAAAACATTTATTTCTTAACTTATCAAGTTCTTCTTATAAAACTAATTATGTATCATTTTAATTTGTTTATTACTAGTTCTACAAACACAAATTATTAAATAAAGATCAATAATTTTTTCCACTTGTAAAACAAGTGGAAGGAATATACTTGAATCCTTCTTGTATATCTATCTGAAAACATGTTGAGTTTCAGGACATGGAAAACAATAATAATATTAGTACTTAAATACCATAGAGTTACTTGAGGTAAAAGAGTATCATCTTGAGAATAGTTATGTTACTGTTAGAAAGTAATTTATCCAGTATTTTTGTTGAAAATAGTTCTATAATAAACATCAAATTTGACTTCCTGATACCAACAAATAACTTAATCCAAGAATTTTCAGATTTATTGACCCTACGCACTTTATTAAGGATTGCCTAATACTATATATACATATAAGCGTATATTATATGCTTCTATAATGTATTTTTCACTATAATCCTTTTGCCAGAACCGCCGTGAAGCTATGAGGTTAGAAATATGACAAATCAACAATAAAATTCCAGCGTTTAGAGAAATCTTTTCAATATATAAACGTGTCGTTATTTTAAATCTCCTATTCGATGTGGTGTCATATAGGTGTTCCTGTTTTAATTAGTTGTGTGTAAGTTTTCGTGTAAAAATGTAAATAACCTGTTTGGGTCACCTATGAATCAAAACTTTTGCGTTCCAATTTTACTCGTAATACTTTTAACTAGTATGTATCTGATACAACACAATACTGTCTTCTACGGTTGATTGATTATAAGCTTCTTGTTGCCAGTAATTAATACTTACGTTATGGATATCCATGCTTAATTTTCAGCAGTAAATAGATAAATTCCATTTAAAATAATAGCTTGCATTTTTGATTTTTTGGACAATGAAATTCGGTGAACTTTTACTATGTGTTTTAGAAGATACTTTTAACAATCTTTCTGGTGAGTTCCTTTATTTTGTTACATTACTTCGACTAAAGAAAGAAGAAATTTCAGCAATACGAGAGTGAAAATTTCTACGGAATAGTGGAAAAGTTTGTTATGCGGCATGACTCTTGGTAAGCGTGATTTTGGTAACTGTTGTTTTCAAAGTTTCAAACAGTTGTTTGTTGGCAGCTACCGTTATTGATCGGTGTTATACATTTCGTAAAAAGGCATAAAGCCGAGTATCCTGCAGTGATAAAACAATATTATTTAAAAAAGTGGACGGCGGCCTAGCTAGAAACTAAACTGAAAGATGTTCATGGGGACTCTGCACTAGCACTTAAGCTTATTTCTTACTAAATTAATGAATTTAAACTTGGCCGTACGAGCACTGTAGATCCTACACGTTCAGGACGTCTAACTGAGGTCTCTTCTGAAGAAATGGTCGATAAAATTCATGGTATCGTGATGGAAGATCGTCGAATTAAGCTTTGTAAAATTGCTGAGATGTTAGGCATCTCATATGAACGGGTACATAATATCCTCCATAAAGTTATACACGTAAAAATACAAAAGCTGCGTGCGCCATGGTTGTCGTGTTTGTGGACTCCAGACCAAAAATTCACGAGGAAGGATATTTTAAAATTGTTAAGAGAAAACGGTACTCAAAACAGTGGGTTAACGAAGGTAAAAGGGCATCCAAAAAAGCGAAAATAGTGTTTTAGGCGAGAAAAGTGATGGACACTGTTTCTTGGATCTCATAGGGTATCATCATGACTGACTATTTTGAAAAGCATGGCTCCTATTACGCACCCACCATATCCTCCAGATTTGGCCCCAAGTGACTTTTTTGTTTCTTAACATCAAAAATTAGCTTGGGGAAGAGATTTACATCGAATGTAGGGGTTGTTTGTGCTGTACACGAGTATTATGCACTCTTTGAAATAATGTTTTTTTCTAAGGGAATAGCAAAATTGAAATCTTTCTGGACAAATCTATTGCGGTCAAATTATGTTAAGAAATATTTTTTTGTTTTTTCTCCTTTAAAAATGTTATTTAACTTGCTTTTTACAAAACTTTTCAATCAGCCTGCGTACTGCAATATTTTATGGATAGATGCAAAACCCTTTGTGTTTTCGGCATCCAGACATCAATCCTATTCAATAATATACATCCTCGGACTAGATGGTCGAACAGTTCACTATTGAAAAACAATCCTTTAGCTTATAAATCCTTTGCAATATGTCCTTGATACCGTAACTACCATTTCAGAGTCTTATAAGAAACCTTATGCTGATTAATACCAAACTTGCAATTTTCTGCAATTACTTGTTTATCTAAATTATTATAACTATTTCATTTTAGTTTAAATATGTGTTAGAAAGTTATTTTTTACATACCTACGAAAGTTCTGGTTTCAGAATCAATTTCATTAGCGCTAGGTCCCATTGTAAGGTCATTATCATCTGCGTGAATTTGGCTTCCACATTTCAAAACAAAAAGTACTATGGATACTAGAAACAGTTGATTTTTGTATCGAGATGGTGGAACTCCCATTATCCTATAAAAAAATACATTGTTTTTAAAAAGTCTCCATCATATCCATTCAACTTATCTTTTGTGCAGTCATTCTAAAATGTATCACTTATGTTAAATACATTTTTTAAACTTACACCCCTTACTGGGGTGGACAATAAACTTTACCGTACAATTTCAGCATGAAATGAGACTAAAAATGAGCGATGTATTATAAATAATAATACTATGTATTATAACTGATTATTTATTTATCATTTTTAATACTAGTTTATACAAATATGTAAGCTTTGTTCAATTGAAAATGTTTGTGTTGCAGGACACGTAAGCTCTCAGGACACCCCTTAATGTGTAAACCTAAAAGCGCCCTTACTCATATTTCAAAATATAACTTCCAAATTTCACGTGTAAATATCTTTATACCGATACATTTGTAAAATTCTATAAATCATGTCTAAACAGTTGCTGTTCTAATCAGAGCTAAAAGATTATTATTTGTTGTTAATAGTGTCTCTGGTTTTTTTCCTTACACGTTTCGAGTGCCTCGTCTCATCAGTAGCTTTGTGAAAAGAATAGGGTCACTACAGGTCAGTAAATAGTCTGAAAGATTTTCACTCTTAGAAAATAATTAAGCATTTAAGACTAATCTGCCATGTCACTGGAATGTCTGAAACCCACTTGTGAACGTATCAGCCTCGAAAAATATTAACAGTGATATTGGAAATCGTGGTAAATAAGAACAGTATACACTCTACTAGAGGTCTCTAAACAGGTATAGAAGCTGCAAGAATGGAGATAGAAAATATGATAAAAACATTCTATTAGTTTACAAAGTTCATATATATATATATATATATATATATATATATATATATATATATATATATATATATATATATATATATATATATATATATATATATATATATATATATATATATATATATATATATATATATATATATATATATATATATATATATATATATATATATATATATATATATATATATATATATATATATATATATATATATATATATATATATATATATATATATATATATATATATACTAGCCAGGCCCGCGGCTCCGCTCGCGTGGACTTGAGTCACTACTATCGTCACTGCTTATTCCTTATGTTACCCAACGTAATCAAATATCTCCCATTATTTCCCCTTATCTCCCAATATTTCTCCTTATCTCCCATTATCTCTACATAATTTCCATTATCTAGGCTTATCTCTGCTCATCTCTCATTATTTTTTTCTAATTATCTCCCATTATTTCTCCTTATCTCATATATATATATATATATATATATATATATATATATATATATATATATATATATATATATATATATATATATATATATATATATATATATATATATATATATATATATATATATATATATATATATATATATATATATATATATATATATATATATATATATACATATATATACTAGCCGGGCCCGCGGCTCCGCTCGCGTGGACTTGAGTCACTACTATCGTCACTGCTTATTCCTTATGTTACCCAACGTAATCAAATATCTCCCATTATTTCCCCTTATCTCCCAATATTTCTCCTTATCTCCCATTATCTCTACATAATTTCCATTATCTAGGCTTATCTCTGCTCATCTCTCATTATTTTTCTTTATCTCCCATTATTTCTCCTTATCTCCCATTATCTCACCTTATTTCCGATTATCTAGGCTTATCTCGACTTATATCGCAATATTTTTCCTTATCTCCCATTATTTCTCCTTATCTCCCATTATCTCACCTTGTCTCCCATTATCTAGGCTTATATCGAATTATATAGAACATATGTATCAATTTATAAAAACACGTAAATCGGATAAGTGGTGAGCGTGTGTGATAAGCGCACTAAAGGATAGACAGACAGACAGAGAGACGTTCCATTTTATATATATATATATATATATATATATATATATATATATATATATATATATATATATATTATATTCTTTGCGACATGATATTGTTCCATATTTAATGCTTTGGGCAGTGTATTGCAAAAGAACGCGTTAGCGGCAAACTTTTCTCCGACTTGATTCACTGTTAGCGTCACTGCTTATTCCTTATGTCACGTAACTTAATAAAATATATCCTATAACCTGGCCAGAGAACATACGTATGTTTAAAAAAAAGCACGTAAATCGGACAAGTGGCTCTCCAATGATAAGCGCACAAACGGACAAACAGACAGAGAGACGTTGCATTTTATATATATTACAGATATCCTTTGCTACATAATATTGTTCCATATTTAGTGGTTTAGGCAGTGTAATGCGAGAGAACGCGCTAGCGGCAACCTTTTTTCCGATTTGATTCACTATTCCCGTCACTACTTATTCCTCATGTTACCCAACGTAATAAAATATAGTCTATAACCTGGCCAGAGAACATATGTATGTTTTAAAAAAAAAAGCACGTAAATCGGATAAGTGGGTCTCAAGTGATAAGCGCACTAACGGACGGACAGATAGACAGACAGACAGGCGGACAGAGAGACGTTGCAATATATATATATATATATATATATATATATATATATATATATATATATATATATATATATAATATAGATATAGATTATTATTATTATTATATAACCTGGCCAAAGAATATATGTATGAATTTAAAAAAAGACACGTAAATCGGATAAGTGGTTCTCGCGTGATAAACGCACTAATGGACAGACAGAGAGACATTGCATTTTATATATATTATAGATTATAGATATTCTCTGCTACATAATATTGTTCCATTTTTAATGGTTTAGACTGTGTATTGCAAGAGAACGCGCTAGCGGCAAACTTTTTTCCGACTTCATTCACGATTATCGTCACTGCTCATTCCTTATGCTACCCATCGTAATAAAATATAGCCTATAACCTGGCCGGAGAACATATGTATGTTTTAAAAGAAAAAGCACGAAAATTGGATGAGTGGTTCTCCAGTGATAAGTGCACTAACGGACAGACAGACAGACAGAGATACGTTGCATTTTATATATATTATAGGTGTAATAAAATATATATCTATAACCTGGTCAGAGAACATATGTATGAATTTAAAAAATCACGTAAATCGGATAATTGGTTCTCGAGGGATAAGCGTACTAATGGACAGACAGACAGACAGAAACGTTGCATTTTATATATATTATAGATATAGATTATTATTACTATTATATAACCTGGCCAAAGAATATATGTATGAATTTAAAAAAAGACACGTAAATCGGATAAGTGGTTCTCGCGTGATAAACGCACTAATGGACAGACAGACAGACAGACAGAGAGACATTGCATTATATTTATTGTAGATTATAGATATTCTCTGCTACATAATATTGTTCCATAATTAATGATTTAGGCTGTGTATTGCAAAGGAACGCGCTAGAGGCAAACTTTTTTCCGACTTCACCCACTATTTTACGTCAGTGCTTATTCCTTATGCTACCTATCGGAATAAAATATAGCCTATTACCTGGCCAGAGAACATATGTATGTTTTTAAAAAAAAAAAGTACATAAATCGGATAAGTGGTTGTCCAGTGATAAGCGCACTAACGGACAGACAGACAGAGAGACGTTGCATTTTATATATATTATAGATATATATATATATATATATATATATATATATATATATATATATATATATATATATATATATATATACATACATATAGTCTGATCAATGGATCTTTGCAATCATGTGATCAACGCGACGTCAAGAATATTCATACGATTCAATCGGTTATTAATTCAGTGTAGACAGTCTGAGTTTTAAACGACAATTTCAAAAGTCAAAATAGAATTTAAAATTTTTCATCCGGTTTATTAATTAACGAAAACTACGGATATATTAAATATGTATGATGTGTAAAACACACTAGTTCTTACTTGTGAATGACTTTTATCTCTCTACATAAATCCAACGTCTAATATCACCTATTTTTATTTTTCAGGTTGCTGTTATATTTTTATTGCCTATAAACTCGGCGGTGATGGCTTTTAAAACATGAAGCTATACCCAAATTCCTGGTTGTTCGCAGTCTTTCTTGCGTATGTACAAATAACCGAGACATATAATAGAACGAATGCCGTAAATCACTTCAGATGACAAAAGACCTACGTTGTTAAGTTTTTAAATATAATTTACATGTTGACAAGCCGCATGTCTATATTCAGATATTTATGACGTGCATGCAAAGAAACTTTGATCGGACTATATATATATATATATATATATATATATATATATATATATATATATATATATATATATATATATATATATATATATATATATATATATGTATATATATATATATATATATATATATATATATATATATATATATATATATATATGTATATATGTACCAGGTGTACAAGGATGAAATGCAGATTTTTTTTCTAAAAAACATGTTAAATTCGGAAAAATGATAAAAAGTGCTTTTTTCAAAGTATGCTCCATCGCTTGTTATACATTTTTCCCATCTTTAGAGCAATTTGTGAATACCACGCCAGTAAAAAATCTTCCCCTTTTGCTGTGAACCATTCATCGAGCCATTTTTTCACATCTTCGTACGAACCAAAGCGATGCTCAGCAAGTGCGTGACCTATCGATGCAAACAAGTGGTAGTCAGAAGGAGCCAAGTCTGGTGAGTAAGCAGCATGGGGTAGAACTTCCCAGCTGAGTGCTTCCACCGTGTCGCGAACTGGTTTTGCCGTATGTGATGGAGGGTCATGAAGAAAAATGACTTTGTGTTGCCTCTTTCGGTATTCTGGCCTTTTTTCAAGCAGCGAACGGTTCAAATCGGTCAATTGTTGTTGGTAACGTTTAGTATTAACCGTTTCCCCAGCTAGTACCATAATAGACCACGCCCCTCTGGTCCCACCAATCATAGAGCATCGTCATTCTGCCAAAACGATTCGGTCTTGCGGTCGATGTGGATGGTGAGCTTGGGTCTATCCATGATTTTTTGCGCTTGGGATTCTCAAAATAAATCCACTTGTCATCCCCTATACGATGCAAAAAACGACTTCGTTTTGTACCGAGCAAGCAAAATGTCACACGTGTTTTTGCGCTTTTCCATTTGCTTGTCGTTCAACTCATGTGGTACCCATCTATCTGTCTGAATCTTTCCTATCTCTCGTAGCCGATGTTGAATAACGCCCAATTGCTCGGCGAGTTGTTTTTGTATTTGCGAATCATCTTCGTCCAACAATGCTTGCAATTCCACATCTTCGTATTTTTTTGGCGGTTTTTTTTCGCGTTCCTTATCTGCAACATCGAAGTCACCACTTTTGAAACGCCGAAACCATCGTTCACACGTATCTTGCGATGGAGCATGTTCACCATAAGCTTTTTGAAGTAATCGGTATGATTCAACAGCAGTTTTCTTCAAATTAAAACAAAAAATTAATGCTGTCCTCGAATGCTCTTTGTTTGGTATAAATTTCGACATATTGAACACCATAACACAACACTACGCACATAATTTTCCAATTTATCACTCGTGCGCGTGACCTTGTTGATGACACAACAAAATGGCGCAGTGTCAAATCTTTATAGCACGAACTGCATTGGTGCACCATCTGTTGTCTGAAATCCGGCATTTCATACTTACACCTGGTGTATATATATATATATATATATATATATATATATATATATATATATATATATATATATATATATATATATATATATATATATATATATATATATATATATATATATATATATATATATATATATATATATATATATATATATATAATATATATATATAACACACTATATGTATATATATATATATATATATATATATATAGTGTATATATATATATAAATATATATGTATACATATATAAATATTGCATATATATATATATATATATATATATATATATATATATATATATATATTCTTCGTTGTTTATTTTTGAGTATAGCTTTCTTTTTATTGATTTTTATGTTATACAATTCTAAAAAACACAGATTTTAACGAAATTTAATTTTCATGTTTGGATTTTCTATTAAATTAAAAGATGTTGGAATTATATAAAATACACCATTTTATGAACACACTTGACAATAAACAATGGTTTTATTTAATGAATTTTGAATCTAACAGTAAGTTTCGCACCACGAAACCCTATTATTTCTTATAGAAAAATCTAGGTACATTAAAAGAGAAAGTGGTTATGTTTTAGGGCTGTTCTGTTTCTGATAAATTATCTTTAGGAGTAGTTGCTCATACTGAAAGTTTCATTAGTACACTTCCAGAAAATAGTAAATCATTTGTTAGGGAAGCATGACGCAATCAAAATATCAAAAAACATGTTAAACAACACAAATTCTAATTAAAAAAAAAAACATAAAAGTAGTAGGATTGAGAAAGAAAGATGTCTTCTATTTAAAAGCGGATAAAGGAAATAAGGTTGTTATATTGTATAAGAAAGAATACTTTGAACGTGTAGATAATCTTATTAAATATGGCCCTTATGAAAAGGTAATAAGAAATCCATTACCGAAAATGATAACTGAGGTTAAAAATTCTTCAAAGAAATGTAAGAACCTTATCTCCGATTCGCTAAAATTTAAATTAAATGTGACTAATCCGACCATACCAAAGTTGTACTGCTTACCCAAAATTCACAAACCTGGAAAAGCACTGCGACCCACTGTTTAATCGGTCGGATCACCCATATATTTGATATCCAAATGGTTATCAAAAGAACTTGAGAATTTACTATTAAATATTTTCACAGTGAAGAATTCTTTTGAATTCAATAATAAAATTAAAAATCTATCTCCTAATAAAGGTGAAATCTTAATTTTTTTTATGTCTTTGTTTCGAAGGGTGCCAGTACCACAAACTTTACAATATCTGGAAAAATTACTTAGGACGAATTACTTCGAGGATAAAATTATTCATGAATACTGAACATTATCTAAATTTTGTATGGAACAAACTTATTTTCAATTTTATGTTCAGAAAGAAGGAACAGCTATGGGTAATTGCTTATCACCTTTCATAGCCAATTTATTCATGAGTAAGTTTGAAACCGAAGCCAATCAAGAATTTGAGTATTTTCCAAGGATGTTTTCGTGATTTTTGATACAAAGAAAGCAAATATAGATGATTTTGTTTCCAAATTAAATAGCCGACGTGATTCCATTAAATTCACTTACGAAACTAAGAACAAAGGACAACTGCCTTTCCTAGATATTTTAATTATTAAAAATAATAATAGGTTAGAATTTGATATCTATAGAAAAGACACAGTAACAGATAGATATATTCCTAATGATTCATTTCATTGCAAACAACACAAATTAGCGCATTACATTTTTTAGTTCATCGTTTGGTCACTTTTCCTCTGAATAGAGTAAACTTCAATAATGAAAGTTATCGTATTAGAAATAAAACTAGAATTAATGGTTATGACGATGACTTAGCAAACAAGTTAATAAATAGACATAAGTGCAGGTTACATGCGAAGAAAATAAGACCAAGCATGTCTCCATACCATATAATCCTAAATATAGCAGGGGACTCAATAAGGTATTTAATAAGGTAGGCCTTACCTTAGTCTATAAGTCATTAGGCAATCTGAGTAATATCTTAGGAAATCCCAAAGATAAGATTCCTAATTGTGAGAAAAGTGAAATTTATGAAATTAATTGTAATGATTGACAAAAAGTATGTTGGGCAAACTAAAATGTTAATTAAAACACGATTTAAAAAAACATTTAGCATATTTAAAATATAGTAGAACAGAAAAGTCTAGCATTGCCGAACATGCCTTTAAAGTTGATCATACTGTAACATCAGACAATCTAAGATTAATTAAAAGTGTATTGACAGGAGAAAGTATGGAAAATATAAAATGTAAAAGTAGTTTAAATAAAGACAGCCTATTCCTTATAGTCCCCTCTACTGGTTACTTTACTGGAACTGATGGCCTCGCCTAGGCCATTAGATCTGCTTGAATAATTCAGGTGTTAGGCTAAGTATAAATAGGGTAGATTTGTAGTTTAGCTTTAGTCAATCATCGCTCTTGATGAAGCTAACGTGGTTAGCGAAACGTGCGTCGAGTGTAAAAATAAAGTGTTTGGTGTAGTGGTGATATTTACTGAGTAGTGTGCAATATTACGATTGAACACCCTGGTAGTTACTTCAGCAGTGTAATAATATAAAGAGTCCGGTTAAACACAGATTAATTGACACTAGTTTAGGTAGGCTAATATCAACAATGCCAACACATTTTTTAACTCCAGGAATCCCTAAATAGACATATAAAATGATGTATTTACAGCAATTGTATGCGAAACTCCAGGTAGCTATGCTTAACAGTTGTTTGTTATCCAAAATCCTAAAGCCAGAAAAATTCTCATAATACTATTGAAACTCTACAAAATGTATCAACCCATTCCTATTTCAAGAACTAT
Organism: Pachyrhynchus sulphureomaculatus; assembly: GCA_019049505.1. Classification (NCBI taxonomy): domain Eukaryota; kingdom Metazoa; phylum Arthropoda; class Insecta; order Coleoptera; family Curculionidae; genus Pachyrhynchus; species Pachyrhynchus sulphureomaculatus. Next base: position 108,708,358 of record CM032447.1, read on the forward strand.
ATGTATAAAAACTTTAATATAGATATCTCAGATCGTTTAAGAGTTATAATGCTAACAGAGAGACATACCAACAGACTGATGGAAATACTTCTCGAAATCTAGTAACCCTGAAACGTAAAGGGGGAATAATTATGGATATGTGTCTTAAAAATCAACTAATTTCCTTTATGTTAGTAATATACAAGTACATTAAACTTGGTCTACATTAATAATTTAAAAGCTTTCAAAAGATACTACTGCTTTACCCTATATAAAACCATAAATGTAATATTAGATTATAGTCGATAGCTTTTAAATTATTAGTGTTTCATTTACATTATTGATCTACAAGAATATGGAACACTTTGCCATCCTTTTAATATATAAAAATGAGACTAGGCGAACATTTTTCTGGAGTATCTTGTTATTTTTTAAAGGTACTGCACTTCCTTTGAAATTACCTCAATAACTCATAAACAATTTCTTAGCATGAAATTTTGCTATGCTCTTTGAGATAGTTTTCATTCATTCTTCCTCAAAGTTACTTCCTTACTCTCTTCTTAGCACTTTCTGAATATTTTTATGTTGAGGTTTTGAAGTGATGGTTTACTATTTACAGAGAGCAACAATGCAATTTTTGGGCTAGTACTGTCATTATAAACTAATCTATTCACCTTCAAGTTTATTAGTGTTCCGTACGGAACACTGATAAGATCACTTCGGTGTCCGTCTGTATGTCACACCCTATTTTCTCCGACACTATAGTTGACTACTCCACCTATAAATATTTCAAAATGCTGTTTAAATTATATAGTAATAAACTACCCCGAATAATCCTTCCTGAATTAAAATTGACAGCAATGAAAAAAACACATCCTAATTTTTTGGATTTATAGACTTCAAAAACCCTATAACACGATATATACGAATATATACGAATCAACCGATCTAATCTCTTCTTGTACCCTTTCATCTCTTATATATTTTACTATAAATATTAAGGAATAAAATTTATTGATCATTTTAACAAACAAATAAGAAAGGTTACCACCTTAATATTAAAACATATATAAATTTATCGACACCCTTAGCCTGAAGCTATACCGTTCAATAACTATAGGCTTCATACCTTTCTTAGATAATATCATATCAACAGACTGACAGGAAGACCGACAGAAATGAGTGACTATGTTTTTCGTGATCTTGGAACTTTGAAACGTGCAGAAAAGTAAATATCTTGAATTGTAAGTTTTTGATGAATACAATAATTTCCTTAAACGAGGAAAGTAAAAAGAGACTCAAGTTCAGGAATATGTCCATTGACCAATTCATCCCAAAAAAGTCCTCCAGGAAACAACCTTCACTGGAAAACTAATAAACGGAATTAGGACCTAGTAAACATGGAAACTCCTTATGGTTGTTTGGAGAACCACAGGACATACACATAAAATTTGTGTGTAACGATTATTTATTCTTGCATTCTCAAGAGATTTCATTATTGTGCATTGCTTTACGCTATCAAGAATGAGTTACCTGAATATGAAAAAAATTCTAATTTAATCTAACAAGAACTAACCACAAGAGCAATACTCCATTTAGTACTGGGTTTAATATATTTAAATATGCTTGTCAAATTTTGTCAATGTAGGTAAAAGGAAATTTCATGTATCAGTTTAGTTAGGAGGTTCTGTAAAATTATTTACAATAAAAATTAATGTAAAAAAATTTAACCCATTTGTAATGAAATTTTAAACGTAATAGCGCAGAACGAAAATCTGTTTCGAAGCATATTTTTTAACATGAAATGAAAAGAAATATTTTAATATTCAAAATATGTCAGACAACAGATATACCTAATAGGTTTCAATATCCTCCTATCGATTACACATATGCGTATACGAGAAATTTTTTACATTAAAAAGTTTCTTCCTGTTGCCAACCTCGAAGAAACTTTTTAGAGCTTTAAAAAAATTGAATTTCAAAGTCTTTTTACTGCTCGAATTTTAAATATTTTTTGAGAAGAAACTTAGTATTTATGACATTCAAAGTAATGTTTATTTTCAGAAATATACTATTATATAAATGTATAAGAAAAAAAAAAAATCATCTTGTTAGAACAACAGTAACAAATGCATAGTTAGAGATTGCCTTTTTTGACAGTTTTATTTTTGTCACATATTTAGTATGTGTATGTAGTAAGTAACATGTTAGAGTTTCATTTATCTATACTTCTTGTCAGAGTAAATACTTTTTAGTATATTCAAGTCAAATTAATAATCAAATTTTTAAAACAATTTCGTATATATTAAATTTTTTTAAATTATCTACAAATTTTTACTTTCAAGTGTGAAATTATCTTAGTTGTCAAAAAATTCAACCTCGAGATTTTAATTAACTTTTACGTTTTTTTGTCACCCAAACACTAAGGGAGTAGCTCTCATGTCGAAGTACATGTGCGTGTCCTTAACGCCCAATAGTCGGGTATATGTAGATGATAAGCCTAAACGACGTGAGTCACAAAAAGAGCCACAAGATCAAACCAATGCATTCAAATTACTTAGAACCGAGCGATTTTTGTAGCGTGTAACGCTACCATTTTTTTATGGTTTTTTTACAACCTGTTATAATAAAATAGAGCATAATTTTTAGAAATAAATAACCGGTCAAGTGCAAATTGAAATTGCTCAATTAGTATTCCGTATGTTGATTGCTTCTAAAATAAAAATTTTGGTTACGGAGGTATAAAATAATCAGCGCCTTCACAAAACACACCCCAAATAAGTTTTCAACAAAGTTTGTTTCCGATCTTTACTGAAAACTGATGACCTTGAATTTTTTTTTTTTTTTTTTTATGTACCAGAAACTTATTAAAGGTTATGCACTCGTGATAATTTTCGTTCAATCTACACCCCGTGGAGAATATTCTAGAATTTTTTCAAAATTTTTGGATAAGTACCTTTAGAGATAGAGGGGGGATTGCGATTTTTTCAAAATAATACAAAGAAAACTGTGCGCATGTAAGACATTATATATATTATTGAACTTGTGTTTTTACAAGTTTTCATTTGATATCCCACCCCACTCGATGATTTTTTTTCACTTCCGATTTCACCCCAAAAACTGACCCCTTAAGTCAAAATTTAACTTTCAAAACTACACGGCTCTGATGAGGCTATCAATTTTTATATTAGTACCAAATTTCAACTTTCTACGTCAAATAGTTTTGGAAAAAATCGGGTGTGACAGACAGACGGACAGACAGACACAGACAGACACAGTAGTGTTCCGTACGGAACACGACAACCACTAACTGGTTTTATTGAGAAATATCATCTTACAGGAGATGGATTCTAAACTTATAGGAGGGGGGTAAAGTTGCATATGCACTGCCTGCCCTCTGAGCTTCATATATTATATGTATATATATATATATATATATATATATATATATATATATATATATATATATATATATATATATATATATATATATATATATATATATATATATATATATATATATATATATATATATATATATATATATATATATATATATATATATATATATATATATATATATATATATATATATATATATATATATATATATATATATATATATATATGTTACCTGTTATTGTTCATATAATCTATATTTTTATGTGTCTTTTTTGTTTAATTAGATATCTCCACAACAATGAAAAATCATACATCTGTCCGGTTTTGTTTTCTGTTTCGATTTGATTTATTTCTTGTTTCTCAAACCACTAAAAATAGTATTTCGTACAGTCTATCAAGTAAGAACGTGACCGCTCGTGTTCTTGAAAAAATGTGTTTCGAGAACATTTTTTGCCATCAATGTATTCTTTGGTGGGCTAACAACGGCACAATCACCTTAGTAAGTTATCCAATCGTTTCCTGCGTCAATAATCACCTGGTATCTTCGAGGTATGCTGTCGACGAGATTTCCTGCATACTTTGCAAATTTTTTCGAATTTCGGGAGACAATTGAGTCAAAGTCCTTAGAGTCTTTCCTCTAAGCTTTCTCTTTACAAGGGACCAAACGTTTTCATTAGATTGGCGTCCGGCGATTGTGACAGCCACTCTATCTTATCGTGGGCTCAAGCGAGCCTTTAAGCTACGTGATTTTTGCCTAGCAAAGGTTCCTTCAACTTACATCGGAATTTGACATCATGAGCACAAATATGTTGACGAATGGTCTCATGGGACGCATTCAGTCCGATTTTTTTTAATTTTGCCACTCCTTGGCGCAGCTTCAAATTCAGATCCCATGAAAACAAAGACACGATTCGTTTTGTGACTTTCAGAGTGACTTTGCCCACCGAGTCACGTTTTGGCAAGTCATCGGCATTATTCGTCTCGTTAAAATGATTTACCCACTTCTTCACAACTTTTTAAAATATTTAGCAGCCGCGGAATGTGTCATTTTAGGCCTCTTTGGATGAGAACAAAGAAAGACTGCGTCGATCCGACGCGCAAACAAGTGACTTATGTTGGATTTTACGTGACTTCGAGGAAAGTTCAGAATCGACTGATACTTGTACTAAAATGCGTCGTAAACAAAGGTTCCTTATCCCGATTTTTTGTTGAATCGCTAGAATCGTATATACCAAAAATGAATTATCGCGGATACGTTCTTACCTGACAGATTGTATAAAGTAAAAATTAGAATCACGTTTTTTTGGTTTTATTTTCATGTCTTACAAGGGTATTGTAACACTGATCCTGCCAAATTATATAATTTTTTTGTCCCTGAAAAATTGTAAATTATCAATTACTCACGCCATAATTATGAAAGCAAGAAAAGTAGACGCCAAACATGTTTTAATGGGAACTATTTACTTTAAAATCTTGTACAATACTAATGAGAAATCTAAATTAACATAGTAAATGCACATAATTTAAAAGAAAAGCGGCAATAATAGTTGTTTTCAAAATTTTTCTGTGGAGTTTTACAAATATATCTGACAGAATGGTGAATCAATTAAAAAAACTTTCGCATTTTTGAATATTGATGGATTATCACAGATTGCATATTACATATTACTTTATGACAACGAAATCATCAAAAATTCGCTTTGTAATTTACCCACTATCAACTATTTTAAGTGACTACCCTACCAAATATAAATTGAGGCCGATTTAGATTAGTTCCTTGATGGTCATAGTTAATTATACAATGTTAATTTTGCACAAAACAAACCCTTTATATTAGAGATATTTTGCAACGCTTATTTTCCACATGCCTTTATCCTTATTCTTATCTCAAGCATGCACAGTATTAACACGAAAGAATTGTAAGGTTAGGTTAGTATTCATCCTATATAAGGGTATTTTTTTTCATTGATTTCATGGTTCAGCCCACCGCTTATTAGTATTTGATTGGTCAACACAAGTTTCTAGATTAAAGTTGCGTCTAGCAAGTTTCTGTCACTTCCTTTAATATTTCCAAGGTAATAAAGAGTTATTCATTAGTCTTGAGTCTAATTTTAGACGTTTAGGTCAAAGTTGAACAAATGACAGATCGCAATGTGGTTTACGCTGAAGTGGTAGCGGTATCTCTACTTTGATTTCAGAATCTGTACATTTGATTATTTGCATTGGAAAGGTCACACAAGATGAATTTACGAAAGTACGTTGCTTCCTTATTTGGACAACTGTCCACAAAGCAAATTCTCGAAGCGTTTGAAGATAAGTCAATAACTCGCGCCATCATATTTCGTATTTTGCGTGATTGCCGTGAAGGCAAAGAACCAGAAAATAAAAAAAAATCCAGTACTTAGCAAAAGAACAACGAAACCGCAAAGAAAATTGTCCAGAAAATACGATGTTTCGCAATCAACTGTGCATCGATTTTTGAAGACCAATAATAAGTTCGAAAACGTAAAAAGGCACCGAAATACACCGCAATTCGGAATGAAAAATATTTCATATTTTCTAACAGTTTCCGCAGTGGAAATGATTCCTTCTATACTGACGGTTATGAAGCAGCACCAGACGGCAAATACGCCGACAAAATGAAATTCGTACCAAAAGTGTTGATGTGAATTGCCATTTCATCGAAAGGTATTTCAGCTCCATATTTCCAACCAAGCAGTGTTGTTCCAGTCAATTCTGATGTGCATATTAATAAATGCTTGACTAAATTGATGCAGTTTATCATATATATATATATATATATATATATATATATAATCTTCAGTACAGACCTTACACCTTGTTATTATGTAAAAAAAAACACAAGAATGGTTCAAAAGTCAAAAAATCGAATTTGTTCAGCAAAATGACAATGCACCAAATCATTGGAAAGAATTTGGGCAATACTTTTACGTAAAGTTTATGAAAATAGTTGGGAATTACAGAACCACTGGCACTTGATTGGCAGAATAAAGAGGAAGTTGAAAGAAATAGACGTTTCGGTCGTCCAACGCTTGGTAGATGTCATTCCAAGCAAACTGCGTAAATTCAAAGATATTGGTCTATTCACTGCAATGTAAACGTGCTATTTGATAGATTTTAAATAAATTTATACGATATAAACAACTGCATTTGAGATATTTTTCCTTATTTCACTTATACACGTCTGAAATTAGTCTCAAGACTAATGAATCATACCTTACGAATGTGCGATAAATACAAATTTCATTTGAAATTAGCACTGGTTTGTATACCTATGTAAGTAGGAAAAAAAAACGAGCCCTGCCATAATAGCGGTAAGAGTAACGAACTTCAAATAACCTCTCTTATAAGTTCCTAAGTAAGGGAAATGTTTATCCTTAATAAAGGTTTCTCTTATTTTGTTCCAACACTGCGTAAGCTCCGAATGATGGGCGCATGCTTCAAATAACGATAACAGCTGAGTACTTATATTTAGTTTCTTTCCTTTACTCCTGCGCAAGCTCCAAACTGTGGGCGCATGCTTTAAATAAAGATAAAGACAGTGGTCTACTGAAATAATCGTTGCATCTATCTACAAGAACCTCGATCTCAACCGTCCTTCGACTCCTTTATGAAACTGTAACTTTAACTGTTAAATCTAATAACACTATGCAAAAAAGATATAATTTGATCAGACTGGTAGAGCAATTGACTTAAGATCTAATTAAAATTAAAAGGGAGAAATAACATGTTCGTATGATTTGGTCACCCCTTTTATTCAAGAAGTGTTAAGTTGTATATGTAATTTCGACTCAAGATATACTGATGTTATGTGGTTAAAAATAACGACTCAACAAACCACAAGGTTCATCTGTATCCTGTATCGATCACCAAGTGATACCAATTTTCGAACACTTTTCGCTTCTCTTGCAGACCCCATCGATCATTTACAAATTAACTATCCAAGTGCCGAGATTGCCATCCTGGGCGACTTTAATGTCCACAGTATCAACTGGCTTAAATATTCAAATACTACCGACGAACAAGGTCGTGAAGTTGAATCATTCTCAATCAGTTATGGCTTAACTCAGTTTATTGACGAACCAACACGGATCCCTGATCGAGACGGGGAGTTCGCCAGTCTTCTTGACCTGTTTTTTAACCACCAATCCGGAGATTTACACGGTCACCGTAAATCCGCCGTTAGGTTCTTCCGACCATAAACTGCTTTCGACATCGAGTATCCTGCCAATCAGTGACAGAGAGGCGCCTAGGCCGCGCAAGATTTGGCACTACAAATCTGCTAAATGGGAAGATCTCATGGAATACTTTCGAACTTTCCCTTGGATGGACGTTTATTTTCGATCCGATAACCCATCTGACTGCGCCAGGGAGGTCTCCGATGTTATTTTGGTTGGTATGGAAGCTTACATCCCTTTTTCGAAGAAATGCTCCTCCAACGGCAAGCCTTGGTTCGACCGAAAATGCAAAGAAGCTATTGCTTCTAAACATATTGCCTACCGACAATTGCGTGAAAATCCTAACACCGTAAATCGTAACATCTTTGTTCATGCTCGGAACAGATGCAAGGGAATTATCGACGAAACCAAGGAGGCACACAATCAACGAATTAGAAACAAACTTCTCGTTTGTCCCAACAATTCCAGGTCCTATTGGGCAGTCGCTACGGTAGTTAGTCAAAATTTTACCAAATCCACCATACCACCACTCACACGACCAGATAATTCCATTGCAAACACACCTGTTGAGAGAGCGAACTTGTTGGCTGAACTCTTTGCTTCACATTCTAATGTCGATTTCCAAGGAAAAACACCACCTACTATTCCCATATTGCAGTCAAGGATACCCGATGTTGTCTTCAGACAGCGCATCATAAAGCGTATTTTAATGAAGCTAGACACCAAGAAGGCTTCTGGCGCTGACGGAATACCTGCCATAGTTCTCAAAAACTGTGCAAGGGAACTAACACCAGTTTTCTGTAGACTTTTTAACCTATCCTACAGAAAGGGAATATTTCCGTCCTGCTGGAAATGTGCCACGGTTCAGCCGATACCTAAAAAAGGCAAGAAGACCTTGCCGAATAACTACCGGCCAGTTGCACCGCTTTCAGTAATAGCAAAACTCATGGAAAAGGTTATCAATGAGCATCTTCTAAAATATCTTGAACGATTCAATATTATTAGCGATCACCAATATGGTTTTCGTAAACATAGATCAACAGGAGATCTCCTGACTTATGTAACACATGTTTGGAACAACGCAATTGAACACTTTGGAGAATCTCGAGCGGTTGCTCTTGACATATCCAAGGCATTCGACCGTGTTTGGCACGATAGACTGTTGGCTAAGTTACGCTCTTGTGGTATGTCTGAAAGGTTCTGTTTGTGGCTCTCATGTTTCCTCAGAGAGCGTGCTTTACGAGTGGCGGTCGACGGATTTCTTTCTAACACCCTCACTATCAACGCCGGTGTGCCCCAGGGCTCCATACCGACTCCTACTCTCTTTCTCATTTACATTAACGATCTGCTGGAAAAGTGGAATTTAACGCTACAAAAACCCAGGCGGCAGCTTTTTCTAAAAAAGTTACGTTGCTGAACCCGACATAGTTATGTCAGGGCACTCCATTCCCCTAGCATCGTCGCTCAATTTGTTGGGCGTTAGTTTGGGAGCAAATATGTCCTGGCATGAACATGTTGCAGGCATAGCAAGAAGAGCTTCTCGAAAGTTGGGAATATTATTTAGAACCAGAAAGCTTTACACCCCACAACAACTGTTAATTCTTTACAAAGCCCAAATTCGACCAACTATGGAATACTGCTCCCACGTTTGGGGCTCCGCTCCCAAACATACACTGCATTTGTTGGATTCTGTTCAGAGAAGAGCGGTCCGTCTGATTGGGGACCCGGAATTGACCGGCGGCCTTGATTCGCTGGAACATCGAAGAACGGTTGGCGACTTGAGTCTGTTCTACAAGTATTTTCATGGAAAGTGTTCGAAGGATGTAGCCCGCTTAATTCCTCCCAAAGCGGCGTATGTTAGAAATACACGTCGCGCTGGTGCTTCACATCCGTATGAGGTTCAGCTTGTTACTCCGCGTACAACGCTTTTCAAGCAAACTTTTATATGGAGAAACGGCATCCCTTTGGAATAATTTGCCCAGCGCTGTGTTTCCCACCGAGTACAATTTACAGCGATTCAAGAACAACGGGAATCGCTTTTTTTTTCCGCACTCGTGCCGCTCCTGGAGCGCTTTAGGGACTTCCCTGCAGCACGTGTGCTAGACCCATAAAAAAAAAAAAAAAAAAAAAACAGATACATAGGAGATTGACAGGGGGCCTGTATGTTTACAATACTTATTTTTCTTCAGGACCCGTTGTGCACCTACCTTACATTAGGGTTGAGAAAGACCGATAACCTTTGAAAAGGACACGTAATGCACTCAAGTTTCACGATTATTGAGGGTCTTGCTTATGTGTTTATTGGGCAGAACGTAATCAGGTGAAGAACTATATCTTCCCTCGTCCATATATCATATACATTGTGGATCTTCTGTCATCCCGATGCTAGTTAAGTATCCATTTAAACGGCTGCGCCCTGTAAGGATCTCTATCACCAACTTCAGGTTCTCCCTGTTAACTTTTAGATTATTTGATCGTTGGTGCCTTATTCTCATGAATTTTTTATTTAACAGTTCTGCAGTCGCTGCAATGCCCATATAAAGCGGTATTCCCAAAAAGGGTTTAGGTCCCGCAAACGCAAGCGTCCCCTTTTTAGTCATTATATCAGCAATTTTATTATCATTGATACCCGTGTGGCCAGATACCCAAACTAGAAGCAAGCTATTTCTGTCCGTCAGATTGACCAGCAAGTTGGTACACTCGCCGATCAGTTGCGAGCTCACCCTAGCCTCTCAACTAAAGACAACAAAATGGCTGTACTGCCCGAACGAAAATATGCGATTTTCCGCGTTATATTCCAGCCACATATCAAGATGGCGTGGCGGCTTGGACGCTTAACTGCTCTGAGTCACTGATTGTTTTTTTTTTGTGGACAGTATGCGCCTGCTCCTGTACCTTCTTTTTGTTTGGATTCACATGTATACCAGATGAGTATTCTGTTGAAGAAGTTGGTTCAATCTTCCATATTCGATTCTAAAACCTTTAGAGGCTTTTTAATCAGCGTTTACCTATCCGTATCTGCAGTGGATGGCAGTTCTTAACTCTTTGGCTCACATGCTGCGACGACCCAAGGACTCTGTCTTGAGATGATCTCATGCACGTCTCCGATAAGCTATCCAGGATGCTTCAAACTTGATGTATAGAAGCAAGAGTGGTAGGTTCAACATAACCTCACATTCATTCTTAATCTTATATCTAATAAGAGTCTCAACCGTTTAAAATATTTTTTTTTGAAAATTGTTGTATAGTCTACAGAGCAGGCAATGAATTTTTAGTAGAATTCAACGCCAAATTTAATAATAAATACTGTGTTCAATTTTAAACTGACTTGTATTTATTTTTTATTTTTCCTGTTTCCGATATTAGCGATAATACATTACCTAGAACCGCAGTCATGAAATATAACGACGATATTATTTATTTGCTAGATGCTAACTATATTTTAGATTTTCTGTTAATTCTGCTTAAGATACACAAATAATACAACTTTGTGGAGCAATATGGAACAGTCTACTTATTTATTTCTTAGACCTAACTGTCTTTTTCTTCTTCTTCTTCTTCATGTTAGGCATTCTTGCCTGTTTTTCTTTAATGTATCGTTGCTACAGTTCGTCGTTCTATCTTTTTTGTGGGCATCCTATACGCCTTCGGCCCACCGGTGATTTATCTCGAGGTTTTTTCACTAATCTTCGTTCGGACATTCTATTTATGTGTTGGTTCCATTCTTGTTTTCTGTTTCGTGTTAATGTCCTCTACTTCACATATGTGCCTTATGTTGTCATTTGTTTCTCTATCCCAAAGTTTTCTTCGTGCAATTCTTCTTAAAGTTTTCATTTCACTTGTTTGTAAGTATCTCTTGAATTTTGAGTATGTCTCTGCTGTGTAGGTCATAGCTGGTCGAACTACAGGTTTATATATACGAGATGTTACTTCTGTTCTCAAGTATTCATTTTTCCAAAGAGTGTTATTCAAGCATCCTGCTATTCTATTGGCTTTTACTATTTGTTCTTTTATTTTTTCTTCTATGTTGTTGTTTATATGATAATTTAATTCCTAAATATTTAATTGCCATCATTTGCTCTATAATCTGATTATCGATTTCGCCCTTGCACCTTATTGGTTCTTTGTAGATAACTGCTGATTTGGGTTTTTCAGCCGATATTTTCATATTAAATTTCTCTGCTATTGGATTTAACTGATGTAGATCCCTGCTAGTCATTTTCATTTTCAGCGACTAGGACAGTATCGTCTGTGTAACACTATATTTGTATCTCTTTATTGCCCATTTTACAGCCTTTTTTTGTTTTTACCTGTTTAATTATTTCACCTAATATAATGTTAAACAGTAGGGGACTCCTTGTCTAATACCAGTTGTTACTTCTATGGGTTCAGTTTCTAACTGTGCTTTGGTAAATATATTACATATGTAAAACTGTATCATCTTTTTTTAAAAAACCAAATATCTTATGTAAAATTTGGAGTAAATTATTTACTTTAATTAGTGACTATAACATAATCAATACCAAATAATAATGTAGTAATAAAATTCCTTTATGGATTTAGTGCTTGTTTTGACAGCTTGGTAATGAATATTTTGCGCTAAACTACTAACAATAATTTTAATATTTTAATTAAAATAAATTACTTGGTAAATACCAAGATAATTCAATTTGGGTAGTATCAGCTGCCCGAGACGAGAAGATCTGTAGTATATCAATGCAAATTTAATATCAGAATATATTTATACAAACAGTTTATCAAGTAAGAACGTGTCCGCGATAATTCAGTTTTGGTAGATGCGACTCTAGCGATTCAACAAAAAATCGGTAGAGGGAACCTTGGACTATAACGTAATCAAGTAAAAGTATAAGTCGATTTCGAACTTTTTTTTTTTTATGGGTCTAGCATACGTGCTGCAGGGAAATCCCAAAAGTGCTACACGAGCGACTTGTGTGCGAAAAAAGCGATTCAAGTTGTTCTTGAATCGCTGTAAATTATACTCGGTGGGAAACACAGTCCTGGGCAAATTATTCCAAAGAGATGATGTTCTCCATGTAAAAGACTGCTTGAAAAGCGTTGTATGAGAGAGTAACAAGCTGAACCCCATACAGATGTAAAGTATTACCGCGACCTGTATTTCTAAAATGCACCGCTCTGGGAGGAATTAAGCGGGCTACATCCTTCGAACACATTCCATAAAAATACTTGTAGAATAGGCTCAAGTGGCCAACCGTTCTTCAATGTTCCAGCCAATCAAGGTCGCCGGTCAGTTTCGGGTCCCTAATCAGACAAACAGCTCTTCTCTGAATAGAATCTAAACAATGTTTGGGAGCGGAGCCCCCAATATGGGAGCAGTATTCCATAGTTGATCGAATTTGAGCTTTGTAAAGAATTAACAGTTGTTGTGGAGTGTAACGCTTTCCGGTTCGAAATAATATTCCCAACTTAGAAGCTCTCCTTGCTATGCCTGCAACATGTTCATGCCAGGACATATTTGCTCCCAAATTAACGCCCAACAAATTGAGTTACGATGTTAAAGGAATGGAGTGTCCCGACATAACTATGTCGGGTTCAGCAACGTTAACTTTTTTTAAAACAACTGCCGTCTGGGTTTTTATAGCGTTAAATTCCACTTAGTTGTTGTCACCCCAAGATAGAATTTCTTCCAGGTCTTTGTTAAGTTCAATGACTTCCTGCTGTTTGCGGATATTCGTCTGAGCATTCAAAGTGAATGACGAGATAAGCGTACTGTCATCTGCAAAGCTGTAGATTGGATTCCTGGCAGATCGTTAATGTAAATGAGAAAGAGAGTAGGAGACACTATGGAGCCTTGGAGCACACCGGCGTTGATAGTGAAGGTGCTAGAAAGAAATCCGTCGACTGCCACTCGTAAAGAACGCTCTCTGAGCAGACATGAGAGCCATAAACAGAACTTTTCAGATATACCATAAGAGTGTGGTTTAGTCAACAGTCCATCGTGCCAAACACGGTCGAATGCCTTGGATATGTCAAGAGCCACCGCTTGAGATTCTTTAAAGTGTGCAATTGCGTTGTTACCAACATGTGTTACATAAGTCAAAAGATCTCTTATTGATCTATGTTTACGAAAGCCATATTGGCGATCGTGAATGTAATTAAAATGAAATTACGTAAAATTGCGCGTCGGTTCGAGGCAGTCTTCCTTTGTTTTCATCGACAGGGGTCTAAAGTCGGTGTCGTTTGTGAAGAGGTGGGTACATTTTAACGAGACGTAAAATGTCGTCGATCAGCCAAGGCTCGGTAGGCAAAGTCAATCCGAAAGCCTAAAAAGGAACCGTGCCATTGTTTTCACCGCCCCCCGCCCCGAAATGGACGCTGAGTCAAGGAGCGGCGAAATTAAGAAAATTAGGTTTAAATATGTCCTATTCGACAGCATCTTAGTGCTGATGATGTTAAATTCCGAAGCACGTTGAAAAAATTTTTGCTGGGCGAAAATCACGTTGCGAAGCGGCTCGCTTGGGCCCACGATAAGAACTAGAGTGGCCCTTACAATCGCCGGACGCCAAACCTACTGAAAACGTTTGGTCCCTTTTAAAGAGAAAGCTCAGAGGAAAGACTATGAGGACTTTGACTCAGTTGTCTTGCGAAATTCGAATAATTTCTAAAGTATGCAGAAAATGTCGTCGACAGCATTGATCGAAGATGCCAGGCGATTATTGATGCACGAGGAGATTGGACGACTTACTAAGGTAATTGCGCCGTTGTTAGCACACCCAAAAATACATTGATGGTAAAAAATGTTTTCGAAACATATTTTTTCAAGAATACGAGAGGTCACGTTCTTACTTGACAGACTATAATTAACTTTACAACAGTTTGGCTCGTCATTGTCTAGTTCGGATATGTCTGCGTTTTAACATAATTATATAAAATGTTAAATATTATTTAAGACTAAATCACGAAAACAATACCGACAAACAACCAATTATATATAATTATGAACAGACGTTAGAGGTATTCGATATCTCGGACGAAGTCAAACCCGACCATTGAGTCGGAAATACTTATAATAGGGTAGCTTATAGGTGTCACTTTTCCGGATTTTATACCTATAATAGTAGTTCATGATTTTGTGATAACTGCGAAGGGCCTTCACTATTATTAATATTATTTATAAAACTCCCTTTTTTGTAGAGGAACTATTCGATTTTGTTCGAATTTTAAAATAGTCTTGCACTTTTCTTAAAATTTAAAATTGTTTCTGGTTGCTATAGTTAATAGGATTTGCCGGGAATTTATTTAATGCTGCCTTCCAAATTGCAATATTTAATTAAATTATTTGCATTTAAATAGTTTTCCCCAGAAGGTTCAGTATTTCTATTAACATTTCAATACGAGTTTCTGAAGAAAGTATTATTTATTTTAAAATTTATGCTTAATTAGATTACAAACCAATGAAAATATTGCTAAATGTCCGTTTTTAGTTAGTATGTCCGAAAACAGGAAAGGAACTTATCAATTTGTAGCAAAATTTTATTAAGCATAAAATTTTCTTTTTCATATTCATAACTAAAATGCCATAAACTCAAAATTATGGAATATTGTGTAGTTGAAAATTGCCGAATAGACCATTTTTTGTAAAATTGTAGAAAGTGAAAAATAGCAGCACAGAATTCATAATGGTTGTTCTGGAAAGGTCATGAAAAGTTCTTCCAAAACAGTTTTTGAAAATTTCAAACATTTTGAACTTAATTTTCTCGAAAACACACCATTCTATAGTTTCCCACACCTAACTTTTCTTTCTGTATTCCCTATCCTCACCCTTCACCCCTCAAGTCCACGGTCCTTCTAAACCTGCACAGGGGAAATCGTCCTCGTTCTAACCTGCTAAACATTTCAACCGTCAGTACTTCGCACATATTTCCCTGGAAATTGTCTCTCCTATGTACCAAATAATGTCACAAATAGGAGTCTTATTATATAACTGATACCGTCCATTTTGAGTTTCAGCAAGAGTTCTTAATGAATAATTTTTTAAAATATTCCCACTGTGCTCTACTAGAAAATACTATGAATTTATCGTAAATTACTAAATAAATCTGTTGTTAATAAGATATATACTGATATTACCAATAAGGGTATTACAAAACTTGAACGGCATGAATTTTTAAATTTGCTTCAATTTTCTCATATATTATAGAAATTATAAAATTACAAAGCTTTCAAAAAGTATAAGTAAAAACCGAAGTAATAGTGAGTTTCCTATAGAGGTAATGATTTAACTGGATAATCTTGACTCTATAAATCTAGAAAGCCATATTTTGCTTAGTGAAAAAAGATTGGAGGAAAACAAATCAGTCCCTAAATTTTTATTATTTATTCTTTAGGGGTGAGAAAATTCTAAACGAGCTGATAAAAATATATATAAAGTTCTGGTGGTAATAATCTCTGGGCCTTAAACGTTTTGTTTGACAAAATGTTATTTGCCATTAGCTATATATTTTTTATAGAAACTGTCTAAGGAGTCACCATAGCGAATTATTGCAGAGATTTTACATATATATTATATATATATATATATATATATATATATATATATATATATATATATATATATAAATGCAATAAAATTCCGAAAACTTCTATGGTTGATTCGGTAGATCGCAGTAGTGTTTCTTGAGTTTCATAAAATGACCGGCATGTGGTAGAGTGATGGTGTAACAAAGAAGCTAGCAGTATCGGTAACGAGATAGCTGCTTTACTGTCAATATGCACCGCGTTGAAGCAGCGATTTGTGATGAGTTTTTTGAGTACTGAAGGAGTCAAGCCAATTGAAATTCATCGCAGGACGACAGCGCAGTTCGGTGTTTCGTGTTTGTCCCGAAAAGATCAAGCAAGGAATTACTCCATAGCTCATCGCCGGAATCAAAAAAATTCCGCACTCAACCATCAGCGGGGAAAGTCATGCTCATTCTCTTTTGGGATGGAAAGGAAGTAATTTTGGAACATTACATGGAAAGAGGAGTCAGAGTACACACTCCTTCGCATTCAAATCTGCTCACACATCAAACCGCAGTACATCAGTGGCTACAGTCACGACCAAAAGAATTATTTAAACCTGATATCTATGCACTTCCAAAGCGGGGGAACACTTGCATTCAACGTCGTAGGGACTACGTCGAAAAATAATATATGTGATTTTTTCTTAATTGTAACAATATAAAATGTTTTAAAGTTTTCATTTGATTCACCCTTGTATAATATACATATATATATATATATATATATATATATATATATATATATATATATATATATATATATAGATAGATATAGTAATCAAAATAAAGGAAGATTATAAAATAATGGTTAATTCATAAGGTCAAGTATAAAAATATTAAGTTATTTTTCTCAAATTGGACATACTTAGAATTTGGTAAGTCCCACTGATCACCTCTGTCTGACGTCTATTGTTATATGTAATATATGTACAGAATTTCTAAGTGTCTCACCTAATTTACTATATTTCTGTTTTACATACCAAGAACATTCTTTAAGTATTGAACTTAGTTTTTTATGAGAAAGCCATTTATGATAATAAGAAATTTGTTACTTGTCAAGTTTGATCACCTCTGTCTGACGTCAATTATTATATGTAATAAAATTGCAGAATTTTTTTTTAAGTGTCTCACATAATTTGCTATATTTTACATACCAAGAACATTTTTCCTGTTTTGAACTTAGTTTTTTATGAGAAAGCCAATTATGGTAATAAGAAATTCGTCACTTGTTAAATTTAATAGATTACGAAGCCAACCTCTACATGTGAGCACACCATTAATTAGTATTTTTCAGTTGGTTTACAAAAATACGTAAATATAAATATAATCAAGTAGTTGAACTGAATATTAGGTTTACTTGCTATACATATGATTGGAAATGTGACAAATTTTTTGCTATTATTTTTGACTTCCTCAAAAAAAAGCTTTGCTAGTAAACGCAAATTCAGTTCAATAATTTGAATATCTTGTATATCGCTAACGACTGAAGATAAATATCAAGTGTTATGCGGACTGAAGAATGCTATTTAATGATGTGTTAATATGTCGAGGGTGAAATTAATAAAAAATTTAGTTGGCTTTGTATACTGCCAAATTTGCCAAGTGATAAATTTTGTGTTATCATGTTTGGCTTCCTCACAAAAAACTAAGCTTACTGGTAAAATAATTTTTCTGATAATCCAATTAAGACAAAAGTAAACTGAGTGAGCCACTTAAAAGTGAAAATTTACTTCACTTACTTGAATGCTCTGTATATCAATAACGACTGAAAATAACTGTCAAGTGTTTTATATTTTTATAAACGCCTTAGAATATGCTATTTAATGGTGTGCTCATATGTAGAGGGTGCTGTTTAAAAATCCTAGTTGGCTTTGTAATCTGTCAAATTTGACAAGTGACAAATTTTTTGATATCATATTTGTTTTTCTCATTACAAAAATTAAGTTTAGTACTGAAAGAATTTTCTTGATATGTTGAATTGGAAAATAGTGAATTTGGTGTAACATTGTAAAAAATGTATATTAATAGTTAATATTTAAAGATAAGATAATTCTGTTTTAAACTAAATATAGGTAACAAATGTAACAAATATTGAAAACATAGTTATTTCATACTTGTTAAGTGTAACTAGTGATTTTTTTATCAAATAAAAAAAAACTACTAAGAAATTTTTGCCAAAACATATTTGTTATACTTATTTTCCTTACAAAAAAACAGGATATTCGATTTGTCATAATTTATTAACAAACACTGAATACGCCGTATTTCTCCAGTTGAAAAACTGTTGCTTTTAAACATACACAATGCGCAAAACTAACTAAATCAACGACACGAGTGAAATACGGAATTAAATATTCACGAAGATAAAATGCAAGATACAAAAGTCAGTAGTACGTGCATTATCCATAACGAATAAATCGAATGACAAGTAAAGATGAGAGCTATAAAGGAAAAGGGGTGTTTTCAAAATCATAGATTGATGCGAATCTTATTATTAATGGACAGAAAATTTAGCAGGGTTTGTCTATTAAATATCTAGGCACATTAATTAATAGCCAGCGTAATGGAAAAATGGAGATTAGGTCGAGAATCGAGCCGACTCGTGAGACCTCCATAAACACGAAAAATCTTTTCACTAGAGCTAATCTTACTCTAGAATTTTGAATGTACATGATTAGGTACTACGTTTTTTTCCTTACTCCTGTATAGATGTGAAGGCTGGACTCTTGATGCCAGCATAGAAAAACGACTCGAACCTTTCGAAATGTATGTTTATAGAAGGATCCTACGGTTATCATGGGTGGATAGAATAACAAATGCTGAAGTCCTTGGGCAAATCAGCGAATCCACAGAACTGCTGTTGACTATAAAGAAGAGAAAAACTAGAGATATCGATTATATAATGGGGAGAACATAATATGGTTTGTTGAAACTGACTAGTGAAGGGAAACTACAAGGTAGAAGATCAGTTGAAAGACGTCAAAATTTCTGGTTAAAAGAGAATTGGTGTCTCGGCTCGGAAAATAATAATAATAAAAAAGGTAAATAAATAATAAAATAAAACAAAAATTTATAACTTGACGGTCGCCCTCTCGGGAAGGCAATGGCGAACTACCCGCAGTATCATGCTTAGTAAGCCCTGACACTTTTGGCCCTTCGGAAACGGCATTAAACTGTAAGTCCCCTTTGTCTGTGGAAATACTTAAAAATGCACCAGCTAGAGGCGCAGGTGCGAGGGTTGCTTACGTCCGTATCGGATATGGCACTTTAAAAAGAGAAGATATTTTCAGAGCTGTAGTTTCCAGGATTATGTTAGCCATTTAGATCGCCAACCTTCGTCAGCAGGCAACGAGCTAAAAAGAAGATCAAGGGAATGGTCAGAGTTTTGATAAAGTCAAAAATAAAATTTTCATTTAAATGTTCGTTTTTACTATCATGCATAAGATTTTCGTTATATTTAACAAATTAGAAATTCGTAACAATTACAAATTACGCAAATAGTTAAAAGTAAGTTAAAAACGCACTAAACTTAAACGAATAATACCAAGCTGGTAACCCAGAAAAATGACTGGTGGAAAAATAACAATGAATTTTAACTACCAACATAAGTGCCTTCTGTTTATATAAAATAATAAAAAGTTGTTCTTCAGCTGCTGATATTGCGTCATCAGTGCTTGCGCCACAAATATTCTTTACCAAAATTCGGTACAAGCTAATTATATTCACGAAAGCAGTAGAAATATCAGTCATTTTCGCCGAACACTACAAAAAATCTGGGTGATGAGAACGCACGAATAAAAATTGAAATTTGGGAATGAGAAAATATAGAATGATATATTTTAATGATACAAGTAATTTTAGGTACGTTAAAAAATATATAGAAATTCGCTCAGAGTGACAGAAGTGACTTTTTTTTCCAAAAAAAAATTCAAGTATTTAGTTTTTGGAAATTACATAAACTCACAGTACAATCTTCAAAAAATTGCTTATAAAACTGTTGAAGGAATTTTTCAATAATGTGTTCTTTTGTTTATTATAAAGCTAAAATACCTCCTAATTATTTTAGTAGAATAGATTATTTAATTTCCACGTTTGTTAAACATCTTTCAAATATTATTACACTGAATTTATTTAATTCCACCCGAGTTCCAGTTATATCTAACCCAAATCGTTCAGATATAACTGTAAAAAGGAAAAATATATAACCTAACTTTAGTTAAATTTGTAAAAAAATTTTGCATCCGTGTATGCATAAAAAACATTATTACGAGTGTATTTTAAACGTAAAATGAAGAAAACGAAACGACATGCCATGAACCATAATGAAGAACGGTACCTTTACTGCGAAGAATTACTAGTGTAACATAACAAAAGACACAGCTTTTTCCGAGAATATGTAATTTTTGTTGCTCTACGTAAAAGTTCTCGAAAGAAATTTAAAGTTTCTAAGGCTTAAATAACAAATAGTGTTATCATGCTGTAGTCTTACCAATAATCAGTGAACTCAGTGCTAATTATTTCATGTAGAAAGTGTTTTTATTTCTCCTCGACGAGATTTTATATCGTGTTTTATATTCTACCGACCTCAGCAGTTATAATAATAATTTTTACACTGTGTCGTTTTCATAATGAAATATATACAAAAGAGATATAGTAATTTATGGAAATTTAAAAAAATTTTGAAATATTTGTACACGTTAAATTTATGTTCTTCTACATACCATTTCTCCTAATTAAAATATTGAACTTTAAATGTAATATATTCCTGCAATATTAGAATCCTTTTTAAACTAAAAAAGTCAGAAAAATTAATTAAAGCTTGAAATAATAAAATTATGTTAAACTTAGCAACATTCCGACAGTACAGGTTATTGTCAGTTACGCATATGCCGAAAAACCAAAAACTTCAAGGTTAATTTTTCTAATTAGTCATAGAGCAGCAATGTTACGATTTTATTTTATTTGGGGTATCACTAGGAGTATTTCATTACGAAGAGTTTGTTTTTTTTTTGTCTCGATCCGACATATATAACAGGAGTTATTTATATTTGAAGCTCAAAAAACATATTTTGAAAACTTCAGTTGTTTACAAACAAAAGAGCACAAGTTTTTCGAGGTCCAAAACTCAGGAAAATACTCCTGGTGATATTCCAGAGAGGACAAAATCATAATATTGCTGTATCTAAACTACTTCTATCTCATCATTATTTTGAACTTTTTTTACTGTACTACATTATTTATCATTACATTTATGAAGTTGCTCTTCTTACAATGATTAACGAGTTTGAAAATATTAAATGATTTTCTTAACACCCTAATGAATTTAATACTTAGATAATATAAAAGCATTTTTTTATGTTTCCGTAGATCTCCATTCTCCTCTTCCAATACTTAATTGTATTTTGCTTTGTAAAATATTTTCAAAATAGCAGCAGCTAAAAACATAGATTCGAAGGGATCATAGAATAATTTTCCAATTGTATTAAGTACTATTGCTAGTCACCCAATAAAATGTGGATAAAAACTACATCTTTTTTTTGGCACAGAATGAAAAAGTAACAATTCAGCTAAGTTTACCTATTACATATATTTGAGGACTTAATAAATATCTCAAGAGAAATTCAAAAAAATTGTTCTATATTTTAATTAAACTACAGCAATAATTTATTAGTTATTGTTTTAAAATATCCTTCACAGATATTATTACCATGACAATCATTGCTCATTTAAGAAAGTAATTATTGTTTTTTACTTGCCTCTGTTTAGAATTATCTTCAAATTTATTACGTTTCCATAAAGTTTTTGATCATTTTATTTACAAATTGGGTAGAAAGTAATGTATTTTTATAAATTTTTGAAACAGTTGATGTGAAAACCAGCTTAAATATAAAACTAAAACATTTTATTCGTAAATTAGAGGGCTGTTTTTTTTTTAAACCGACAATGGCCCATAAAAAAAAAGACAAGTGTAAATAACAAAATGAATTTATCATCAAAAGTTGTATATAAACATGGTTACTTTTCGATATAATCGCCGTGACGATTGAGGTATTTGTAATATCTGGGGACGATCTTTCCCATCCCCCCTTCATAGAATGTTGCCACCAATGAGTTGAGATGGACTTTAACGTTATTTTGAAGCTCCTCATTCATTTGAAAGCTCTGCCCTCCTAGCCACTTTTTTAGTTCCAGGAAGAGGTAGAAGTTGCTCGGCGCTAAGTCGGGCCTATACGCCGGATGTGCAAAAACTTCCCATCGAAATTGTTTAAGGAGCTGTTGGGTTACAGCAGCACTATGAGGGCGGGGGTTGTCATGAATCAGAAGTCAGCATGCCTCTTCTTTTGTTTTGAATGGCTCCCCGTAAAATCTGACAATAAATAGTTGCATTGATCGTAGTCTCCGGTTCAATAAACTCAACAAGCAACACACCTTTTTGGTCCTAAAACACGGTAGCCACAACCTTCCTGTTGAAAGTTTTTTTGAATTTTTTCGGTCTGTTTGGCGAATTTAAGTGCATCCATTGTTGTGACTGATATGAAACCGAATTACACTACCCAACTCGCCTTTGGCGAGATAATCCTAGTAGCCACGTTTACTTGCCTGCAACTAAGCACAAACTGGTGTAATGACGTTGAAAGTGGCAAAGGGTATAGTGGGGACGATGCGAAGTCGCTCTCCGAGTATCCCTGCCTTCTACCACTCGACTGGCTGTTTACAGGCACGATCGGAGGTTGAAAAAAATGGTCCTCGTACTTATTAAGTTTCTAGATAGCTCTAGCTACAACATACCCCAAATAACACTTTTTTTGTAAAATTCTAGAATATATGTGCAATAATTAGTCTCTAAATATTATTTATAAAAAATTCCAAACCATTCTAAGCGAATGTTGAATGATATCAACATGTTTTTACACATTCTTAGAATAAATATTTTTAAAGAAAGTCAGGTAAATTACTTAGTCTCCACTGTACAGCATCTACACGAAAAATGTCCAAAATATAATATCTTTAGTCCTACAACATTACACTCACATTACGGATGAACACAAAATGTTCTTACAAATCTAGAACATTCTATGTGCAAACATGTTAAGATAAACAATTTGCGAAAGTAGAATACTTTTAGTTGTATATATATATATATATATATATATATATATATATATATATATATATATATGTATATATATATATATATATATATATATATATATATATATATATATGTATTTTATAAAATATTGTATTCTTTGTTACATGACATTGTTCCATATTTAAAAGTTTAGGCAGTGTATTGCAAGAGAGTGCGCTAGCGGCAAACTTTTTTCCAACTTGATCCACTCTTATCGTCACTGCTTATTTCTTATATTACCTAACGTAATAAAATATATCCTATAACATGACCAAAGAACATATGTATAAATCTAAAAAAAACACGTAATCGGATGAGTAGTTCTCGAGTGATACGCATAATAACGGACAGGCAGACCAAACAGACAGACAGAGATACGTTGCATTTTATATATATTATAGAAGATTATAGATAAACAACCAGAATCGCAGAAGACAAAGAACTCTATGCATAAGAAAGAAATATAACTAGCCAGGAAATAAGGCAGATAAAAGAAACATATTGGGAAAAATACACAAAGGACATGTAGCGAGATATGTACGGTGCCCAGAAGAAAATATGGCGAATGCTCAGAAATCGAAAAACAGAAGTAAATGGAACTATAAAAATAAACCCGATTAATAATAAAAAAATGGGAAAAATATTTTTTGAAAGTCTATACAGAGAAGAACATAAGTCAACAAATCCCGAAACAATGAATTGGAATGTTACAAGTGAAGATGTTCAAGGGGCAACGAAAACATTAAAAAACAGAAAAGCTCCTGGAAGCGATAATATAAGAAACGAACTACTAAAATTTCGAGGAGAATATATATGTTGTATTATTAACTAATGAATTAATTCAACATCGCCCTTAGAAATGGAAGAGTGCTTTTGGAATGGAAAATAGGTATCACTATACCAATATTCAAAAAAGGAAATGAAAATAACCCTGAAAACTACAGAGGAATTACACTTTTAAATACAACATAGAAATTATTCACGAAAATAATATTAGAAAAGGGCAAACAGCGATTAACTATAAACGAAGAACAGCAGGGATTTCGAAAAAACCTGTCTACCATGCGTATTTGTATGCCATTTACGTAGTTTGTCAAATAGTTGAAAAAGTGATCGAATTTAACACGCCATTTAGATTTACAGAAGGCATTTGATCGGATGAGACTACAAGGCATGATAAAAATATTGAAAGAAAATGACATACCTAGGAAATTAACAAACATAATAAAAGTTATACACTATCGTCAGAAAGTATTTTCGCACCTAGAAATTTCAATGTAACTGCCAAAATTTAATACCTAATTAAACCCTTTTATTATATGAGGTAAATTACATTGTTCTTAACAAGTGTCCATCATAAAATTGTTTATATAAGCCTTGTTGGTGAAATCATAAATTAAAAACCAATTAGAACAAATTTCCAAGTTTTGCATGATAATCGTTTTGAGGCGATTTCTGAGAAAGTTGAAGTAAGAACTCATTTCAAGTTTCTAGGGATTAAGGAAATACCTAGTGGCATTTTACGATAAAAACTATGCTATAAATACACCTGCCCTTTTGGAAATTACCCATTCGCAAACAGTACTTTGGCACTGATACAAGCTCAATTGTTTTCTGAAAATGCCAAAATGGTCATTCGAGTCGACGATTCATGAGTGATGCCAAGAAGAACGATGGAACTACAGCGTAAAAAAATTTTCTGCGGGACATGGGATTCTCGACCAAAAACGTTCAGGAAGGCCTTAAAAACCGCACCAGAAATCACGGCTTAAGTAAACCTGGAGCGGTCCATTCCCATCAGAGTGACAACCGTAAAGAACAGGTTAGCAGAAGGTGGACTATACGGGAGAGTTGCAGTGAGGAAACTATTTCTTAGGCAAGTGAATAAACGTAAACGATTAGAATGGGCCCGAGAACGTGAATATTGGACATCAGAACAATGGAATTGCGTCCTTTGGAGCGACGAATCTAAATTTGAAATTTTCGGTTCAAATGGACGAGTTTACGTGCGGCAGTCAGCTGGAGAGAAGATATTGGAAGCCTGTCAGTTGCCTACAGTAAAACACGGTGGACGTTCAGTAATGGTTTGGGGTTGTTTTGGCAACGGTAAAGTTGGAAAAATCTTTAGGATAGAAGGGAATCATGCGAAAAGAACAGTATCAAGAAATTTTGCTAACTCAAATGCTTCCTTCTAGAAGAGATATTTTTCAGCATAACAACGACCAATGGAAATCCGATGACGTCCTGGAAGCCTCCACAATCATCCGACATGAATCCCGTCGAATTGCTGTTGGACCATTTGGACAGGTGTGCTAGAAAACTCAATCCAACATCAAAAAAAATCACTTTTGGGAATTTTTATAAGCAGAATGGGTTAAAATAACTCTGAAGAAACTACTGGAGAGACCTGGCCAAAGAACAAATCTCTGATTAAAACAAAAAACACGTAAATCGGATAAGTGATTCTCGAGCGATATAAGCGCACTAACGGACAGATAAACAGAGAGATGTTGCATTATATATATTATAGATATTCTTTGCTACATGTTATTATTCCATATTTAATGGTTTAGGCAGTGTATTGCAAGAGAACGCGCTAGTGACAAACTTTTTTCCGACTTGATTCATTATTTCGCCACTAGTTATTCCTTATGTTACCTAACGTAATAAAATATGGTCTATAATCTGGCCAGAAGACATATATATATATATATATATATATATATATATATATTTATATATATATATATATATATATATATATATATATGTGTAAATATATATAATAAAACAAGATTACTTCTTCAAATAAAGTAATAATAAAGCAATATCACGAGTTCTATTTACTACTGAATAACAAGCATAACGATCTGACTTTATTATGAAAAGAAACATCTGCAGTTAGACAAAAAGTCATAATATATAGGAGCAAGGGCAAGTGAAAATCTTGCTATAAAAAATGAAAGGTTATGACATTATATATTACTCATATGAAGCATTCTTAATCAGAATGGCTAGACGATAAAAAAGGTAATGACGTAATTTTAATTATATAAGGTTTATAAAAAAGGCTATTTATACCCTTAATTATGAAATATATAAACAGCTATTAAGTTTGAGAGTCTCATAACTACGTAGGTGCTATCATTAATTATTATTTTGTACATAAAATTTAAAAGTGGCACTGAAAAAAGAAATATTAAGTGGAAAGAACCTAATATAATAACATGAAAAACGTTTTATTTATTTACTAATTCCATTTTGCAAACGGTACAGGCCGGAAGAAAGTAAGAAGTTTTAGTGCAATGCACTAAATTGACCTTTTAAAATTCCTCTTTTAAGTGAACATTAAAATAATATTCCCCGATTTTTGGAGAATTGTGTAAACACAAATTTATTGACAATTACCTTTGTGAAGATCTATTAATAAAATATTTGAAAATCCGTATTTTCAAACTGTTTTCATCTCGTAAACTGCTGGCCATTTTTATTTTGTCCATAATAATTTTTAAACGATTAATTAAAATAATTGATAAAAATATTTACCCAGTACTTTCCTTGTAGAATTGCAGCTTTAAGATAAACATTAAATTTGACTATCTTACATTAAAGAATAACTTAATACAATCCAATTTATGGTAAAATATTAATAAAAAATTTAGGAATATACCTCATTTAAATAGTCAAAAAAGTGTTTAATGATTAAAGAACTTCATTCCCATTTTTGAAATTACATCGAACAAAATATACGCTCTAAAATTCAAATGTGTACGATACACATATGAAAATTGTCAGGTATGCTGAAAGAACCTCTTAATGTGTAAATAGAAATAGACCTTTTTTGAGATATGGAGCTATATGATTGTTTTCGCTATATTTAATATTATTTATTATGAAATTGGGAGTTCAAAAATTATATTTTTCATGATCTAAAAACTATAAGACCTAAAAAAGACTATACACCTTTAGCACTTTATATGGTTAAAATTTACCGACTCTTATTTAATTAACTTGGAAAAATTCTCATAATTTCATTGAAACTATACAAGATTGTACGGACTCTTGCTTCCCCTACCTTTATTAAAATCGATAGTAATGCGAAAATAATTTAATTTTCATATTTTTGTTTTCCAAGAACCCTCAAAAGTCATATTTTTTGTTATGGGCATACCACGCGTATGCGGAAAAAAAGCGATTCTCGTTGGTCTTGAATCGCTGTAAATTGTACTCGGTGGGAAAAACAGTCCTGGGCGAATCATTCCAAAGGGATGAGGTTCTCCCTATAAAAGACTACTTGAAAAGGCTTATCCGAGGAGTGATAATCTGAACCTTAAATTGATGTAACGTATTAGCGCGACGTGTATTCCTAGCATGCACCGCTCTGGGAGGAATTAAGTGGGTTACATCCATCGAACACTTTCCATGAAAATACTTGGAGAATGGAGTTAAGTCGAACCGTTCTTCAATGTTCCAAGAAATCAAGGTTGCTAGTGAGTTCTAGGTATCCAATCAGACGAATAGCTCTCTCTTCTGTATAGAATCTAACAAATGAAGTGTATGTTATGTTTGGGAGTGGAGTTCCTGATGTGGGAGCAGTATTCCATGGTCGGTCGAATTTAAGCTTTTTACAGAATAAACAGTTGTGGAGTGAAAAACTTTCTAGTTTGAAATAATATTTCCAGCTTTTGAGATGCATAGCAACGCATGCAACATATTTATGCCAAGACATATTTGCCTCCAAATTAATGTCACGCAAATTAAATGACGATGCTAGAGTCAGGTTTAGAAACGTTAACTTTTTTAGAAAATACTGCTGCCTGGATTTTTGTAGCGTTAAATTCTACTTTGTTACTCACCCTAAGATAGGATTTCGTCCAGGTCTTTGTTAAGTTGAACAAATTCCTGCTGGCTTTTGATATTCGCATGAGTAGCCGATGTTCGAGCATTTAAAGTGAATGAAGAGATAACCGTACTATCATCTGCAAAGCTGTAGATTGGATTTCTGATTCTGTTCAGTAGATTGTTAATATTAATGAGAAAGATAGTAGGAGTCAGTATGAACCCTTGGGGCACACGTTGATGGTAAAAGTATTAGAAAGAAATTTGTTGACTGCCACTCACAAAGAACGCTCTCTGAGGACACACGCGAACTATGACCTAAATTTTTCAGGCATAGGATAAGAGTGTAGCTTAGCTAACAATCCGTCATGCTAAACACGGTCGAATGCCTTGGATATATCAAGTACAACCGCTCGAGATATTCTAAATTGTTCATTTGCGTTATTCTAAACATATGTTACACGAGATAAAAGATATTTTGTTGATTTTTGCTTACGAAAGTCATACTGATAATCGCTAATAATAATCAATTCTTCTAGATATCTTAGAAGATGCTGATAGATTTTTTCATAATTTTTTGATATCATTAAAAGCCGTGCTACTAGTCGGTAGTTGTTTTGCAAGGTATTTTTGCCTTTTTTTTGTATCAGCTGAACTGTAGCGCATTACGAGCAGGAAGGAAATATTGCCTTTCTGTAGAAGAAGTTGAAAAGGCTACAGAAAACTGATGTTAGTGCTCTCGCGCATTTTTTGAGTACTACGGCATGTATTTCGTCAGCACCAGAAGCTTTTTTGGTGTCTAGCTTCATTAACATACTTTTGGCTTGGCTACACTGTGGGAATAGTTGGTGATTTTTTTCGTGGAAATCGACATTAGAATATGACGCAAAAAGTTCGACCAGCAAGTTGGCTTTCTCAACTGGCGTTGTTACAATAGTAATATCTGGCTATGTTAGTGACGATATAGTCAAATTTTGACTAACGGCCCTAGCGACTGACCAAAAGGACCGGAATTGTTGGGGTATTTCTTCGAAAAAGGGATGTAAGCTTCTGTACCAGCCAAAATGACATCGGAAACTTCCTTCGCGTAGTCAGATGCATCATCGGATCTAAAAGAAACATCTAACCATTTAATAGATTTGTAGTGTCAAATCTTGTGCGTCTCTCTATCACTGATGAGTAGGGTACTCGATACCGAAAGCAGTTTATGATCTGAAGAACCTAATAGCGGATTTACGGTGCAGTGTAAATCTCTGATTGGTGGTATAGGTATAAAAGGTAAAGTTGGTTATAAAAGTTGGGTAATGCAAAAAAAAAAAATGATTACAGCATTTGTGTTTTATTTTATAAATGTTGATGAATAAACGATGAACTTAAAGGCATCCCACGAATACTGATAAATGGGACTTTGACAAAATTTTAACATCGAGAAAAAACGTAGTAAATGTATCTTTGCTTGACCCAAGGAACCATCGATTTAAATGTATTAAAAGATTTTCATAACACCCTCTACATGCGAAATAGTTTAAGCGACAATTAAGCAACGCTAATACTATTTTTATATCCAAACATATACCGATAAATACCTGTAAACACATTTTCAGCATTGCCGTGGGCCCATAATTATCTTAGTTATTCCAATTAATTGATCATATAAGCGAGCGATATACTCATTAATTGGGCATTGTTTGAACCAATAACAACGATTTCTTTTAATTAATTGGCATTTACTATGATTATTATTAGATTAAAATAATTTGTATTTAAACGGTAATGTGCGTACATGAAAATAAGAGAAAAACAGAACCACTATTATCAAGAACAAGTATTTAGCCTACATAGCCCTTTTTCATAGTCAAGTAAAATAATAATTTATTTAAATATACTCTAATTCTCGAATAATAGGACCAGGTTTTGAATTTGGAAATTGCTTAGGCATGACCAGGGACCTTCATACCTTTCTGGTGTTTAAACGTAGGTATTTTTAGAAATACTTTCGATAAAATTTATGCTCTTTTCCTTTTAGCTTGCCAAGGATAAAATTCAATATTTTTTGACCTAATCTTTTACCATCTTAAAAATAGAAATACGGAGAATAGAAATATCTGCCTAGATCATATTAACCTACTTTCACCATAGCTCACATTATTGTTGAGAAGAGTTTTTATGAGCAAAGCAACTTACATAAATATAAAATATTTTTAAAGTTTCGTATGTCCGCTATTTTATAAGAAAACTTATATTTCGAAGATAAATTACATTGATTTTGTTCTATTACATGTTTTTTATAAGCACAATACAAGTGTGGCATATAAACTAATCCTTGAAATTACTATTCTCAGCAAGTTTTTACAGCTGAGGTCTTAAAATGTCGATATTCTTACTCCTATTTCTAATCTTATACTCTTACAGTCTGTCAAATAAGAACGTGACCGCTCATATTCCTGAAAAAAATGTGTTTTGAGAACATTTTTTTTGCTATCTTTGGTGTGCTAACAACGGCGCTATTACTTTAGTAAGTTGTCCAATCGCCTCCTGCATCAATAATCGCCTAGCATCTTCGAGGCATGCTGTTGACGAAATTTTCTGCATACTCTATAGATTATTCGTATTTCGCGAGGCAACTGAGTCAAAGTCCTCAGAGTGTTTCCTCTGAGCTTTCTCTTTACAAGGGACCAAACGTTTTTAATAGGATTTGCATTGGGTGATTGTGACGGCCACTTTAGTATCTTATCGTGAGCCCAAGCGAGCCGTTTCGCTACGTGATTTTCGTCCAGCAATGGTTTCTTTAACGTGCTTCAGATTTTGACATCACGAGCACGACGATGTTGTCGAGTCTGATGGGACACGTTCAAACCCGATTTTTTTTAATTTTGCCGCTCCTCGACGCAGCGTCAATTTCGGGTACCGTGAAAACAAAATACGATTCGTTTTACGACTTTCGGAATGACTTCGTCTACTGAGTCACGTTTTGGCAAGTTGTCGACATTTTTCGTTTCCTTAAAATAATTTACCCCCTTCTTCATAAACGACATCGAATTTTTAGTATATCTAGCGGACGCGGAATTTGCCATTTTACGCTTCTTTGGATGGGAACAAAGTAGGATTGCCTTGAACCGACGCGCAAACAACTCATTTTGGATTTTACATGATTTCGACGAAAGTTCAGAATGGACTGATACTTTTACTAAAATGCGTCGTAGACGATTTTTGTTAAATCGCTAGAATCGCATCTACCCAAAAATGTATTATTGCGAACACGTTCTCACTTGACAGACTGTATTTGATTGTTATGTTAATAAAGAAATAGATATTTCTCTTACGTATACGTATATGGAAAATCGGCAAATTTTATGACATTTTTATCATATATATCATTCTTTATGAAAGTGTTAAACACAATAGATTAATACTCAACTCACCATTTGTTAAATGAAGTATTAACTGCTATTATACAGGGTGCCCCATATGTGTGGAATAATGATTCCATAGCATTTATTAATTACTGTATCAAAAAAATGTTTAAATAAAAGTTATAGGGTGTTATACGGCGCATATGCTGACGTTGACAATAAAATGTTTTGAACTGTTAGTCCGAAGAAATTATGCCAACTTAATTTTTTTTAAATGGAAAGCCATGTATATTATTTTATTTTTAAGTCCTACTAAAAATTGTAGATATTATTTGTCTAACATATGTCTAAATTGAACATTTACTGTTAGGTAACGACTTAACGCGTCCAAAATGATTTATTGACGAAAACGTTTATTGTTGCATTTTGTGAAACTGCGATTTGAGCGTAATATCATAATGGTATATTTAACAGAAACTGAAAGAATCACTTTGTTAATGATGGTTGATTACGGAGACCGTAGGAGAACACAACAGGCAACAGCGCAGAATATCCGAATGGAGAACCTATTACCCAATCCGTAGTTAGCAAAACATTAAAACGATTTAGACAATCAGGTCATGTTAGGAATCGTTCTACATCTGGACCTCCAAAAGTTAGAACAAGCGATGATAAAAAATTAGATGTTTTATTGGAAATTACAGAAAATTTCCATACAGTCACTCGTCAGCTTTGCCTAGACCACAACATAAGTAAAGGTACCTTAAGTCGTATACTGAATGAAGAAAAATTGCATCCATACAAACACATTCTATTGCAAGAATTATCTGAAGATGACTACTATAGATAGATAGATAGAATTTTGCGAGGTCATGATGGAACGAATCAATAATGATCCTAACCTAATTCATAATATTCATTTTGTCTTAATGAAAGAGTTAACAGACATAACTGCTAGTACTGGTCTACTGAGAATTCCCACTGAATAATCGACAGTCATTCTCAAAGACCATAAAAGATAAATGTGTGGGCAGGGATTTGTAGACGTCATATCATTGGTCCCTTTTTCATCGATGGAAATCTTACAGGACAGCGGTATTTAGAGTTACTCCAAGAGCAAGTTATTCCAACTTGTGTAGGTCTTTTTCCCGATCAAAATAATTTAGGTAACTCTAACAGGAATCTGTGATATCAATAGGACGGAGTACCTCCTCACTATAAAATCAATGTTCGTAGATATTTGGATGTGATTTTTCCTTATTGATGGATAGGCAGAAGAGGTGCTGTAGAATCGCCTGCAAGGAGTTCCGATCTTACGCCACTCGATTTTTTTATGGGTCATTTGAAAACCAAAATTTACCGAAGTCGACCTGAAACTGTAGAAGATTTACAACAAAGAATTCAATATGAAGTAGCACATATCACCCCGGATTCTTTGCAAAATAGTAGACATTGTTACCTTAAAAATAAACCTAGAGTATTTATTAATAGTTTTTTTGTCATTTTTTATTTTAAATTTCAAATGACAATAATTCCGAAACGGTTCAAGTTAGACATACGATATGTTAGACAAATAATATCTAAAATAAAATAAAATACAGGGCTTTCTATTTTAAAAAAAATCAAGAGGGCGTAATTTCTTCGAACTGACAGTTCAAAACGTTTTATTGCCAACGTCAGCATGTGCGCAGTATAACACCCTATAAACTTTTATTTAATTTTTTTTTTGACACACTAATTAATAAATGCCGTGGAATCATTATTCCATACATATGGGACACCCTGTACAAACTATTCTTTACTGAATTTCTAATGTAAACTTGGATAAGGTAGTTTGTAAGCATTTCAATATAGCAGGGTAATATTCAAATTACACAAACCATTTTTCAGCCTAATAGATAAATGGTTGTTTATATTTTGATTTGAATTGCGCAGGCTGGACAAACTGTAACTTCTGTTATTATCTATTATTAATCAAAATGCCTCGAGCCTATTGAAGACCCTTTAACGTGGGCAGTCAAATTACTTTTACATATTTGATGGCTTCGTGTTACGTCGTTATTTTCTTGTCTTTAAGAGAGCATATTTACTTTTTACTTAGTCTAAAGTGTTATTTTAACTCATCGGTTTCCTTAAAATGAAAATTTGAGATTAAACCGAATTCATCAATTAATGATGATGTTTGACCTGCAAAAATAGAAAAAATACTAAAAATTTATTAGTCTTTATATAAAGATGCCTTAGTTCTAAATGTAAACTAGTTAAAAACTGAATATATCTAATATCCGTAGGTCTCCTAGTAAATCTGACTTAGAAATTTAAATTGTTATTTGCAAGATTTCTTTTATTGATTGGAAATTCAAACCAGAATTTCTGCATCTATAAAGATAGTCCTGCAGATAGCCATTAACAAGTCTAAAGATTGACCAAGATTTTAAAAAATATATTGGATGGTTTTTGTTCCAAATAATTTATAACAATACTAGCAGCTCTAAAATAAAAATATATCAGTAATTTAATTTGAAAGATGCCGAGAATATAGAGAGCAGATTCTCAGCTGGTTATCAACGCCTCCTTTAAATGCCTGTCGAACCTTAGTATCGGTTTTATACAGTATTTTCGCATCTTCTTTCTTTAGTATGTTTTGTGCTTTGCAGTCTGGTTCATTTCCCGTTTATGCGATAATATTTTAAATATACATATTTCAATCAAGAATGCAGCAACTTCAACTGTAGGTAGACCAAAAAGTGTTCTTTTATTACCAACATTCGAATTTTAACTTAAGTAAGCAGATTAATATAAGGTCACTTTGTGGATAGCAATGGTTGACTACGAAAAAGCATTTGATTCGGAGATATGGGCAGTATTTAACGCCATAAGTAACAGCAGAATGGATGAAACTCTTCTTGAATACATATATAAAAATGCTGCATAACAAATAATGCTACAGAAAAAAACAAATCAAATTAAAATTAAAAGGAAAATTAGACAAGGCAACTCGATAACCCCAAAGCTATTCACATTGATTTTAGAAGACATGCTCAAATCGTTAAAGTGGGGAAATAAAGGAATACTAATGGACGGTGAACGATTAAATCACTTAAGATTAGCAGATGATATCACTCTGATCGCCAACATAAAAGAAGAATTACAAGAAATTCTAATGGAATTAAATAGTTAAAAAGTTTCGAGAAATCCGTCTAAAAATAAAATTAACCAAACCCAAATTTTGGAATAACGAAAGTGAAGATAACAGCTAGGAACTAATAACAGAAGGTGAAAGAATAGGAAAAGTACAAACATTCATATATTTAGGATAAAAAACCGAAATATCAAAAAATAATTTAAAAGCTGACTTGGAGAGAGGAGTCTCGTTAGCTTGGTCTGCGTTCAGAAGTTACAAACTACATTTAAATTAGATATCCCAGGTACTGCCGGTATTAACATATGGCACTGAAACTTGGGCCTTAAATAAAAGTATAATAAATAAACTCCAGGTAACCCAAAGAGCGATCGAAAGGAGAATGCTAAGTATTAGACACTATGATCATATTTCTAACATCAAAATACGAAGAAGATTAAAGATGGCAGATGTGGTGCAACGAATATGTATATTAAGGTGGAATTGGGCGGGGCATATCGCTAGGATGAATCATAACATATAGACACGCCTTTTAGTTGAATGGAGGCCTAGAGAACATAAAAGATGCAGAGGTAGATCACAGACAAGATGGATAGATGACGTAAAAAGATTAGCGTGACACGATTTGATGCAAAAAGCAAACAACAGAGCTCATTGGACAACTTGGAGAGGTTTACATGCCACTATGGATGGAATAAGCTAATGATTATGATGATGAAGTTTTATCTGCTCAAATCTTTATATATATATATATATTATATATATATATATATATATATATATATATATATATATATATATATAACTTACTAATGTACCCATTGCTTTCTTCCATTTGTATTAGCTGTTCGTTCTTGGAGGGCAGTAGAGTGGTTCCTATGTTTATATAACATAAATATATGAGACATTCATATGCTGCGTAAACAATGTGGCGGCCCATGGCTCCGTGGCGTATTACTTGTTTGCCGTGGAGAAGGTCTCGGGTTCAATCCCGGCAGGTCGGTTACTTATTTATTAATTTATTTAAGTATATTTGGCCTAGCCACATACACAGGTAGTAGTTGATTGCAGAAATGCAATAACGTCCGTGGCAGCACTACCGCCTTGTCTAGAAGATGCTGTGAAATACAAAAATGTATGTTTCGACACTTGGACAACGTTGACGGATATTACGACTCCTTAGGATATGAAAAATGGTAAAATCTCTACTCAGGCAGGAAGGCGAACGTTAAAAAAAGAAAAAAATCGAAATTGGGAAACATGGTGCATCGTAAATTACTTAGAGAATATGAGGCTTTTAAAAAGGTGTAAAAAAAGCCAAAGCCACATGCATGTTTGAAAACCTGTATTATTTTTATTTAGTTACATTAAATATTATTTACTCATTTTGCATAACAAGATAGATTTTATTTATAGTGACATAAAATAATAAAAGTTCAAAATTTTCTATAAACTATTTCAGTATGAGGTAGATTTTGTTATGAATGACTAAATATATAATTTAGTTCTTCATTTTTACTCATCAAACTCATTTGCTTTTTTCTTAATGTCCGAACGCATTATCTAATTTAGAACTTTTCGTCACATAAACTCCAATCTACTTTTATTCTCACATTAAAGTGAAAGGATGAGAGCTGAGAAGTAGTTAGAAACAAACCATATAAAATTTTAATGTGCTTTTAGTAGTTTTAAATTATATATGAAAAAGTGAACCGTTTTTTTTTTATTTAAAAATACTTCTTCCACTTAATGTAAAAACTAAGAAAATAATAGGAATTTACGGAATATATTCTTTGAGGTGAGGTAAAACATAAACTTAATTTTTCTCCATTAAATACAGTCTGTCAACTAAGAATGTTCCGCGATAATTCATTTCTGGTATACGCGATTCTAGCGATTCAACAAAAAAGTAGAGGGAACCTTTCTTTACGACGTATTTTAGTAAAAGTATCAGTCGATTCTGAACTTTCGTCGAAATCACGTAAAATCCAAAATGAGTCACTTGTTTGCGCGTCGGTTCCCGGCAGTCTTTTCTTTGTTCCCATCCAACGAGACGAAAAATATCGACGAATTGCGAAAACGGGGTTCGGTAGGCAAAGTCACCCTGAAAGTTGAAAAACGAATCATGTCTTTGTTTTCACGGGACCTGAAATTGACGCTGTGTCAAGAAGCGGTAAAATTAAGAAAATCAGGTTTAAATGTGTCCTATGAGACCATTCGACAACATTTTCGTGCTCATGATGTCAAATTCCGAAACGCGTTAAAGAAACCTTTGCTGATACTAGACTGGCACCCACAATCGTCGGACGCCAACCCTATTGAAAATGTTTGTTCCCTTGTAACGTGAAAGCTCAGAGGAAAGACTCTTAGAACTTTGACTCAGTTGTCTTGCGAGATTCGAAAAATTTGCAGTATGCAGAAAATCTCGTCGACAGCATGCTTAGAAGATGTCAGGCGATTATTGATGCAGGGGGCACTTGGACAATTTACTGATGTAATTGGGGCGTTGTTAGTACACCAAAGAATAACATTAATGGCAAAAAATATTCTCGAAACACATTTTCCAAGAATACGAGTGGTCACGTCCTTACTTGACAGAATGTAAGTTAATTTCAATTACTACTGGTTCTAGAAATAGCCGAGGTGAAATATTGGTAAAATTCCTACTCGAAAACAACCTGTAGTTGAACAACAAGTTTCTTTTACAAAAAAACAAAAAACAAGGAGGAGATAGAACAGGACTAGTCCAGATGGCCGAACTAAAAACGAAATAGTCTATGTAATAAGTGATAAAAAATCTATAATCCAAGACGTTACAGTTCTGAATCAGATAACTATAGGAAGTGATCACCGAATTGTTAGAGCCACCGTAGTTATAGACATAAAATATGAGAGAAACAAATTGATACGGAAAATGGTAGACACACAATAACATTATCCATAGGAAATATACAAGTTTGAGAAAACTGTAAATCGGGGCTTGGAAGACACCAATATTTCGAATGTAAATAAACTTAACTATAACAAACTTACCTTAACATTGACCTAAATAGGAACAAAATAACAAAATAAGTTCACACACATGCAAACTCATACAACAGAGTAGATGTATGAGAAGGAAAAAAACATACAATAAATAAGAATGTTAAATAGGGAATAGGGGATAATGGTACAAATAATCGAGGAATTTTATAGAGAGCTATATAGGAGCAGGAAAAATCAGAAGTAGAACCAAAAGAAACAATCGCAAAATATGAAAATTTAACCAAGATCGAGGGAAGTTGCTTGAAACAACTACAGATGAAACTAAAAACGTTTTAAAGAAGATGAAGAATAACAAAGCTCCAGGTGACAATGCTATAGTAAATGAAGCTGTTAAGATGGGTGAGAAAATCCGTATCGACAAAATTAAACATCTCTTTAACCTCTGCCTTCCTAAGGCCATAATTCCACTTGAATGGAACAATATTCTGATTATTCTAAGATATAAAATGAGTGACCTTATGGATATTGGCAGCTATAAACCTGCTCTCTCATCTTTACAAACTATTCACGAGAATAATTAACAAAAGATTGGAAAATAAAATTGATTTCCACCAGGCGGTAGAAGAAGCGGGATATAGATCAGGATTTGAGACTAATCCTAATTTTTAGCTATTTAAATGCTTACAGAAAAAACGATTAAATACAACAGACCATTGGATTCGAATCTCGTAGATCTCTTGAAGGCCTCATAATGTAAAAAGTAACAGATACAACTAAATGCACGAATTACAGAGGAGAATTGGACTTGGCTGGATGGCTTACGGTAAATTAAGGAATGTGTTTCGGAGTCATATTCTCATCTGTCTTAAGAAAAAAGTTTTTAACCAATGTTTACTTCCCGTTATCACGTATGAAGCAGAGACTCTAACGCTCACAAAAACAAGCTCTAAAAATTAAACAGTGGCCTATGCTATGCATTGGGTTGTCCCATCATGTGAATAATTCAGAAACTCGTAAAAGAACTGGCGTGAGTGATATCATTGCAAGGATGGCACGTTTGAAATTCCAGCTTGCAAGACACGTGACTAGGCTGCAAGATGATAGGTGGACAGGAAGATTATTGGAATGACTACATACATGGACAAAGGAGTGTAGGAAGACCCCTAACATGAAGGGTGATGACTTAAAGAGGGTCAGTGTTTGAGATTGGCACAAGATGCTGAGGTAATATAACTACTGATTTTGCAGTATTTTTTTTGTAAAAGGGACAACTCGATTGGGTGGAAACAGTGTGATGTTTCTTAGTGTAAAATTTCCTTATAAATTAGGTTTTTTTTGTTTGTTTGTTTGTGGGG
This sequence comes from Pachyrhynchus sulphureomaculatus, assembly GCA_019049505.1. NCBI lineage: Eukaryota > Metazoa > Arthropoda > Insecta > Coleoptera > Curculionidae > Pachyrhynchus > Pachyrhynchus sulphureomaculatus. Next base: position 108,747,284 of record CM032447.1, read on the forward strand.
CGGCGACAAAATAACCAGCCTGGTATGCGAGCTTACACGCGAGCAACCCACAAAAAATTGGCAGTGGGAGAAACAATCTCGCAGCAAATCTACGCCAGCTACTACTAAAACTATGGAATTATACAAATAAACCTAATCAAGAAATGTTTAAGGTAAGTTCGGTGCGACGGAGTGGTAGGCATGAACCATTATGGATCGCGACACTATGATTGGATTTTTGAGTTGATGGGATATGGACGTGTCATCAAGTAGGACTACATACAAAATTTAGATCTCGATTGTAACTTCAGGGAAGTGATATTAGAATAAATATAAAAAAACGTGTCTAATTATTTTTATTTAATAATATTTATAAAAAGTTATTGTGTCTATCTATGAGTGCCATAAAAGGCAGCGCCACTTATTTGTCTTCGTGGTTAGATTCCCTGTGCAAGCAAGCCGTTTTTTTTTAAAATGCACGATGGTTAAAAATAATGAAATATTTCTTTCGCATAAAGTTTGTTCAATATTTTAAGTACTTTTCACCCTGTAGATGTATAAACTTTGCAACTTAATTTTAAACTTTAGGAGGCTGATAATAAAAAAAAAACACGTTAATTATTTTAGGAATAAGAATATTTATTCAAAGTTTCAACACAAATATTTCTTTACATACAAACTCCATCAGTTTCTATGCGTGTTTCGAATTTTTTTCAGGTAGATTCGTTAAAATTAGATACATTCTGATAAATCAACCCTTAACTCGTATATATAAAATGTATTTTTGTATTACGTACTTTCGAATAGTATATAAAAAAGTTTCAAAATCGTACCCTGAAAAAATAATTAATATTTCACCATACAAACTTTGCCACTCCCTTTCACCCCCTTAGGAGATAAATTTTCCAAAAGAATGAAACATGTGTTATTTCATTTCTTTTGAAGAGTATATTTACAAAGTGGCATCATCGTAACTTAAAAAAAAATGTTTCTTTATACAAACTTTACCACCCCTTTTTACCCCTTTAGGAATGGAATTTCAAAAAATCCCTCCTTAGTGCACTCCTAGGGTACTCAAAGAATATTTCCTCTAAATTTCAAATCTGTAGGTTCACCGGTTTCGGCTGTGCGTTGTCTGTCAGTCAGTTACGGTACTATTTTATAGGTATAGATTTACATCCATGGCAATTACGAGTATGATCACCGAAAACATTTTCAGTACATCTTCAAGCTATGTTTATATGTCCTTCCATTCCCTCAAATACCTTATCTTAAAACACTTCTAGAATATCAGGACCAAAAAAAACTCCTCCTGTGAAATATAAATGTTTTATGAACTATCAGGTGAATGTATTTTTTTTTTTGATTCTCTCTTTATTGTAGTCATTTGAAGCCCTTGAAGAATATATTTTTAAGAAATTAGCACTAAAGATCTGTAATTTTCAGAAAAATTGAAGACAAAAGTAATTTTAATTGTTTACTTCTAGTTTATTCTAAAACCAAATAATGTCATTCAGGAAAGTAGACCAAGAGAGTCCAGGATCATCATAAGTTATCCAAATATACCTAATATAATTAAGGATAAACACCACGTTAATTCTTCTAGATATGTGAGTACTATCGACAGGAAATTGCTTTACTCTCTAGGCATGTTATAAGTTCCGGCATTATTATCCTTCAGTCTTAATTAAATAATTTTAACTTGAGAATAATTGATAACAATAGTTAATGAGATTTAATTAATGCTCTCCTAAAAAATCTTTTAAATAATAAACCGTACTTCTTTGTACCTAAATAGTTTTTTTTATGGGTATAACACACATGCTGCAGGCAAATTAAAGATGGAGTTTCTTCTAGATCTTTGTTAAGTTGAACAATTTGATGCTGTCTGCGAATTTTTGCATGAGTAGCCGATGTTCGAGGGCTCAGATTGAATGAAGAAATAAACTTGCGGTCATTTGCAAAGCTGTGACTTGAATTTTTAATCTTTTCCAGCAGATCGTGATTGTGAATGAGAGAGAGTGTAGGAGACAGTATGAAGCCTTGGGGCACACTGGCGTTGATAGTGAACGTATTAGAAAGAAATCCGTAGATAGCCACTCGTAAAGAATGCTCTCTCTCAGAAAACACAAAACTTTTCAGACATACCATAGGAGCATATCTTAGATAATAATCCGTCATCAACATGGTCGAATATCTTGGATATATAAAGTGCAGCCACTCGAGATTCTCTAAAGTATTCAATTGCGTTGTTTCAAACATGTGTTACACAATTTAGATCTCTTGTTGATCTTTTCTTACGAAAGCCATGTTGAAGCCCTTTTGAACCCTAGCAGATATTTTAGAGGAGGCTGAATGAGAACTCTTTCCATAACTTTCAATATTATTTTAAGCAGTGCGACTGTTCGGTAGTTGTCTGGCAAGGTCTTCTTGTTTTTTTGGTTATCGGTTGAAATATAGCGCGTGTTCAACAGGATGGAATTATTTATTTTCTGTAGGATGAGTTGAAAAGTCTACAGAAAGCGAGTTTTAGTTCGCTCGCGCATTTTTTAAGTACTATGGCAGGTATTTTGTCAGCGCCAGAAGCTTTTCGGGTCTCTGCCCAGTCTCATTAAAATAGTTTTTATGATACACGGTCTGAAGAGAATATAGGGCAACCTTAACTGCCCTATGGGAATAGTCTGTGGTGTTTTGTATCCGAAATCGACAATAGAATATGTAGCAAAAAGTTCAGCTAACAGGTGTTGTGGCAATAGTACTATCTGGCCGTGTGAGTGATGGTATAGTGAATTTAGTGAAATATTGACTAATAGTCTTAGCGACTGACCAAAAGAACCTGCCATTGTTGGGGCAGGTAAGTAGTTTGTTTTTAATTCTTTGATTGTGTGATTCCTTGATTTCGTCGATAATTTCTTTGCATCTGCTCCGGGTACGAACAAAATGTTTCGAGTTATGACATAAGGATTTTCACACCATTGCCAGTAGGCAAGATGTTTAAAAACAATAGCTTCTTAGCATTTTTGGTAGAACCACTAATTATAGAGGTGAATTGGACTTCGCTTGGCCACTTGGAGTAAATTAGGATATGTATTTTGGAGTCACATCCCCATCTGCTTCAATAAAATAGTTTTTAACTAATACTTACTTCTGGTTATCACATATGGAACAGAGACCCTAATGCTCACACAATCGCTAAAAGTTAAAGTTTGTTAAGAGGAAGATGGATAATCTGCAAATGATCGATGGTATCTATAAGGTCAAGGCTTGCGATTGGAAGGGCATTTCTTCGAAACAGGGCTGTAAATTCATCTCGACCAGGCATCCGTTCTAGAATAATTTAGCTTCACGATCTGGTTCGTCAGTCGTATTTTAATACTTAAGCCAGTTGATGTTGTGGAGGTGAAAGCCGCCCAGGAGGGCAATTTTGGCACTTAGATAATTCATCTCCAAATAATCGTTGGTGTCTGCAAGAGAAGCGAAAAGTGTCTTAAAGTTATTATTACTTGATGGTCGATAGAGGCAGCAGGTAAAAGTTTGTTGAGTCATTATATTTAATTTTCTGAGAAAAAGACAAATTCCGAAGTTACGCCTAAATCGGGAATATAAGTCATGCCCAGGATAGAGAAAGTTGACTATGCTGGTGGGTGAACTGATCTTGGTTTCACAGAGAGCGAGTACATGAGATTTATTTGATCGCAGGTGTTTGAACACTGAATTTATGTTAGAGTTTAAACATCGTATGTACACTGTTTTAAAATTGTGAGCTCTGCATGTTGAGTTCTTGAATATTACTCTTATATTCATTAGGTATGTTCTTTCTTTTTTGTTAAACATATTGTTTAAAAACAATTTTATTTCGATAACCTTGTGAGTTTAGCAGATATTGATGATAGGATTATGTAACAGTCAAAATAATTTTCATTGTAGGTACGTAATTATATAGTCGATTACAATAATAGTAAAAGTCATTGAAAAATAATATAAGGGCAGGTGCGTGGTACTGTGGTAACGCTAGTTAAGTCGTGGTTCAATAAACGTATTTGTTATGTAAAAATCTTCTCTTGTGCAACGTTTAGACCGTTTTATTTTAGTTTTTATGTTTTATAAAATATAGAAATATTGTTTCATAGATACAGATTTCAGAAATTAAATATTGTTTTTATGGAAAAACTAAAAGTTATTTCATTTTTAAATTCTTTTCTTTTGAGGTAAGTAAGTTCTAACATTTTTCTAGTTTAAAAATATTAGAACTTACTTAACCTGAAAAGAAAGGAATTTAAAAAATTAGTAGGGAAAGCAGGAAAACTGGAGTATTTAGGACACATAATGAGAAATTCCCACTTATATGGATTATTACAGCAAATAGTCCAAGGAAAGGTTTTTGGAAAAAAGAAGACCAAGACGTAGACGTATCTCCTGGCTAAACAATCTGCGAAATTGGTTCTCAACAACTCTTTTCAGAGCTGCAGTGGATAAAGTAATTATAGCCAAAATGGTTGCCAACATTCCAATCGAATGGGCACTTTAAGAAGAAATTTTTACCATGTATGAATTTCATAAAATGAATATTTCAAAAAGTAAGAATATTTTTACTTCCCTCGCTAGAAGTATTGTATTTGTATTATCACACTATAAGATTTTTGAATTTCTACAAGTTTCCGGGCACTTTCTATCTTTCTATTAGTAAGATAACTCTTAAAATATTGTATAGTTTCAAAGCATTATGAAAATATTTCTTGGTTTTAGTTGAGGTAATAAACAAATGTTTAGCAAATTATTTATATTAAAACGTATAAGGGCTCAAAAGTGTAGGAAGAAGATTATAGGAGTTACTACATATTTATCGTGTTATATGCTCTTTTTAAGGTTTTTGCTATCTAGAAATTCTGATATTAAATTGTTTATTTGTTCCTATCTCCAAATTTAATAGAAATTGTGTGAAGGAAAATTTCAAGTTTCAGTTGTAAAAATCACTAAAGCCTTTTCTTTGCTGACATACCTATTATTTAAAATATTCTAGTGCTTGAATTAAGTTACCAAGTTATCAACACGATACTCATGTACGGAGGTATTAGAACAGGAACAGTCTTGACAACCTTACTTCAAAAGATAATCTTAAGCCAGAAAACTCCTGAAGACTGAAGGGACACTGTTACGATCCCAATATTCAAAAGAGGAAATATAAACGTTCCCGACAATTACAGAACCATTACCCTTCTAAATAGAACTAATAAATTACTAACCAAGATCATGCCTGCAAAAATAATAAAAAAGATCAAAATAAGCGAGGAATAGCAAGGATTTAGAGAAAATAGATCGACAATGGATGCTATATTTATAATTATACAATTGATTGAAAAATCATTAGAATTCAATAAGCCTCTATTTCTGTGCTTATCTGATCTAAAAAAAAGCGTTCGATAGTGTATGGTTTACAGACGTGTTACAAGTTTTACGAGATCATGACTTCAACAACAACTGCATTAAAGTGATATAACAGCTCAATAAAACCCGTGAATATATCATCTGTAATTAGACAAGGCGATAGCATGAGTTCAACACTTCTCAATTTAATAGTGGACAAAATAATAAATAGTGTCAATGAGGTCAATAGCCGATACAAAATGGGACGAAAAACTCTAAAAATATTATGCTTTGCTAATGATGCAATATTAACAGCAGAAAATGAAGATGGCTTCCAGCAACTAATACTTCCTTTCCAAATCACAGCAGAAGCCTACAACATGAGAATATCAGTGGAAAAAACATAATCAATGGTTATAGCTAAAAACCGCATTACATGTAAATTAGCCGTCTACAGCAGCACAAAACTCTGTCAGACAAATAAAGCATCCGGAATATCTGGTTGTTTGAGGGACTTAAATGCCTACATGTCCACAGAAAGTAAAGTACATATACCACCCATCTTAAAAAATAACATCCTTTTTCTACAAAACTATCTATAAACATTCCCAATAAATTGGCATATAGAACCGTGGTAAGACCGGTTTTAACTTATGCAGTAGAAACAAGAGCAGAAGCAACTAAAAGAAAAAGCCCCATGAGAGCTACAGAAATGAAAATACTGCGTACTATCAAGGAATAACTCTGAGAGACCAGATACGAAGCACAACTATATGGGAAGAACTCAAGATTCAAGACATGGTCCGTTTAGCCAGGTCAAGACGTCGATATTAGAGCGATCACGTAAGTAGAATGCCAGCTAATAGCTGGCCAAGATGGACAAAATATAAAAAACCAGAAACAAAAAACCTCCCAGTCCACCACTAAAAAGATGGTACGAACGTTGGATATCTACGTCACAAGAGGCTTAAAAACAGACGAACCAAGACATTGTTTTATACGAAGAAGAAGAAGAAGGATTAAGTTATTCTCGAATGTAACTAAGGCAAATTAGTAATACTTTAAGAACAGCGTGTATAGAAAGTAGTGTTTTTCAAAAACTCTAACTTATAAGCAATTCTTCTCTTTTCGTTTTTAATTTTATGTCTAGAGTACATAGTTAGGATTGAGGAAATTGGACAAAGCAGATTTCGACTGTTCTCTCATCCGTCAAGTATCGACAGAAAAAGACAACAAAAAGAGAGAAACAAAATTTGAAGTACTTGTCGCAGTACTAGCTGAAAGAATGAGTAAGATACAAGATACCTCCAGCTGATGTAAGTCTAACTTTGTAGGCGTACCTGCTCTCTGTCGGTGGCTGTTTATGGCTACAGACCAATATCGAAATTGTTCAGGGAGCTGCTAATACTTAACGCTTGACAGCGGTTTATAGAGTTCTACTCCAATATAAAAATCAATATAAACCACTAAAATTGGACAAAGTCTATTTCTTAGCAGTTTTTGACTGGTCTCTCATCCGTTAATCCATCTCGAGATGCGATTCGCTCGACAGAGGGAGGTAAGCGTAAAGTTAAGCTTACATCAGCCAATGGTGGTATTTTACTTATTTCCTGGGTTAGTACTGAGATGAGAACTTAAAATTTTGTTGTCCATCCTAGTTCGGCTGAGGAGCCCTGATACGGCGAAATGCATCCCGAAATGGATTGACGGATGAGAGAATAGTCAAAAGATCCATTTTTTTGGTAGCTTTAGGGTTTATATTGATTTTTATATACTGTGGGTAGAACGCTGTAAAGCGCGGTCAAGGGATAATTGTTAGCAACTCACTGAACAATTCCTCTATCGATATGTTGCCTCAACCAGTCCCCGACAGAGGGCCGGTAGACCTTTATAGCTAAGCTTAGAGGTTTAATTGTTGTATCATATATATTCGAATACTCGTATATCAACAGGTATATACTGGGAATAAACAGTTTTGGAAGTATATTTTTATTTACTTTACTATTGTCTCTGCAGATGGTACAGGGAAGACCGTTGCTACTATCGAACGTGCAGATCATATAGGATAGTGTTGGGGCTATTATTGGATGTGCAAATCATTGTTGTATTATGGCTACTTTATCTGATTAACATAAAATTAAAGAGTGTTTTAAACATTAAGAACTATCTAAAAACTTGCAAAAGTTTATTTTTAGGAAAATTTTCTTTTGACAATAGGATATACTTTTTAGAAGTGGTACCACATCTTGTTGTAAGGGAAAGTAATTTTTCAATTCCAAACAGATGTGATTACACATATAAAATTCTAGACTTCTTTTGGCCCACGTTCATACATTTTCTAAAGATTTACATATTTTATCCTGTGGCAAGTTAAAACTTTTGATTGATATACCTCAGGACATAATGATTTGCCCATTTCTATCTTAGTTTCCATTCAATGTCAACTTCCGATTAACGTGTAATCTTTTATTTCTAATTAAATGAAGGTTATTAAAGATTATAATATATTATAAAAAGGAAATTAAAAAAAAAAATAAAAGTAAAAATCTGCATAACGATCTAAATTTTATGAAACTTGAAGATGAAAAAGTATTAGACAGTAGAATTTAATATAATTTTATCTCATTATGACATTTTATTTCGTAGATATTAACATAAATCAAATTTTCACAATATTAACTAGTATTGTTTGGTGAATCTTACTTAATGGTGGTGTTTGCAATACGAATTATCGTAATGCGAAAAGCAATATTCTTAACAATTCATCTAATAATTATTTTTCAGTATTATTAAAAATAATGTTATAGTTTCTAGGAGGACATTTTTTTTTATTTTCCTTACTAAAAGAAAGTATTCTATTCGTGGAAAACTAACTCTCCGAGATTGCTATATTTCTTTACGTTTTAGGATCCCTGGGTCACGAAAAACATAGTCACATTTCCGTCGGCCTGCGTGTCGATCTTTTGGCATGATAATTCTCGAACGAAATGAGATATTAATCTCAAATTTGGTATACGAGTAATAGCTATGGAAGGGATGAAGCATTTGAGCGATATAGCTTAAGCGGAAAGGGGTGAAAGCAGTGGGTAATAGTCATACAGTGATTTTTTACGTTTTTTGTTGGATAGTAAGTAAATTTTATGAAGTTGTAGTCAAACTGGTAAGGGGCCGACGGGGTGGTGGAGTTAATCAGAGGAGTTTCTTCGTATATATTGTTTTATATGTCCTTTTCACGATTCTTGAAGTCACAAAATTCGAGAATTATTTTTTTTTTATTACTTTCAATTTTTACAGGGTACAGGGGTGAAAGAGTTGATGGTTGTTAAATGTTGTATAGTTTCAATAGTATTAGGAAAATTTGTCCAAGTTCTTAGATGATGTAATGGACTATGCATAATACTGTCCTTCTTAACTAAATTCCTAAAGAAAAATTACTCTCCGAGGTTCTTACCTAATACCTAAAAAAGAGATGAAATCTATAGTTTTTGAACAATATCGCTTTAAGCGAAGGGGGTGAAAGTTGTAAAAGTTGATAGATCTTGTATAATTTTAATGGGTATAAGGTAATTTTTTCTGTGTCTTTTTGCATAAATTGCAAAAATATTTATATTAAAATATGTAATGGGTGAGAGAAAGTTTTGAGAATTTTCTCTTGCTTTAACACAAGGAATCTATTACTTTATTTTTGCCGTAACTTCAATGTTTCATTAAATATTTTATAGTTATAGTATTATGAGAATTTTTTAATTTTTAGTTAGGATTTATTATACTTTAAATTAAATGTAATATAATCATTATATATATATATATATATATATATATATATATATATATATATATATATATATATATATATATATATATATATACAGGTAATAGATATATGTAAAATACGTATATTTCAATGTTCTTGTTTGTTTTTTTCATTACAGTAGCATAGCATGTAGAAGGAATTTAAATCTCGTTACCGAATAAGCTTGAAAAAAGTTAAGCTGATTACAGAAAACGTTTTAGAAACACAAGCGGCCTAAACTTATTTACTAATCGTACAGTAGGTAAATGATGGTTATGATTATTTATAGCAAAACATATAGAGGGTTAAAAGGATGGGAAAGAAAATTGGAGAGATTGCTTCATATATTTCGTGACGTATGTTGTCTCACGGTTCTTAGACGTTACATACATCCATTTCAGGATTCTAGGACTCGAGGGATCTGCAAATTGTGTTATTTTCCAATATTTTGAATTACTTGTTATCAAACTTATAAGGGATTAAGGAAATGGGGAGGGGGTTAAAGTGATTGATTCGTATGTTATATAGTATCTCCTTTCCTAGGTTCTTGGAGTCAAGGAATCTGAAAATTGTGTTAAGCTTCACACAAATCTCTATTATTTTATTCTTTTTATATTTATATTAGTTTTTGCTTTATTAAAAGCATTATGACAAGATGGGATAGTATTCCAAGAAAAAGGAAGAAATTCAAGAGGAATTTAATTCCTCAGGTATGAAGCTCATAATTTTTTTTCTATTGCTCTAAAATAAGTATATATTTTATTTGTTTTGTTTGTCATATAAGTAACGTCAAGAATATTTAAATCTCTTAAATCGATAACAATTGATTTGTTTTCTTTAGGGTATTTTTATTGTTGACTGGAGTATTAGCGTGAGCTATAACTGTTTTCTTTTTTCAAAATAGATACCGTTACTTATTGTATACGGTTCTAAGCTATATAAGAGTTTCCCCGATATTTTTATTTATTTAAATATTAGGATATGAAAGTAGTAGGCGCTTATAATTTAATAATTTAGTGCTTTGAGATGAAATAAGTCAAAACAAGAAAAATGAAGTTTCTATCTTTGCTTATCTCCACTATTGGTTCTTATATTTTAGAAGAAATCAGACAAAAGCTCTGTGTTAATCTCATCTCTACTAATAAACAAATGTGTGGTTTTGCCATTTTTTTTTTGTCATGTAGAATGTCATAACTGTAATCATAAAAAATCACATCATCACACTTTTAACATAAGTGTTCTTTCTTAGATACATTAATATTAAAGGTTTTCATTTGGTGTATAGTTATCGATATTTATAACATAGTGACACATTTTAGAAGAAACATTTTGTTTAAAGTACATGTATATTCACTATTTTTTACTATTTCTTACACTGCATATAGGGCTCATTCATGGTATCTAAAATAAAAATAAAAATAAAGATAATACGACAAGCGTCTGGCTTCTGTGGCTTAGAGTTCAAGAAACCTTGAAATATATATTTTTGATTAATTTAAATAAGTAGGAAGAAAAGTATTTCTGTAACTCATTTATATTAGAGTTAGCGTGAAAACATAGGCAAAATAAATTGACCTGCCCACGGGCGAAAATATAGCAGTGCGGTTTTTTACTAAGGTCGGTAATAACCGCTCGCTTAAGTTAATCACGAACGGGAAAAAACCGCCATAAGCTTAGAAAATCAAACTTATTTTGGAAAGAAAGTAAGGGTTGATGTACTTTTGATTCGTCCTAAAACGCTTAGAAAATATATGTACTAGTAAAAACTGGTACATTATTCTTCATGATAGCTGAGTAATTTTCCGACATATAAATTCTCCAGAATTAAATTTATTATTAGACTATATCTATATCGTTGTCCGAATAATCTATACCTCGTACACATGTCACGGCAATGCTATGAACTATGCCCTACAATACGTTGGATAACTCTCCCAATCTTTTCGTTGTCTTATTAGAGATGTCGTAATCTTTTCTATTAAAATGCTGATTTTCATGAGATCAAATATCACGCAGGCAGCCTCCGTGGATGCTTAGGTTGACACCAGCAACTGTTTGTATTTCCTATTTTACCATAATTTTTAACAGAATCTTCAAAATATATATCTGGTGTACCAATTACTTTGACATCTATTTTGCGTTAGCAAAGTGTATATTTAATTACGAGCAGAAAACAACTTGATCACGAAAAATATTCCCATTATTTTTCCCATATTTTACACAGTTTTAAGACATGTCTCTTTAAAATAAAGCTGATTTCAAGACGTTGAATTTGGTTCGGTTTTTTTTTCTAATGAAGTAAAGTGGAAATACGCGAGGTCATGTTGCAACGACCGAAATAAATAGTAAAAGACAAAATTCCGCTCCGTTATGCGGTTTGTGACCTGGCGTTTTCTACAACGATCTGAATGATCAAGTTCGCCTCTTTAAATTCGCTGATACTATATATTGCACGTTTCGAATTCTACAGTAAGTTTTCTCAACACTGAATGAATAATTTGCGCAGTTTCAGATGCTTCTTTTTACATTTGAAAAGGCCTTGTCTTAAATGCTACTTATGGAACGACGTCACGTTATATTTATATTATGTGAATATCAGCATAGCATGAAGTAGTGATTTTGCTTTATTAGGCTCACTATTTACATACGGAAAAGTGGCAAAAAATAATTGTAATTTAAAACTGAATTTTGTGCAGTTTTAATAGTATTATAAGAATTTTTCCTTGTTTTTCGTACACATTATTGCAAATTTTAAGCACAATTATTTTTAGTCAAACAAGTAAAGGATTAAAGGGATGGGAGAGAGGATTGTTTCGTATATATTAGACGTCTTTTTTTAAAGTTCTTAAATTAGAGGTTTCTAAAACCTAATTATAAATTAACAAAAATCTTTTCTTGGTCCAAGTTTCTTTTCTGGTTAGTATCTTGAAATAAAATATTAATTAAAAGAACGAGTTGTGATTCCTAAATTAAGTTATGGTCTGGTATCAAGAAAGCCAAATTCCGTATTAGAACTATGCGTTTGTCATAGAAGTACTGGGTAAATTGTTTTATGTTTTTCCGTAATTTTTACGGATTAAAAACCTTCTTTTAAATTCCATGGTACTTTTTCTTGTACGAATCACTTATTTTTGATTGGTGATATGTATTTCGTGTTTTATATTGCAACACCATTTTATTAAATAAGTAATATGAGAAGTTATTTAATCGAGGTAAATTTCTAATTTCTTTATTAATATTTGTATTAAGTTATTATTTAGTGTGAGTCAAATTTAATGTTTATTATAGAACTGTATGTTTGCAAGTAAAGTACTGAGTAAATCGTTTTACCAATTTTTTTTTTAATTAAAATGTTAACAAAGGTAGTACTTCAAATGTTGCTTTTTGACATAGCATCTACAGCTTATTTTTTAGGTTATATTAACTACTCGATCAAATAAAACATCTAGCTTAGAAAGACAGCTTAAAATGAGTATAGTGTGAAAAATTATTTTAATTCGCCTAATACATTATTTTATTCGAAAATTACTACTTTATATGTATCAAAAAACATTTATAAAAAAAGTATGTTAAAAGAAACTGGCCAAATTTCTCAAAGGAGGAAAGTCCTACTTCCTTCGGTAAATAGTAGTTAATTTTCTTTAAATTTCCCGAAGGATTAAATTTGTTCAGACTGTAACTATCGATGACACATTTTTCCGTAATAATCTTTATAGATGAGGACCAATGTCAAGTACAAAATTTTTAACTAATTACAAATTTAGTTTATAAAGGTTTTATTATTTGTTGAGTTTGTTGAGGTTACATACACCTGGGTGCTGCAAAAAGTACGTATATATATATATATATATATATATATATATATATATATATATATATATATATATATATATATATATATATATATATATATATATATATATATATATATATATATATATATATATATATATACATATATATATATACATATATATATATATATATATATATATATATATATATATATATATATATATATATATATATATATATATATATATATTAATATGTTTTAAATGATAATATTATTTTTTATCGGGTAGAATGAACCACTGATGAAAACTGTATCGCCTCCTTGTCTGCAGGATAACGTTACAAAAAATAATCCAATATGCAAAAATAAAATTAATCTTCTAAAACAATGTAATAGTTAAAAATTGTCGAAGGTTTTTTTCTTCAAAAATAAAAAATTTACGGTGTTTCGAACTTTAGTATGCAATTTTCGACCAAAAAATTTATGTTTAAATATTTATAAAAAGAAAAGTTAAAAAAAATCCTTCGACGTTTTGTAAAAAAAGTAATTATTAAAATTTCAAAAAAAAAAAAGCTAAAAAAAATTAAAAATTGACTGAGTAATATTACAGACAGTGTCTGAAAACAGGTAGCGGTCTCAATCCGACGCCAGGTTACATTTTATGCTATAACTTTGTAATGGAATGGAGTTTTCTTAAAAAAATGTTTTTGAATAACCCTTATAAGTGTAGAGAATAAAAGTCCATAAAAAAATAAAATTGTCGCAATTAGAATGGTGACGATTTGTATTTGGTTTTAAAATAAATTGAACTCTAATTCGGTTTTAAAAGAACCCTAAATTGGACCTCGTAAAATTTGTGTGTAAAAATTTGGGTACGCTGTAAAATTGTTCAACTTTAAGCCAGAATATATGTCATAAGGATTTGTTTAAAGGATTTTTAGAAATATTATAAAATTTTACTAAAAGTCCCATAATTTTAATTTAATTCGTGACAGTCTAGAGCTAGGAGTTTTATAACTAATAAGATTTTTTTTTATTATAGCATCACTTAATGTAAAGAAAACAGGAACTCGTTCTTGAAAATTTAATAATTTCTGACGATCGGTAGGATGCTTTGAAATTTTATAAAACTATTCCTGTTCTATCTAAATAGTTAATCCAACTAGCATTTCTACATAATTAATGTTAAAACCAAAAATCATTTCGAAGAGCCGTGGAAACAGGTCCAGTCCTATTGTATAATGGCGCTTATCTAGTTTATTTTATGGAATATTTTCTGGCGACATAATAGATTATTATTCACGTGAGCTGAATAAGGCGATATAATAGGATAAAAGAAACTTTTTTATATTAAAAAATAAATTTAATAATATTTTCGGCCTCGACTACCGTTCAGGTTTTCTTTAAAGTTAAACTATTTGTTGTTATGAATTTTTCAATGTTTAAACTCAAGTTGATTTTTTGTTAAATTCAGTAATATATAGTTGTTGTCATCTAGTCATAGTTTGTTTGTTTCAAAATGTCGAATATACAAAATTATAAAAGAGAGAAGGAAATCCTAAAAAAATTTTCTAAATATGGCAGAACCTCCTAATAAAATTTAGTAGACATTTTTTATGATTTAAGTTTTATTTTTTATCTGTAAAAATATGTTTTACATTTTTAACAGTAGCTTGGAGCTTGGCTTCTTGAATAATTTAGAAAATAGTATTACATATTTTCGGAAAAATAATTTTTTGTGTCCTCGGTACCCAAAAGATCAAAATATTTAGTATCAGTTTATGCAGTATAAAGTTATTTTATTTTAGGATAAATAATTTCTTATTCAAAACAATAAAAATATTCCTTTATTTTTTCCACAAAGTGAAATTAACTTATAAAACTTTTCCATTTTAAATATAGTACGAACAGTTAGTAGTACGATTTTAGAAATTTAAAATTTATTTCTTTTAATGCGACAAAATAGTCTACTAAAAAATAAACTTTACCAAAGAACTTAATAATAAATTCATCAGCATCTAATTACGTCCTTTTACATAACGTAACTAAAATTGCCAACAAATATTATTTAAATGCAGTCTATACAGCGATATTGGAATTGGTTCAATATGCTATTAACTTGCCTCTAATTTAAAATCTATATCGTATATGCCAAGTCTAAAATTAATTCAGAACCCACTATAAACCAAAAATGAAATGCGATTCAAACTTTCGAAAATCATGAAAACGCTGTAATTATTAAAACCAATCTACACATGTGTCATCATTCTATTAATGTGATAATGATTTGTTTCAAGGAGGGATAAATTATGTTATGTATAGTGACTCATTTAGGAGAAAAAAAAAAATTACAGAACAATAGTTTGAAACGAGCATAGAGGATAAAAACAACTGTGTATAAAGTGAACTGATTATTCATTTCGCCCTTGTTACAATTATTAAAAACGATACGAACTCACATAAAACAATAACAAAATAGATCTGGCACATTTCATCTCACCGCTTACAAAAAATTTAAACATTTTTTGATGCGACAAAATAGTCTACTAAAAAATAAACTGTAGCAAAGTACTTATAATAAATTCACCAGCATTTGGTCACTTCCTTTTACATAAGGTAACTAAAACTTTGGTAACTTCTTTTACATAAGGTAACTAAAGCGTCCAATAAATATTATTTAAATGCAATTTAAACAGCAATATTGGAATAAGTTCAATATGCTACTAACTTGCCTCACACATTCGACACCATTATAAAAAATGATACGAATTCACATAAAACAATAACAAAATAGAATGCACCTAATCTTCTGTCTATAAGAAATTTAAATATTTTTTCTTTTAGTTGTTCTTGGTTTACATTTACAGGACAAACACTGATGATACTGACTGGGTTACTGTCTGTATGATCAGAGATATTGCTGATTAAAGATTTATATTATCATTGTTGAAAAAGCACCTGTATCCATAGATTTTTGCACACACTGTATAAATAAGAAAAGTTGTACATACCTAGTGGAAAAGAACTTAAAACTATTTGGAAGTCAGCGAGTTGTGAAAATAAATCGCGATTACGATAAAACCCCGTATCGGTATCTATTCAAACCAAACTTTCTAATGTTTCCCGTTTTGAAACTTTCGGACGTCGCGATAATAGTGTTGTTTAGCGGCGTTCTTCGTCCGCTTTTATAGGATGCGATGCGTCGTAGGTGTCTATGTTTATTCGCGACGAAGAATTCTGGACCACGAGCCAGAAACCCGTGTTTGATGCAACAAGTTTTCTCCACATGGAGTAATGAGCTTGTAGGTGGAAAGTTAGGGATAATGCCCACTTTTTCATATTAATACTTGATTTTCCGAAAACATGTTTAGATTTATTTGCAAAAGTCTGTCTATATTTATGTTGATGATTATTCTCAAATTATACAGAAACCGATTAATATGAAAAGTGTCCGAATATGTTACTTTTATCTTATTTTTTTCGTGTTTAAGGAATATTGTGTTTTATATTAACTCGCGAAAAAAAGCTGAATAAAGATTAACTTATAATGATAGTTCTGTGTTGGTGCAGGAAGCTTTCGGACAATTGACCTTCGATTAGGTAATCTAACAGTTCAATTTCAGGCGCTCTCCTTTGGAGTCATGTGGTAAAGAGCCCCTGGAGCCTCAGGTAACTTGTTACTATCGAGAAACAGTAAACGAGGTTACTGCGGATGTCAGCCACTAACTGATGGGCGCGTTGACTATCATAGATATTCCTTGAATAGATACTAGAAAGAAATAAAACAAGCAGTAAAAAAAAGTTATTCCAAATGAAGGCTAAAATTGTTAGAAATTAAACAAATATTCATACGACTGATGGTGGCGCTCACGAAAACGTCAATAAAAGAGTAGTAAATGGATCACAGTAATAGTAATCAGTGGAAAATGACTGATTTCACGATTGCTACGACCCCAGACAACGGTTGGAGGTAATATCACTGACGAACGGGAGTTTAATTTACAACGATAGATGATGATTTCAATTAGGGATCGTTTCCTGCGCTGTACCGAAGTCCATAAGCAACTCTGAGTATCGGTTTGTAGTCGCTGAAGCAATTTTTTTGCATAGCCTATATCTCCGTGGAAGGTCTTCTGAACTGACAGCAGATAGGCAGACAGACTTCTTTCCAGCTGCAACTCAACACTGATTACGTAGTCAAAGGCAATAGTTTAGGTGCAGGTTGGGTTCTAGTACATAAACAGTACCTGATATGCTTTTAGTATGGTAAAAGGCAAAAATAGGAGCCTATCGGTGGGGATCTGTCAAATTGCCAGTCGCACTAGTCCAGCCACACCACAGACTTTTTGCATGTGTGTATATTAGTCAGCGACAGACTATCTGTTTCATGGGTCCAACAGTAAGCTGCACTGTCAGTGTGTATGTGCGTCGGTGAAATAATGACGCGGCTAGTCTCACGATTCGAACAGTACTCTTCTTTCGGTGTCCGTATGTGCGTGGGTACGTGTGTGCGTGTGTGAGTGTATGTGTGCGTGCGTTCGTCTGCGTGTGTGTGTATGTGTGTGTGTATGTGCGTGGGTATGTGTGTGTGTGTTACAGGCAAGTAATCGGTTGCACGGATTCAGCAGTCGCCTTCTCTTGATTTGTGTCTGAGTGGGACGGAGATGGACTACCGATCTGATGGGGTGAGTAGTAGTCCATTTTGTCGGGTATATACGAGGGAAAAAACTTCCACTCTGTCAGTTACTTAATAAGTCATAGTTTAGGCTTACATTCTGAATAAAAGGACGAAGATAGTAGGGTGTAATCGCTTGCAACGTTAGGTCGGATTGACTGCTTGGTTGTGGCTTCTTACTTCTTCGTCGGTTTCTTCGAGCTTCTGGGACTGGTACTTTCCAGTATAGTCTCACCAGCTGTCGCAATTTAATAGATGCGGCCGATATCTCAGGATAATATATAATATATTAATTATGTTAAGGGAAGATCGACGTAATGCATGCCGAACTGAATATATTTTGAATGTTGTGTGTTTTACTACATAGTATAATTTTTACCAGACATGAACTGATTTTGATTAAAATAAACACACCGAGTTTTCAAAATTAAGAATTACAAGTTTTTCAGGAAAAAAATAAGAAATTTAAGGTAATGAGGTCACTAGTGCTAGTGAGTTTTATTACAAATATAAAAATACTATACGATGATGTATAAATAAAATAATGCATATAAAAAAATTTGATATTTAACTATTGATTTTTTTTCCATAAGTAGAAAATAACTACCAACCGATTTTTCAAACATTTTAGGTTTTCCAAAGGACATTTTTAAGGTTTCAATAATAATAATTAGTAATGACATAATTGTTGTCTAAATAAAAGTTCTCAAACAAAAAGGCATGATCAAAAATCTGTCTATAGCTTAAAAATTAGAATTTTGCTTCTGGTATCGAGGCCTACAAAATAAAAACTAATTAATTCACCTAATAAAACAAGTCTGGAAAGTTTCATTATACTTTTTTTTTTAAATTTTTAGTTTTACATAGACGTATATCAAACCATCTATTTCCACCGAATGTTCAGTGGAATACAAAATTTTAAATAAAAAATGCAATTAAAAAAGTCAATCGAAATCCAAATTAGATAATAAACTTAACGTTTATTAACTGACAAAATGAATAACTATATATAAATAATAAGCCTGGGCAATTTCATAGCTCACTCAAAAAAATTTTTAATTTTGTGAAATTGTTGCATAATGCCGCTTGACTACAAAAATTTAATTCTTACACAATTTATGATGTTATTATTATTAATTTAGATTCCTTTTACACAATCTATATTGATACGATTTTATTTTATTCTTAGCTAAAAGATATATCTAGACCGTTTTTTGACATTAAATCTGTTTTATCTATCTATCTATCCATCTAATAAGCCTTCTTCCATCTAGTGTCGAACATAGCCTTCCCTTTCCTTTTTCCATCCTTCTAGATTCTGCGTCTTTCTGATCCATCCTAAACCAGCCGTTCTTTTCAGGTCATCTTTCCATTTTATTTGGGACCTTCCTCTGGATCTTTGTCCCAACCATGGCCTCTATTCTTGAATTCTTTTATTCCATCTCTCAACTTGTCATCTCATTTTGTGATCGGCCTATCTCCATTTGAAATCTGCTACCTGTTCTCTTACGTCTATCACTTTGGTCTTTTGTCTTATACTTTCGTTTCTGATTCTGTCTTGTACCCTTATATTCAGCATCTGGGGTTCCATTGCTATCTGTGTTTTACTCTGTTGGTCCATCTTCCTAGTCAAGGTCCATGTCTGGACCACGTAGAATGCATTGATCGAATACCATCTTTCTTGGTTTCAAAGGAATTCTTTTGTTGGTTTATATTTTCCTTTGTTTGTCAAATGCTGCCCATGCCTATCTGATTCTTCTCTGTACTTCTGCTGTTTAATTTGCTTTTCCACACTTTATTACTTGCTCTAGGTAGATGTATTCTTCTACGTATTCAAGTGTTCTACCCTCTCTTCTCAAGCCTCGTGGACTGTCTTCGTTTGTCATAGCTTCTGTCTTATCTTTATTCAGCAGTAGTTCTACCGCTCTTTGATTTGTTTTGTAGTTCAGTAATCATTTCCTATATGACATCAAAATTATCTGATATTAGCACTACTTCATCAGCAGAATCTAGTTGATTTAACTTTTGTCCATTTATACTGATCTCCTTTTTTCCCATTCGAGTTCCTTAAAAACTTCTTCTAATGCTGGTAAAAATAGTTTTGGGCTCATGGAATCTCCTTGTCTTACTCCGCGTTTGATAGGTATTGGATTTGTTTTGCTATCCGTTTCCACTATCATTTGAGCCTTGTTGTAAATTGTTCTTATGGGCTGAGTATACCTATAGTCTATTCTGTTGTTATACACGGTTTTCTCGACGGCCCAGCTCTCGATACTATCAAAAGCCTTTTGATAACATAAATACCAGATACAACTTTAAGTTATATTCTGTTGCTTTCTCGATCAAAGTTCTGATAATTAAGAGATGATCACAAGTACTAAAACTCTTCCTAAAACCAGCCTGTTCTACCGATTGGTTTAATTCCAGCTTGTTTTCCAATATATTAATTATTATTTTGGTAAACAATTTGTATATTTGTGAAAGTAAAGATACTGGACGGTAATTGTCTAACTTAGTCTTATCACCTTTCTTAAAAAGTAAAATTGTTGAAGCTTTGTTCCAGTTTTCTGGTATCTTCTCTTCTTCTAGACATTTATTGAATAAGAGTTTAAGCACCTGTACCTCCAAGTCTCCTCCTTCTTTTATTAATCCTGTTAATACTCTGTAAGGTCCTGGTGTTTTATTGTTTTTCATAGTTTTTAGTGTCGTTAATATTTCTTCATCTGTTATCTCTGGTATTTCTTCTGAGTTAACATTGATTATCTTTCTGCTTCGACGTTCTTTGAAATCATTTTGTGGGCAGTTTTTTTGTTCAAACAAGTTCTGATAGTATGTTTGAATCATATGTGTTATTTTTTCCCTATCTTTCACATCTTCTCCATTTTCGTCCTTTAAATTGTGTATTGTAGTCTTTTCTAGGTTTTGTCGGAGTGCTTTCATGTTTTTGTTCTGTTCTACAGTTTTTTATACCTTTGTCTCTAACTGTTGTTTTTTATATTCTTTAATGGACTTTAACTGACTAAGTAGTATTTCTCTTTCCTTGGGCTAGCTATACAAACGATAATTGAGGTCCTGAGAAATCTAATTTCTCTTTTATTTAAAACAATAATCATTAGATATTGAACTACTGCATTGATAATAATTAATATTGGTCTAATCACCAATTCTAGTAATATTTTTACGACTCTGGTTTGGGATTGACTAAGCTTTATACCACTACATAACTTACAGAACATATGAGAAAGTATATTGAAAACATTCAAAAAAGTTTAGGTAATTTTGCTGTGAAATGAATACATATATCTAACAATACCGAAAAGTTAGTTTAGTTGTCCTGATTTAACAGGAAAGTTTTGTGTAGCTGAATATATTAATAGAAAAGAAAGAATACATATTTTTTAATTTTTAAACTTTTCAGATTGACAAAAGCCTATTGGAAGAAGCTTTCCACTTAATAAAGTACAAAAATTAACCAATAATCTTTTAGCAGAAAACATACAAAATTTAATGTAATACACTGTGTCTTGTTTCACAAAATTCTACAGTTACGCATAAAAATAATACAGAGAATCCTGTAGAAGAGGGAGAAAGGTTTTTAAATATTTAAGTAGTGACGTTTGAAGGATTGAGGAATTTAAATCTATTATTGTCTATATAGAAGGCTAAAAAACTTAAATCTATAAAATATAATCTTCTATGCTTCTGAATTTTGCTCAAAATTCTAGGCACTCTAATAAATTTTTTGTGTCAATATTTTTTGCAATATTAACGTCTGAAAAAAGATGTTGCCACCATTTAACACTCAATAATATCCTAAAAGTGCAACTTGAACGAAAAAGTCTGATCTTAGTGTTTTGTCTAAACACACTTCAGATAACACCAGAAATGACGTATTTGACCAAGTGGGATACGTTATTTAGTTTGTTATATCATGGTTCTTCACTAAATTCATGAAAAAGTCCAAAAAAAAACAGCCAATATTTTTCCGCCAATAAAACTGTTTTCGTCTTTCCCTAACCCACTCTTTTGATTGCCGTTTGATCTCTGAGGTGTAACAGTGGTTCCAAACTTCGTCTAAAGTCACAAAATGATACTAGAATTCCTTCAGATTACCCTGCAATTTTTTCAAACACGATTTTGAAATATTCTTCATTTTTGGTCTGGAGTCAACAAACGCGGCACCCATCGCGCACTCAGCTTTCTCATTTTTAGAACTTCATGCAGGTTATCATGTACATATTCATATGAGATAGTTTTAAGTAGGAATCAGATAATCCTGAGGAGCAAAGATAATTGAGACACCTTGGGTAATTATAAGCGAGATATCTAAAAGCTCTAATTCAAAAAATTGTGATTTCAGAAGTCATATTGCTCTAAATTCTTCTCTTATATATTGCCATAGCATCTAAATCTATGTCAATGTGTATTTTGCTTACTCTTAAAACATACAATAATATTTTTAATACGTTTGTCCATCGAACACCTGCAAATTTTGTTAGAAAAGTTGTCTTTATTGCTCTGTATTCTGTAAAACTTCAGATATCCCACTGATAACTCACCCAGTATAAAATGTCCTATTACGCAATCCCTAATTTTACGAACTCGTTACTTTACATACTTGAATAACGGTTCTTGATGAAACAAGCTTCTCGCATTGTGGGCATTAAGTTTGCAGGGTATACTTGTCCTTTGGATTTCAGGAAGTGTGTTTTTGTCAGAGATGTGGGTCGAAGTAAATTAAACAATTCTTAGAAATGTGTTAGGTTAGATGAATTTTAAGCTTGTTTAGCTTAATAATTCAAATTTATTACTCCAAATCAAATATACAGTTATTTATTATGGTTTTGAAAACAAAGCCATGCGCTTTCAACTATTAGAATATTTGCATTATAAACAACAACATAGGTCTAATCTGTAATCCGTAAAATTATTTATTTATTAGCGTTTTTAGGTCTGATTTAAAATTTTATAATATATTGTTTCTTTAATAGGTTAAAATATATCAATTTTCTTGTGGTTTATTGTACAAAAAAATATATTATTCTTATTTGGTAATGGAAAAGAAATATTAAAAAACTGTCTAAACTTTATAATATTATAGATGAATTAAAGAACTAGGGTTTAAACATCAATGTAGACAAAACTGAATATCTGAACGTTGGAGGCAAGGAAAACGATCTCCAGCTTCCACAAGGAACAATGAAAGGTTGCCAAGAATTTAAATACTTAGGAAGCATAATATCAGAAAAACGCAACAGAGACAGAGATATTCAGAACAGATTAACACAGAGAAGAAAGTTTATACAAATGCTACAACCCGCTACTGTGGTCACCGAAGATTACATTAAAAACGAAAACAATGATATATAGGGTAATCGTTGAACCTATACTGACCTACGGTTCAGAATGTTGGCAAATGAATACTCAAGATAGACATAGATTAAAAGCAGCTGAAATGGACTTCTTGCGACAATTCTGTGGAGTGTCAAGATTAGATCAAATACGTAATGAAGAAATCAGACAAAGAGCAAAGGTGACAGAGGCAGTGATAGATGGAATAGAAAAACGACAGTTCATATAGTACGGTCACGTAATGCGCATGGGAGAAGAACGTTGGCCGAAGAAGGTTTTAAAATATGTACCGTGGAATAAAAGAAAAAAGGGAAGACCAAGAACGACATAGAGAGATAATATTGAGAAGGCAATGAGTCCCAGAGATTTAAAAGAAAACGAATGGTGGTACAGAGAGAGATGGCGTATGAAATGCGGGAAGCGGCCAAGGATGTAGGATATAGGAAATATATATATATATATATATATATATATATATATATATATATATATATATATATATATATATATATATATGTATATCTATATATAATATTATAGATACAAAAATTAATCTTAATATTGAAGAAAGATGAAACAAATTCAACCAATTCTCTAGTCCAATGCTTGTGGTTATGAGTTTTCCTGACAACTAAGTTTATGTACAAATAACCTCAGAATTACGAATTTAGATGCGGTCTCAATTCGACTTAATTTTTAACCAACAAATCTAAACGTATAAACAAGACACACTAACTAATTCTAGATTCTCTTTTCCCCTATTACCACTAATTTATTTAATGACTCTAACCAATAACTATTAGGTAATTTTGGATGCCTTAAGAAGAATAGGCTTCTGTTATTCTTTCATTTTCATTTCTTCGTAAATACTGTTGTCTCATAGTATCCACCACAACCGTTACTAAGCCTTAATATTTTATCCGAAGAAATTAAGAGTAACTGACTTGATAAAGTGTAAAAGATGTTTTTGTTGTCCCTTTCAAATCTGATCACCCTAATCTACTAGATAAACTACCTCCATTTGAAGCCATAAATCGATGAGAGATCTAGTATTACTTCGTCTCCCTATAACCATTCATCGACCACATATTCCAAACGGGTTCTCTATCTTAATGCTTTCTCAACCATGTCCATTGATCTTTTAAAGGTCGGTTGTGTAGTATATAAACCAAATAGAATTACTTTGAATTAGTGCAGTCTGCTACCAGTTGTTACCTGCATAATTGACAGCTAGCCAGTCTAGAATGGAAGACCATTAAGAACTTATCAGACACAATATTCACACAGTAAGGAAGAAGTAGTTGTATGTATTGTATGTAATGTATTTTTTATAATTTTCAATGATTTATTACCAAATATGTAAGGGGTAATGGTTAGGGGAGAAACTTCTTATCTATCGCATGATATAACCTATTTAGGTTTCTTGGCGTCGAAGATTCTGAAAATTGTGTTATTTTTCTATTATTTTAAATTGTTTATGGTAAATAATATAAGAGGTTAATGAGAGGGTTGGATGGGACGCTTTGTATATATCATACTATACATCGTTGTTAATGTTTTTAGAGTCGAAAAATCTGAAAATTGTGTTATTTTTTTATTATTTTCAGTTGTCACAGAAATGGAATGTAGAGGGAAATATTAGGTTCCAGTTGTAAAGAGCATGTTCTCATCTCCTCTGCTTTATATATATAATAAAGAGAGAGAAAGCAAACGTTGCCGTATCTAACAAAATCCTAAGTTATGAAACTAGTTGGGGAACTCGACAAAAAGGGCATCAACAGATGTTCATACTATATTCATTTAGCCAATATTTCGGTCCTAGGTTGGGACCTTCATCAGGGCACAAACTGAAAAAGAGATAACGAAGCAACCAATAAAGAGAATTTCCGATAGAAATATCGCCATCGATTTCTGGATACCAGAGTAATTGATGCCAACATAGAATAACTTTTATATTGGTAAATATTTACATATCTCTTTTAAAACAAAAATATGTAGGATATTTAAATATACATATTTATATATTTACTTAAAACAAATACTTAAGTCAATTATAAGTCAAAGGCAGTGCGTTTAAATTATTATTTGTAATGCATCACTATACTCCATGTTATATTAAACAATCATCATCACATGTAGTCCATTGTCAGACTTAAACCTCTCCTAGGTACGTCCATCTTCTTCGATCTTGAGTCTCCTTTATCCAGTTATATCCTGTTAGTCTTGATATCGTCAGATCATCGGGTTTGTGGGCGTCCTCTACTTCTTCTTTCATTCCAGGACCTTCAATTGATTATTCTACGGGTCCATCGATTATCAGGCAGTATAGCGATGTGGTTTGCCCAGCTCCCCTTTAATCTGCTCACCCCTTCAGCTACATCAGTTATATTGGACCTTCTTCGAATTTCATTATTAGTCAGCTTATCTCTCAATGATACACCTAGCATCGTCCTTTGCATCGCTCGTTGAGCTACTGGTAGGCGATATAAAATTTCTCGAATTAGGGCCGACGTTTCAGTTCCGTATGCCAATACTGGCAATACGCATTGATCAGATGTAATTGCTTTTAGTGTGTTTGAAATATTAGAAAGGAAGATGTTACGCAGTTTGCCAAATGCTTACTAAGCTAATGATGATATTCTCCTTGATAGGCCCGCTCTCAAGTTTTCTTTGGATATTACGATTTTTTGTTTAAAATATATGTATCAATCCGTTCTTGTGATTTTCGCGTTTTCAGTACTCAGTATTACTTCTTTACCACAGTTATTGTCATTTGTCATGAACATGGATTTGGCGATGTTTATATCTAGACCAATCTCTCTGGATTTGTTATCAAGTTCTTGTTTGCTGTCAAATATAAGCACAATATCTTTTGCCAATTGCAAGTGATTCAGTTGCTCTCCTCCTATATCTACACCCTTATTTGACCATTAGAGTTGTTTAAACAGATCTTTTAGCGCCAACGTAAACAATTTCGGTGATATGGTGTCTCCCTGACGTATTCCTCTTTTTATTTCTATCCTGTTGGTGTTTTCTTTCCATACAATCTAAAATGTTGCAATGTTATCCAGATTTCAAGGAAGTCAAATGTTTTCCCATAATCCACATACTCCACCCAAATGTTAAAGTTATATTCGTTTGACTTTTCTTTTAGAGTTCTCAATACTTGAAGTTGGTCCAGTGTACTAAAGTCTTTTCTAAATCCGGCTTGTTCTCTGGCTTGGTAAGTTTCAAATTTCTTTATAAGACTCGCCGTTATTATTTTCATAAATAACTTGTATATTACGGATAGAAGACTAATTGTTCTAAAATTGGTTAGTTCAGACTTATCTCCTTTTTTGAACAACAGAACCATCACAGCATTATCCCAGTTTCGAAACACATCGCACATATATATATATATATATATATATATATATATATATATATATATATATATATATATATATATATAATGTATCCAGTATTTTAGTTCTCTGCCCTGTTGCAACATTTCCGTCTTCACCTCCCGCGTTTCATCTTGCCATTTTATTTAAAGAATTTTATATTTCGTATTTTATAAGGTTGGGAATATCTTCAGATCTTTTATTCATTACTCGTATTCAAAACCGACTCGCTTTTGTCTGGTGGTGTTTCTACTTTACTCTTGTAAATATCCTTGTAGAATCTCTCCATAGTCATTCTTAGTCATTTGGCTGGATTATTATTTGGTTGTTCTCATCTACTTATTTTGTTATTTGCAGTGATCCTTCATTTAGTGGTGATCTTTGTAAAAGTTTAAATAATATAATTAATAAAATAAAGCGAATAAATATTAAATAATATAGGCCGGTATTTAAGATTTTTCACCCAATTTATTTATTTAGATATAACCGCCTTCCTAAATATTTTTTGAAATTCGTAAATCTTTAATTTCGAACCATATCATTATGGGCTAAAAACAAACTGAAAAAATTGATATACAAAGTATTTTCCTATAATTATTGAAGAGGAAGGTGTTATTTGAAAGGTAATTGAGTGCACATTATAAAAAGTATGACAAAAAAAGTCTACACAG
Source organism: Pachyrhynchus sulphureomaculatus (assembly GCA_019049505.1). Classification (NCBI taxonomy): domain Eukaryota; kingdom Metazoa; phylum Arthropoda; class Insecta; order Coleoptera; family Curculionidae; genus Pachyrhynchus; species Pachyrhynchus sulphureomaculatus. Next base: position 108,774,300 of record CM032447.1, read on the forward strand.
TTAAACATTGAACTATTTTAACCCTCATGTAGTTGAAATGAGTATTTTTTTCATTATTTATGAAATTCTTATAAGTTTTAGTAATGTAAGCTCAAAATCTGAACGGCTTTTAATAAAATAAAGAACAATAAACTTTTATTGAACTATTTTAACCCTTAAGTAGTAAATTTAACTTTCAATTAGTAATTTTAACCTTTAAAACTCTAAAAATGAATAATAGAAGACTTTTAACTTTATTTCTTGTTATTTTACATTGTTGACTGTATCATTTCTGCCATCCAAGAACAAACTTTCAAAAGTGGTTACATACGATAATATAATTTAACCTTATTTTAACAGTTTTAACCCTTAAAAAAACCGGTCAAGTGCAAGTTAAACTTGCGCAATTAGTGTTCCGTACGTTGATTGCTTTTTAAAATAAAAAAAATTTGTTACAGAGGTATAAAATGATCAGTGACTTCACAAAGTACACCCCAAATGAGTTTGTAACAAAGTTTGTTTCCAATCTTTACTGAAATCTGAGGACCTTGAAATTTTTGTTCTTTTTATGTACCATATAAATTATTAAAGGTAATGCATAATTTTCGTTCAATCTACACCCCGTGGAGAATATTCAGCGATTTTTCGCGAATTTTTAAAAATAATACAAGGAAAAGTGTGCGCAAGTATAATATTATATATATATTTTTTACTCGTGTTTTCACAAGCTTTCATTTGACACCACTACTTCCGACTTCACCCCCCAAAACTAACCCCTTAACTCAAAATTTAATTCTCAGAACTACATGGCTCTGATGAGGCCATCAGTTCCTATATTATTACCAAATTTCACCTTTCTATGTCAAATAGTTTCGGAGAAAATCGGGTGTGACAGACAGACAGACAGACAGACAGACAGACACCGAAGTGATCTTATAAGTGTTCCGTACGGAACACTAAAAATGGTAAAAAATGACTAACAGAACCGTTTAACTTAATTCCTAGTCATTTCTGCAACATTTGGTCCTTCAAGCTCAGAATATTAAAGTGAGCATATAAAATACAAGAAAATACCTTAATTTAACCATTTTAACCCTTAAAAACTCGATAAATGGCTACTAAAAGACATTACTCATTATTTCTTTTCATTTTACATAATTTCATGTATCATTTTTGCAAATCAAAGTTAAAATCTCATAGTACTGAAATAAAATAGGAAGAAATTAACATTTATCCAACAATTTTAACCCTAATTTCATAAAAAATAAAGAAAAATATACACATTTCAGCTATCTATGGGTTAAAATGATTGAATGTTTAACTATATAGATTAACCTTTTTTTCTAAACTTTTCTTTTTTTATGAGTCTAGCACACATGCTGCAGGAAAGTCCCTAAAGCGCTCCAGGAGCGGCATGTGTGCAGAAAAAGCGATTCACGTTGTTCTTGAATCGCTGTAAATTGTGCTTGTTGAGAAACACAGCGCAGGGCAAATCATTCCAAGGGGATGATGTTCTCCATATAAAAGACTGCTGTACGCGAAGTAACAAGCTGAGCCTCATGCGGATATTAAGCACCAGCGCGACGTGTATTTCTAACATGCACCGCCTTGAGAGGAATTAAGCGGGCTACATCCTTCGAACACTTTCCATGAAAATACTTGTAGACCGGACTCAAGTCGCTAACCGTTCTTCGATGTTCCAGCGAATCAAGGCCGCCGGTCAGTTCCGGGTCTCCAATCAGACGAACAGCTCTTCCCTGACAGAATCCAACAAATGCAGTGTATGTTTGGGAGCGAAGCTCCAAACATGGGAGCAGTATTCCATAGTTGGTCGAATTTGAGCTTTGTAAAGAAGTAACAGTTGTTGTGGAGTGTAAAGCTTTCTGGTTCGAAAAAATATTCCCTACTTTTGAGATGCTCTCCTTGCTATGCCTGCAACATGTTCATGCCAGGACATATTTGCTTCCAAACCAACGCCCAACAAATTGAGCGACGATGCTAGGGGAATGGAGTGCCCCGACATAACTATGTCGGGTTCAGCAACGTTCACTTTTTTAGAAAAAACTGCCGCCTGGGTTTTTGTAGCGTTAAATTCCACTTGGTTACTGTCACCCCAAGATTGAATCTCTTCCAGGTCTTTGTTAAGTTGAACGACCTCCTGCTGTCTGCCGATATTCGCCTAAGCAGCCGATGTCCAAGCGTTCAAAGTGAATGAAGAGACAGCGTACTCTGCGTCATCTGCAGAGCTATAGATTGGATTCCCGGTCTTTTCCAGCAGATTGTTAATGTAAATGAGAAAGAGAGTAGGAGACAGTTGGAGCCTTGGGGCACACAGGCGTTGATAGTGAAGGTGTTAGAAAGAAATCCGTCGACCGCCACTCGTAAAGAAAGCTCTCTGAGGAAACATGAGAGCCACAAACAGAACTTTTCAGACACACCACAAGAGCGTAGCTTAGCCAATAGTCCATCGTGCCAAACACGGTCGAATGCCTTGGATATGTCCAGAGCAACCGCTCGAGATTCTTCAAAGTGTTCAATTGCATTTTTCCAAATATGTGTTACATAAGTCAGAAGATCTCCTATTGATCTATGTCATCTGCATTCAAATACTTTTCAAATGACACCTTCCGTTTCAATATCCATCCGAAAATACTTTAAATATTAATTTTTTCAGTTTCTTTTAGCCCATAGTGCATGTGTGTACCATTTTATTGAATTGTCCTATTTTATGAACTGTTGAATATATGGAAGGTAAAGTGCTAACGTTTACTCATTTTTTTAAACAACATCGGTCCAGATAAAGATTTAAATGTAAAATTAAAAATCACAACCCGAAAATTTGAAAAGATAGTTTAATGCAATCTGACTATTAACTTTTTCAAAATTATAAATAATACCCATTATCTAAAAGAGCTATTGGAACTTTTGTAAATATTATAAAAAAGATATATCTTACATTTTCTACTTGTTTTTTGCTTATTTAAACTTGTAAAAATAAATAAAAAAGATAAATACTTATAAAACTACATTTACAAAAAAAGTCAAAAAGGTCACAGGTAAATGACCAAGTATGAATGAAAATCTCAACTGACATGAACCGGCCCCTGGTCACTTTGCTCTTCAGTTAATCTACATTGGTGAAAAAAAAAATCGAGTCAAACTATTTGGCTTCATTAACACGAATTCTGAAATTTAGTGTTCGTATATTTTTTTGGATTTCAATATCATTTAAAAGAGCAAGCAAAAGGAAAAATTAAATAAAGTTTAAGTTTAACAATTAAATTTATTGATAAAAATCAAAATCAATAGTTTGTGTTACCCTCCCTAGCTCTTATTACTGCTTCCAGAAGGTTGTTGATGAAGCGGTTGAGCTTTTTTACTAAGGTCTGTGGAATTCTTTCCCACTCTTCTGCCATCGCAACCTTTAAGTTCCTGAGCGATTCAGGGGCTGGATTTCTCTCTCGAACCTTCCTTTTGAGCTCATCCCACATGTGCTCGATTGAATTGAGGTTAGGACTCCGCACAAACAAGTCTAATGTACTAAGCTATCGCCAACAAACCCAGCGTAAGGAACGACGTGTTCCTGCGGGATCTCCTCGATGTACCGGTAAGCAGTTAATCCACCGCTACGAGTCTTATCAGTCTCTCAGGACTTCTATAGAGTCGTCTTCTACCATCATTGCCATGTAGGCACATTCAGGACTCGTCAGAGAATAAAACGGAGCGCCGTTGCTCTAAAGTCCAGTCGATATGTTCTCGAGCAAATCTGAGTCGCGCTTGTGGATGGGCTGCTGTCAATTTGGGTCCCTTAGGTGGTAAAATGCTGGAGTAAAATAAGTTTCTTTAAGTGATCTTCTGACGGTCCAATGACTGATAGACCGACCACGGACTGCTGGACCTCAACGCCGGTCAAGTGACGCTTTCTTAGAGTTGGGTTGAAAATGAAGTGGTTGTCTCGCTCCCAGATACGCCTTCTTCTTCCTGATCTTAGTGTCCGTATAATGGCGCCAGCCTCTTGGTAACATCTGTAAACTCTGGAGACAGTTGACTGGCTCAGGTACAGTTGAGCAGCGACTACATGTTGGCTATGCCCTTCTTGCGATCGGGCAACGACTTGTGCCGTTTCTTCCGGTGTGGTATCCATTTTTCGATGACGTAATTAGCAGCAGGTATAACAGATATGTTATTGGTTCAAGTTTCGATAAAGGAATGATAGGAAAATATAGTTTACAGGGATGAATAGCGTCCAATGAGTACGTTGCTGAGCGAACAAAAAGAGTTGTATTGAGTAAAACCGTTTTACTTAGTAAAACTTTTAGGAAATCGAAATGTTTTTGGTATTATTAGAAAGAGTAGAAAATTACTATTCCAATGATACTAAAAATAGTGCCCCTGCTGGAAAATTACATTCAAAGATCGGTGTTAAATAAAGCAAAATCGTTTGAATCAATTTCTGCTAATTTTGGAATAAAATATCTTAAAACCTTGATTTTAACCAGAACGATATAACCGAAATCATTTAAAGTATCTCTGAAAAATTGAAATTTTGAATCTTTTACGGTTCACTTGGAACTATTTTAAATTATCCATAAATTTATGTTTCAGTATATTATGTTTATTCTAAATTTACAATCTTATAATTCTGTTAGTAGACGGAACGTAGGCTCAAAAATTTATGATGGATTTCCTAGTATTAGATTTAACAAATAAAACAGTATAATATTGTACTTTTTGTTCACACGAGAGGAAATTTTACGAGCTTTATAATCCATAAAATATTTTTTCAAAATATATTATTTTCGAATTCTTAACATTACTAAAAAAAATCATTCACTTTTTAAATTTTCAGGAATCTGTCTTCTAGTGACAAACACTTCTCCAACAAGTGGGACAATGACATGTTTGTTTTGGGATTTCAAAAAACTTATTTCGGTCTATATTGTGGGCCGAAGTATATTAGACTAATCTAAGAATTAGGCTCTGGTGAATAATAAACTAGGTGTTGACAAAGGTCTCTCAGTTTTTTTTTCTCTAAAATATTAAATACCTGAAAAAAATGTGTTTCCATGGAAACTATTTTAAGTGGAAAAGGTGGACAAACCTTTTGCGTAAAGAAAAATATTTTTAAACTGAAATATTTTTTCAAAACCATTTAAAAACTCGGCAGCATTTTACGAATATTCGTAATTAATTCGACTCACGACACTAGCCTAAACGAGCTGCCGGAAATCTACTAACGAATACTAATCGTTATATTGTAGTAACATCACAGGACCATGGCTGTGTAATCTATATGGACAGCGCATTCGTAAAAATTATTTCTAAAAGTAAATTATCTATATAGCATAAAATTAACTTTATTTATGTACATGTCTTTTATTATAGTTTTAGAGATTACACTTGTATTTTCTGTTAAAACAAAAATTATATTGTAAGTATATCCGTTGCGAGAATTAATTGAATTGCTATGCTCGTAACAGAATCATACCAAGAACAAATTGAGCAGCGAATCATTTTGGAAATAAATCTGTTGTCCGTTTTTTAACGTCAAACTGTTACTATAATCCTAAGACGGAAGTTCTTCTAAGTCTTTGTTAAGATATAAACCTTCTCGCAGTATATGTACATACACAGAAGTATGCTATTGTCCATATCAAGAAAATGCAATATAGATACAAACTATTAAATATTATAAATTATGATAAAATATTACATATTTCGATATCGTAATTAAGTTAGCGCATTCTAGCGATCTTATAGTAATAAATAGAAATATAGTATCTAAAAAATCTTCTCTAAGATTTATTTTATATCATGTTTAAAACAATTTTTTTTCACTATCATCTAAGCTTGTAATAGGCAATAAGAAATAATATATTAATATATATAAATTAAAAATAATGAAAATATTGATATTTTTATAGCACGGTACAACAAAACTTTTGACTAAGTTGTCGCATAGAGTGCTCAATAAAATTTTCCTACAGAAAACGAATCTGTTAATAAAATTGCTTTATCACATCCGCTTCCAAATATTTCCGCCTTTGAAATTGCAAAAAGACACGGTTTCATTTCTTAAAGTACTTCGTGCAATTATATTAAAACTTTAAAATAAAGTGAAACATTCGACATCGTATGCAAATTGGAACTAAAATATTCAATGTTAAGCAGAAATTAATGAATTTTGTACAGCATGCTCTGCAATTACGTCTTTTTAATTATAGCTGTCGCTCAACACTCGGTCGTGAGCTTCAGGTCCACCTTTCAAACAACCTCGGGATGGTTAAAAGTTCAAATTTATGTGATGAAGTTATTAGAATTTATTGATTAATTAAATGTTCTGAATTACTTGTAAATTTCTTAGGCGGTTTCTTGTATCATCATCATCATCAGCTAATATTGTGCACTGCTGGACGAAAGCCTCCCTCAAGTCGTGCTACCTTTTTCTGTTCTGGGCCACTTGTACTCAATTTTCAGCTACTCTCTTCAAATCATCAGTCCACCGACTTGGTGGTCTACTTCTACTTCGACAGGGGTTTCGGATCTTGGTCGCCACTCTATAATTTTTTTGTCCATCGTCCATCCTCAAACCTAGCAACATATCCAGCCCTGTTCAATTTAACATGTAGAAGGAATTTAACTGCGACTTGTACTCCCGTTTTTCTTTGCATGACACATATTTTGTTGATATTTTTCTTTGTCAGTGTGAGAGTATCGGCTCCGTACATAAGAACGCTTAGTACGCATCTGTCAAAAACTTTTCTTTTTAAAGATATCATAAGATTAGATTTAAATATATAGCCAGTTTGCCCTATGCCATCCAGGAGAGACCTATTCTCTTCTGAATTTCATGTGTTTGGTTATCTCGTCCTACGCTGATTTCATATTCTAGGTATTTATATCGGTGTACTTGCTCGATCTCCACGTTATTCACTTTTATAGTGTCGTTTAATACAAGATTTGTCACAAACTGAGACTTGGATAGATTGGTTTTTAAACCAACCCTTCCTGAAGCTTCTTGAAGCATGTAGAGCATAGTTTGTGCTTCTTGCATATTTTCTGTTGTTAAGACAATGTCGTCGGAAAAACAAAGGTAACTTAACTTTTCACCTTCGTTGTTAAGCTCCAATTTTTCCTAGTTTATTGATTGTAGCATACTTTTTAGGAGTCTTACGAAAAGCTTAGGAGAGAGCGTATCACCCTGGCGCACACCTCTTTCGATTTGAAATTTTCTGGTAGATTGGTTAGTTTGTATTTTGACATTAGCGGTGACATTTTCAATATGTATTTAATTGCATTGGAGTATCGATGATCAATACGACATTTAGCAAGCGCTTTCAAGACTCTTTGCTGGTTTACAGAATCAAAAGCCTTTTTGAAGTCCACGAATATGAGCATCAGAGGCTTATCTTATTCTATATATTTTTCGATGAAGACTTTAACGGTAAGCAGATGGTCGTTTGTTCCATTCCCTGTGCGGAAACCTGCCTGCTCTTTTGAAAGAAAAAACTCAAATTTATTTGTTAGACGTTTGGTATATGACTCAGGAGGCTAATGGGTCGATAGTTTGTAAGGTAACAAATATCTTCTTTTTTAGGCATGATGACAATAGTTGCATTATTCCATTGCGATGGAGTTATTCCTTCGAGGAGGCATTTATTAAATAACATTTTCAGTGCTTTGGTAATTTGTTGTTCTCCTTGTTTAACTGCCTCTATTACAATATTGTACTCACCCGGGGCTTTGCCATTTTTCATGTCCTTCATTGCTGATGTGATTTCTTCTTCTGTGATCTCTGCGACATATTCCGACCCCTGATTTAGGACTTTTGGTATGTTCATTTCTCTTCTTCTATCGTGTACAGTATATAATTGTTGATAAAATAATTTGATGATCTTTAAAACATCTCTTTTGTTTGATGTATATCCTTAGTGTTACGTATGTCCTTCCTTCCTATTGTGTTATTTTTTCTTAAAACTTTTAACCTCTTATCTTGTTCAACAACGTTTTTAATTTCCTCTGCATTTTTCTGTCCTGTTTTTTTCTAATTTCCTTAGATATCGCCTTATTTATAGTCCTATATTCGTCTGTAGTCTTATCCACCATTTCTCTCCTTTGTCCTATTAGCTGTTTTACTCTTTGATTCAATTTCTGTTCTCCTTGTTGTTTTGGGAAAGTTTTTTTAATGGCATTTTCGACACTATTTTTGATGTTATTAAAAATGTTATCAACTGCTGTATTTCCGTCGTGTTCCAAGGAGCGTGCTATCTCCTTTCTATAAGAATCTACATCTTTTGGGGTTGTCCATTTCTTATGGGTTCTTTCAAGAATCATGTTGTTCCTTTCCTATTTAATGTTTATAAGTACTTTTGCTCCTACAATACGGTGGTCACTTCCAATTGAACATCTATTTAGGACACTTACATCTTGGATAATGTCTTTCCTGTTAATGATTATGAAATCTATTGCATTTTTGTTCTTCAATCTGGGCTAGACCATGCCCCTTTTCTATTCTTGTTCTTCTTAAAGATGTTCATTACATATAAACTATTTTGATGTAGAAAATCTATTAGTGTCCTTCCTCTTTCGCTTCGATCTCCTACCAATGATGACCTATTGCAATTTCATCTTTGTCCTCTTTGCTTCCAATTTTGGCATTAAGGTCGCCGTTCCCACCATAAAATGCGTTTTTTTTCCGTCTTCTAGAACGATGGAAATTTCTTCGTAGTATATGGTAGTATTCTTGTATACTTAGAGATAATTTTACTATCTAACGACGTTGAAAAGAAATAAAAAAATTAGGAGTTAATGAATTTAAATTTAAATGTCATAGCACAATTCAAATATTACAATTAATACTAGTGAACCAAGCGACTGAATCGCTAAAATTGAGAAGAAGTAGTTATAGAAGTGTGCCCTATTAAATTAAATTATTCTTTCTTTCTCTTTTTCTATCTTTTTATTGATGTCATACTTTTTATTTCACTACATTGTCGAGTGTGTTGTCTTATGTTTCTGCAGAAACAGTCCTATCGAAATCGATATGCGACTGCGAAGCCAGAATGCACGTAAACATTTTTTGTACTCAGTTACACCGGGCTTCCTGTTTATCCGATCGTTACCCTTATGATAAGTGGTTGTTGAATAAATTGATTGACAAGCACATATAAATATTTTGTAAGAAGTAGTAGCATTTAATAAATTTGCATTGATTATTTTTTTATGCGATACTCATTTCGAATATCGTAATAAAATGTGTATCATCTTGTTTCACTCTAAAGAGTAAGTGTATAAATCACATAATTTATTAAAATATTCTATAACGAAAATACAAATATAAAATAATACTCTGTTACTTTGTTTAAAATATTAAATTTTTCCCAGATTTATTTCTGCGGATCTGGTTTAGCAGGTTCGTACCTGCAATGCGGAAATATCTTCATATATATACTCGTATAATATTTTATCATCTGGTTTTATGGCAAGTTATCTAAAATAATTTTGATGGAATTTACCTACGCTTTGTGTGTTACTGTAAGCTGAGAATCGATGAATACTTTTGGTAAAAAAAAAGCTGAAATATAGATTGACTGACTACCCGAAAAAGTAAACTCTTTATTTCTGGTTTATATTTGAGGTTGAGATTTTGCAATATAGGAAACATATTTGTAATAATCAAATAATGACCATATGACATTTGGAACAATTCTATAATGAGAATTAACATGTTGGCTTTCCACAAAAGCTTAAGATTTGGAAAGATTAGATGAGCTTTAAACATTAAGAAAAAAATTTCGCCTGCAGGTCGCTCAGTGGATTGAGTAGCTTAGTGGTCTGTTGCCGGTCCCAAGCCCGGGTAAAGAAGGAGCGTTCCCAGATCAGACTAACAACCTACCTGGAATAAAAAAAACCAAGAACGCTCACAGAATGAAAGCCCTTCCTCGGAATAGGACGGTGACGACACATGCAAGGACAAGGTTAAGAAAATGGAAAAGACGGGACTTAATGAGACTCGCAAGAAGGGGAAAGGACCAAATGATATTAGGAGAACATGTGCTTTACAGTGGTGTGGCGAAAGACCAGTTGACAAAAGAAGGAGTAGCGCTGATGATTAAGAAGAAATATATAAACTATATAATGAAGTGGCAGTATATATCGGAGGGAATAGTAATAATTAAACTAAGAAAAAGCAATAAAAAAAAATTTAGTAGGAATTACGCACCCGAAAATTGTAAATCAGAAAAAGGCAGGGAACAATTCTATGAAGAACTTCAGAAAATGATAGATCAGATACCAATCAACGCAACAATAATAACAATGGGTGACTATAAGGCAAGAGGTGGAAATGAGGTGATACCAGAAATTAAACAGGGATTTAATGAAAACATAAAAAATGACAACGGGATGATACATTTCTGCGTTACAAACGAGTTGAAAATAAATAAAACATACTTTGACCATAAGGAACAATATAAATATACCTTCGAGAATACTAGAAGTGAAAGATCAATGATAGATTATGTCCTAAGAGTGCAATAAAAAAAGGTCAAAATAATGATGAGAAAGGCATAGTTTAGATACAGCAATATTATAATTTCATCATCTCTGGGGTATCATTAGGAGTATTGTCCTGAGTTTTGGACCTCGAAAAACTTGTGCTCTTTTTTTTTTGTTTATAAACAATTGAAGTTTTCAAAACGCGTTTTTTGTGGATAAAATGTGAATAACTCCGGTTATACCAGTCGGATCGAGACAAACAAAAACTTAAACTCTTCTCAATAAAATTTCCAAAAAATCCTTGTTGATTTTAAATCGCTCAAATGTATACATAACCTACAAAATTGAGAAAACAGCCAAAAATCTGTTCTTTTTTTTTTCATTTTACTCTACAGATGGACTAAGTAAACCGATCGGTTTGAAACTTTCAGGAAATATTCCTTTTGTTATAACAAAAATACCCTGAAATTTTGGTATAAAAGTGGATAATTTGAATTTGTTATTTAAAATTTGAATCGCCCGTCATTTTATGTCATTTAGTCCAAAATCGATATTTTTTTTTTCAAAATTTAGGTCTGGACGTCAGCTTTCCGATGCTATTAAAAATTTTTTTTTTTTTGGGGTTATTTTAACCCTTTATTTTTTACATTTGTCTATTAATCAAATAACAACACTTTTTTTTTTTAAAACAAAAATTGTTAACGAAAATAATTTTTTTTAAAATGAAGGTCTGGCGATTCTCTACCAGATGTAATAAAAAATTTTCAAATGACCAAAAAAACGCATTTGTTTTATTTGATTAATAAACAAATGTAAAAAAAATGGTTTTTTTAATGGCGTCGGAAAGCTGGCGTCAAGACCTAAATTTTAAAAAAAACAAAATCTATTTTGGACTAAATGGCATAAAATGGAGGGCAATTCAAATTTTAAATAACAAATTCAATTGTGCCCACTGGGTTCAATATCTTTGAACCAAAATTTCAGGGTATTTTTGTTATAATAAAAGGCATATTGTCTGAAAGTTTCAAGCCGATCGGTTCACTTAGTCGGCCTGTACAATAAAATGAAAAATAAAAAACAGTTTTTTGTCGGTTTTTTCAATTTTGTAGGCTATATACACATTTAAGCGACTTAAACTAACGAGGATTTGTTGAAAATTTCATTACGAAGAGTTTGGTTTTTTTTCGATCCGACATATATAACCGGAGTTATTCGCATTTTAAGCTCAAAAAAAAAACGCGTTTCAAAAACTTCAATTGTTTATGAACAAAAGAGCACAAGTTTTTCGAGGTTCAAAACTCAGGATAATACTCCTGGTGATGCCCCAGAGAGGATAAAATCGTAATATTGCTGTATCTAAACTGTGCAATTTCAAATGCTTTTTTACTGCACTATAACAAACAGAGAAATACATCAACGCCATATATTAGACGTCAGAAGCTTGACATCACCAAACGTAGGAAGTGAACATAAACTAGTTATTTGTAAACTAAGATGGAACATAAGAAACACGAAGCAACAAATAAAGAACTGGAAACAAAGTCAAGAATTGAAAATGTACAGGAAGAATCAACTAGAGACCTGTACCAGAGAAGACTGATAGAACCAATCAGAATAAATCAAATAAACGACAATGATAACACAGATGACTGTTAGTTAAAAATAAAAACAAATTTAGTAGAAGGTAAGATATGAGGCATTAGGGACTAAAACTATTGATAAAAATAAAAAATATAGCACAAAAACACTATGATCCTCGAAGGAATCAAAGAAAAATGGCGTGAGAAGAAAGAAAGCTATCTAGAGTACTGGTCAATAAGGACAGATAAAGCTTACTAAGGATATAAAAGAATATGAACAGAAACACACAAAAAAATTAATATCAGACTCCTATAGTCAATAAAAACAAGTATGACATAAGACAGCAGAGAACTGAGATAAAAGAACAATGGAGTATACACATATAAAGAAAGGAACGTGGGTAGAATATCTTACACCATTATATAAAAGAGAACAGAGTATCTCATTGCCACCAACACCAGATATAACGATAAACTAAGAAACATATATAACGGAAGAAGACGTAATAGAACTACTGGAAAAATTAAAAAACCGTAAATCTCTAGCCTAGATCAAATAGCTAATGAACTACTAAAATATGGGGGATACTGTCAAGTTAAGTAACTTCAAACACTTGTACAGTCGATTATAAGAACGAATAGAATTCCAGATGAATGGAGAACAGCGAGAGTTCTACTAATGCACCAGAAGGGAGAAAAAGAAGATCCAAATAACTATAGAGGCATAAATCTACTAACCTGTACAATGAAATTAACGACAAAGATTATTACAAAAAAAATACAAGAATACAACTGGAAGAAGAATAACGAGGATTCAAATGTGGGCACTCATGCACCGATGCCGTAATTATTGTGAGACAGGTAAAAGAAAAATCCATACAATATAACAATCCAGAGTACTTGTGCTTAATAGACCTAACGATAATATACAAAGACGTTATTCATCTATTATATAAAAGGAACATCCCATAAAACCTGATCAAGACTATCGACAATAAAGTAGTTGCAAGATTAGCAGAATAAATGACAGAACCAATCAACTATGAATCTGGAATCAGGCTGGGAGACTCTTTAAGTCTCTTTCCTATTTAATATTGTCATGGATGAAATTATAAACAATGTCAAAAGAAAGAAAGGATATAAAATAAAAATTATATGTTATGCAGATGACGTGATAATAATGGCTGAAACCAAGAGCGTTCTGCAAAGGCTGCTGTACGAAATCTATATAGCAGCAAAATAATATAGTTATTGTTAACTAAAAAAACTAAGATAATAGTAATAGCAAAAGAGCTGATCAGGTGCAAGTTGGTGGTGAAAGATAAACCAATAGAATAGATGATGGAGGTCGGTTACCTGAGCATCAAAATATTTAGTACCGGAAAAACCGAGGAAGAAGTAAAACATCAAGTCAACAAGGCTGATAGGAGATTGTTGAAAGCATACGAAAGTATGGAAATTATAAAATGTAAAAGTAGTTTAAATAAAGACAGAGGGCCTATTCCTTATAGTCCCCTCTACTGGTTACTTGACCGAAACTGATGGCCTTGCCTAGGGTAGATTTGTAGTTTAGCGAAACGTGCGTCGAGTGCAAAAATAAAGTGTTTGGTGTAGTGGTGATATATACTGGGTAGTGAAATGAGAATATTTAGGAGATGTGCAAACAAGACACTGAGGGATAGAGAAAGAAGTGAAGATATAAGGCGCATATGTAATATAGAAAATACCAACCAGTGGATAAGAGAAAGAAAAGTAGAATGGGATCGACACATAGGAAGAATGGCAAACAACAGGATAGCAAGAGGCAAGTCGCCGGATGAAAGAAAATCAATGAGATGTCCATGAAAGAGATGGAGTGACAATATATAGATCAGGGACCAACGAAAATAGGCAATAGTTCCTAGCTTTAAGTCGGAAGAAAAAGAAGAAAAAATTTACTGATATTTCTCTTTCTCTCTCTAATCCGGATAAAATAAGTGACTATGCCATCAATAGAATTACTGAACTTAATCCTAATCCTGATCGGGTTAATGGGTATGAAAATGACAACTAACCTGGGGTTGGCAACTTTAATTTTCAGACTGTTAATAATGTGTTGAAGTCAAAGAAGCGAAAAAAATATTATATTTCATAAAAACCGATGTGACAAGCGTGAAAGGGTAAAAATCTACTGTTAGCCATTAAATAATATCCTTCATTACTTACCTCGTTAATTCTTGCTTGCAAACGACTGACTTTCTGCATGTAATTATTAGTCCATTACCTAAAATCACTAATTGCAGTGAGTATTAAGTTTTCAGGCAGGTAAGTGTTCTTACTGCATTTTTAAAGATTCCGTTTACTAAGAAATTTTCTGTTTTACCAGACCTACTTTAGGTCGAGCCATTGGTGTGAGATGGCTCTTTTGGGAGTGATTGACGGTGTGCCGAGAAGTCTGGTAATTCTGTATTTGATTGACTTCTCTAAGGCCTTTGACACTATATTCACTTATGTTGGTGTAAAAAGCAGTATCTAGTCTAAAATTATTGCAGAATTTCTTCAATTTTTTTTTAGAAATCAATCGGTACCAGTCGATGGTGCTGCTTCGCACTTTCATCTAATCTTATGTAGAGTTCCATATGATTCTATTTTGGTACTTTTATTATTTTCAATTTATACTTTTGAGTTTATAAATTCGGTGTTACGCTACAAAGTTCGCTTGTCTTCAACGGTACCCTGCTGTATCAAATATTTCACACAGATAATCTTTACAGGTGCATTTATGAAGTGCATGATAATTTGGTAAGGCCGATTTTAGCTGCCAATAATCATTTGCCCTTTATTAATTAAAAATTCGAGAGTAGCACTCATTATTATTAAAATTAATAACGAAATACTGACAATAATTGAAAGTTGCCAAAATTTAGGCCTTGTAATAGATTGCAAATTAAAATATAGGTCAAATGTCAATATAACTGTTTATTGGGTATATTCCAATTGAAACATGTTTTTCTACTCTAGAGATTACGTAAATTAGAAATTAAAAACTATAGTGTGTGAATCGTTGGCGTTGTCAAAATTTTGTTCTCGTGATTAAGAATATGGTTTTCAATAGATTTATCAGATAGAGGGGTATAAAAATTTATATATTTGATATTCTCCAACGAAATGATATTTCTCGTAAATTAGATAATTTGTTCCGGTTAAAAAAGACGTTTAAACATGCAGCTTGTTTATTCCGTAAAATTATTGAAACCAGAATTATATCTAATTCTTCTTCTTCTTTATAATAGGCATTCCTGCCTGTTTTTCTTTAATGTATCGTCGCTACAGGTCATCGTTCCATCTTTTTCGTGGGCGTCCTATACTCCTTCGGCCCACCGGTGATTTATCTCGAGCTATTTTCACTAATCATCGTTTGGACATTCTATTCATGTGTTGGTTTATTCTTGTTTTCTGTTTCTTATCCACGTGTTAATGTCCTCTACATATGTGTCTTATGTTGTCATTTGTCTCTATCCCAAAATGTTCTGCCTGCAATTCTTCTTAATATTTTCATTTCACTTCTTTGTAAGTATCTTTGAGTTTTGCGTGTTTCTAGTCGGTACGAGATTTGACTTCTGTTCCCAAGTATTTATGTTTCCAAATAGTATTATTCAAGCATTTTCTATTAGCTTTTATTATTTATTCTTTTATTTCTTCTTCTATGTTATTGTTATATGATAATTTAATTCCTAAATATTTAATTGTCAACACCTGCTCTATTATCTGGTTAACGATTTCCAGCTTGCACCTAATTGGTTCTTTGGAGATAACTACTGATTTAGTTTCTTCAGCCGACATTTTCATATTAAATTTCTTTGCTGTTGTATTAAACTGATCTAATAATCGCTGCAAGTCATTTTCAATCTCAGCGACTAGGACAGTATTCTCGGCGTAACACAATATTTGTATCTCTTTATTGCCCATTTTGTAGCCTTTTTTTGTTTTTACCTGTTTAATTATTTCATCTAATATAATGTTAAACAGTAGGGGACTCGGTGAGTTTCCTTGTCTAATACCACCTATTACCTCTATGACTTAAGGTTAACTCCGTACTTACTCTCGCTTCTATTTTATTTCTTTTGTAAATGTTCTCAATTAGTTTTATTATATCCATTGGAATATTGTCATAAAGTGTGTGCACTTCGTCCTGCAGCTGTAATGCTTTATCGAATCTATAAAACATAAGAACGCTGGTCTGTTATACTTAACTGATTTTTCAGTAATTTGTCTGATTAAAAAGACTGCGTCGTTACACGATTTTCCGCTCCTGAATCCTTGTTGTTCTTCGGAAAGCTGCATAAGTTGAATTATTTTATTGGTAAAAATTTTTTGTCGTCAGTTTTAAAGTTGTGCACAAGAGGTTAATTCCTCGATAAATCATCAGATCGGTTTTTTCTCCTTTTTTAAAAAGTGGTATCATTATGCTTGTTATTCATTCTTCTGGTATTCGTGATCTCTGTTGTTGTTTATGGGCTTTATCAATTCTTTAGTCAGTTTCACTCCTCCGTACTTTAATAGTTCATTTTGTATTTCGTCCTTACCAACTGATTTTCGGTTTTTTAATTTTTTGAGAGCTTCTTCCACCTGTTTATCATCTATTTCTGATGTTTCGTTGATTACTATTTCTGGTATTTCGGGTGCCAAATTTTCTGTTGTATTATACAATTGCTTTATATAATTTGTCAATGTATCTTTTTCTATGTACCTCATTTCTATTAATTTTTTCATTTCTTTTCGCAGCCCATGTATCACTCTCCAAATCTCCTTTTGAATACCATAAAAGTCATGTTCCATTTCTTTAAAGAATTTTTCCGTGTTCCATTTTCTTTTTTCTCACTAGTGCGTTTGTTTTCTTGCGGACTCTCTTTTAATCTTCATATGTTTCTCTGGTTTTTCTTGATATATAATTAAGATATGCTTTTGTTTTTTCTTGGCATTTTAATTTCACTTCCACGCAGAACCACGGTGTATTATTCGGTCTTCTTGATATTCTGTTTATTTTACGTTCCGAGTGCTTCCTTTGCTGTAATGTTATCCTTGATCTTTCTCTAACTGTCTTCTATGTCTTCCTCCTCTACCACTGGCTTTTATTTATTTCGTTCTTCAACCTTGCCGGGTAGAGATTTTTTATTGATTTGTCTTGTCGGCTTTCCACCTTTATCCTTTTTTCGTAAACTATTAGGCTTGTTTTTTAAGGTCATTCTGATTTTTCCCAATACAAGATTACGATCACTTCCTACATCTACAGAACATAAGCATCTTGTATCTAGTATTTGTGTATAATGTATTTCTCTATTTGTTAGAATGTAATGTATGATTGATCTATTTCCCCTCGTATTTTGAGATGTATATTTATGTTGTTCTTTTAAAGAAGGTGTTATTTATTCAGAACTCATTTTGTGCAGAGAAGTTTATCAAAAATTCGCCATTCTCATTCGTCACATTTTCATTGAACCTCTATTTCATTCCCGGTTCTATCATGTTCCCTCCTCGTACATTAAAGTCCCCCATTATGATAATTATTTCTCTTTTTGGGACTGTATCAATTGTTTCTTGTAGTTATTCGTAGAATTTTGTACTCTCGTTTTTCGGTTTGCAGTTTTCTAGACTATATCTTCCAGCGATATTATTTTTTTTATTCTCTGATTTAAGTTTTGTTACTATTATTCTTTCTGATATGTATTTACATTCTTGGATGTTCTGCGTTAGCTTTTTGCGGATCATCAGTGCTACACTCTCTTTTGCTCTGTTATTCCTTTCGACTCCGTTATATATTAAAAGGTATTCGCCGAGTCACACTTGCCCTTTGCCCTTTTTTTGTTTCCTGTAATGCGCATATTTCTATCTTTTAATCTTTTAATTTCTTTTCAATTTCCTGATCTTTATCATTTAGTGTTTTGTATTCCACGTTGCTATTCGTATTATATTCCTTTTTTTATTGTTATTCAGTGTCCGTTTCTTCGCCGTTTTCGTCAACCCATTGTCCGTCCTGTTCCGAGGCTTTATATTAGTTCTGTGAGGTATGTGTTATTTTTACTGTGGGTAGGTTGCTAGCCTTGCCCACAAACCCCCGTCTTTGTCTGAGCTTGGGACCGGCAACAGCATCATCACGCTACTCAATCCATGCTACAGGTGGAGTTATCTCTAATTTGCATAGGAAAATTTCATTTAGGTACGTTTAATATAACTGAAACGGCTAGCTTAGAGGCTTCCTATTTCCTATATAGTATATATTATTTATAAAATGTTTAATTGTTTGGTATTTGTCTAAGTGTTTAGTTCCTTTAATTTTGATTGTTCAAATATTTATTTTCTTTTCTTTATTATTCTGATTTGAATATTATTATATTTACATATTTTGGTTTCGCCTCTTGCAGTTAGTGACCCTTAGTTAAGGTAAACAATAGGGGAAATATCTTTAATGGGACAGTTTACATTCCCAGCTGACTCTCAATATTTTCTATGTCACAAATTTTTGTTAATGTGTAGAAATATATTTACGTAGTCTTGGTAATTGGAAATAAAGTACTTATTTATTTAGAAGAAATAAGAAAAATTAGTATTATTAATTCTGTATCTAGGTATATTTTGAAAATATATATATTAAAAAATTAGATCGTTCAAATAGTGATAAGTGATAATATTTTCCTTCATATGTACTTCTATATATATATATATATATATATATATATATATATATATATATATATATATATATATATATATATTCCTCTTCAGCTTATTGTATCCATCGTCGGATAAAAGCCTCCCTTAACTGCTGCCACTATTCTCTATCGTGGGTTCTCCTTGTCCAGTCATGCACAGTTAATCTTTTTATGTCATTTAACCACCTAGTTTGTGGACTTCCCCTGCTTTTTTTATTTGCTCGAGGTATCCATTGTTTAACTTTTGTGTCCACCGATCGTCCTTTATCCTTCCAATATGCCCTGCCTAATTCCACTTTAATGTACATACCCTTTCTATTACATCTGTTCCTATGAATCTTCGCCTTATTTCTGTGATTGGTATGGGATCATTGTGTTTAGTGTTTAGTATTCTTCTCTCCATGGCTCGATGAATCACTCGTAGTCTACGGATTATATTTTTATTCAGTACCCACATTTCTATTCCGCAGGTAAGGAACATAAATACATGTCGAATACCTAAGCGTATTAGGCATATCAGCTTTAAATATTCCTTGTAGTCTTCCAAATGCCGATCAGGACATGGATACTCCTCTTTGACGATCTACTAGTAAAGTATTTGGTTTTGCTGATGTTTATTTTTAGACCTATCTGTTTTACTCTTAATTTTTCATTCAATTCTTCCAGCATTCTTCGTAGTTTTTGTTTTCCTCTGGCTAGCAAGGCCACATCATCGGCAAATCTCAGATATGTTAGTTTTTTGCTGTCTCTTCCTCTATTGTCCCAGTCGAATGTTTTAAACATGTCTTCCAAGGCACACGTGAATAGATTAGGAGAGATTGAGTATCCCTATTTTACTCCACAGTTTTTAATTTTTTCACTTTTTCTAGAGTCGTTACTTGTTATATTGCATTCGTATATATACACTTAATGAAGTTTTTGACTCATCAACTCTCCAATTACTTAAAGCATTCAGGATTGCCCATATTTCTATGTAGTCAACAGCTAGTCCACCATTGCTACTGAAAGTGTTGTGTTTTATATATATATATATATATATATTATATATATATATATATATATATATATATATATTATATATATATATATATATATATATATATATATATATATATATATATATATATATATATATTATACTAGCCGTGCCTGCAGCTCCTTTCGAGTGGACTTAATTTACTATTATCGTCAATATATTATCTAACATAATAAAAATATATCCTATAACCGGGCCAGAGAACGTATGAATTTAAAAAAAAAAAACACGTAAATCGGATAAGTAGTTCTCGAGTAATAAGCGCACTAATGGACAGACAGAGACAGAGAGAGACGTTTTATATATATAACTAGCCGTGCCCGCGGCTCCGCTCGCGTGAATCTGACTCACTATTATCGTCACTGCATATTCCTTATGTTACCTAACGTAATAAAATATAACCTGGCCAAGGAACCTAGCCTAAAGGCCGTATTTTATAAAGAAACACGTAAATCGGATAAGTGGTTCTTGAGTGTTAAGTCTTAAGTATCTTAAGTGTTAAGTCTTCTTGATCTGTTTTTAACCACTAATCCGGAGATTTACACGGTCACCGTAAATCCGCCGTTAGAGTCTTCCGACCATAAACTGCTTTCGACATTGAGTATTCTACCAATAAGTGACAGAGAGGCGCCTAAACCGCGCAAGATTTGGCACTACAGATCTGGTAAATGGGAAGATCCCATGGAATATTTTCGAACTTTCCTTTGGTTCGACGTTTGTTTTCGACCTGACGACCCATCTGGCTGCGCCAGGGAGGTTTCCGATGTTATTTTGGCTGGTATGGAAGCTTACATTTCTTTTTCGAAAAAACGCCCCTCCAACGGCAAGCCTTGGTTTGACCGAAAATGAAAAGAAGCTGTTGCTTCTAAACATCTTACCTACCGACAATGGCGTTTAAATCCTAACGTCATAAATCGTAACACCTTTGTTCGTACTCAGAACAGATGCAAAGAAATTAGCGACCAAACCAAGGAGGCACACAATCAACGAATTAGAAACAAATCTCTCACTTGTCCCGACAATTCCAGGTCCTTTCGGTCAGTTGCTAAGGCAGTTAGTCAAAATTTCACCAAATCAACCATACCACCACTCACACTGCCAGATAATTCTATTGCAACGACACCTGTTGAAAAAGCGAACTTGTTGGCTGAACTCTTTGCTTTACATTGTACTGTTAATTTCCAAGGAAAAACACCACGTACCATTCCCATAGTGCAGTCAAGGATGCCCGATATTGTCTTCAGACAGCGTATCATTAAACGTATTTTAATGAAGCTAGACATCAAAAAAGCTTCTGCCGCTGACGGAATACCTGCCATAGTTCTCAAAAACTGTGCAAGGGAACTAACACCAGTTTTCTGAAGACTTTTTAACCTATCCTACAGAAAGAGAATATTTTCTTACTGCTGGAAATGTGCCACAGTTCAGCCGATACCTAAAAAAGGCAAGAAGAACTTGCCAAATAACTACCGACCAGTCTCACTGCTTTCAATAATATCGAAAGTCATCGAAAAGGCTATCAATCAGCATCTTCTAAAATATCTTCAAAGATTCAACATTATTAGCGATCACCAATATGGCTTTCGTAAACATAGATCAACAGCAGATCTTCTGACTTATGTAATACATTGGAGAATCTCGAGCGGTTACTCTTGACATATCCATGGCATTCGACCGTGTTTGGCACGATTGGCTAAGCTACGCTCTTATGGTAGGCCTGAAAAGTTCTATTTGTTACTCTCATGTTTCCTCAGAGAGCGTTCTTTACGAGTGGCAGTCGACGGATTTCTTACTAAAACCTTTACGCGGGTGTGCCTCAAGGCTCCATACTATCTTCTACTCTCTTTCTCATTTACATTAATGATCTGCTAGAAAAGACCGGAAACCCAATCTACAGTTTTGCAGATAATAGTACGCTTATCTCTTCATTCACTTTCAACGTTCGGACATCGGCTACTCAGACGAATACCCGCAGACAACGGGAAGTCGTTCATCTTAACAAAGACCTGAAATAAATTCTATCTTGGGGTGACAGTAACCAAGTGGAAATTAACGCTACAAAAACCCAGGCGGCAGTTTTTTCTAAAAACGTTAACCTTGCTGAACCCTCCTTCCTCTAACATCGTCACTCAATTTTTTGGGCGTTAATTTGGGAGCAAATATGTCCTGGCATGAACGTGTCGCAGGGGTAGCAAGAAGAGCTTCTCAAAAGTTGGGAATATTATTTCGAACCGGAAAGCTTTACACTTCACAACTGTTAATTCTTTACAAAGCTCAAATTCGACCCACTATGGAGTACTGCCCAAATGTTTGGGGCTCCGCTCCCAAACATACATTGCATTTGTTGGTTTCTATCCAGGGAAGAGCGGTTCGTCTGATTAGAGATCCGGAACTCACCGGCGGCATTGATTCGCAGGAACATCGAAGAACGGTTGGCGACTTGAGCCTATTCTACAAGTATTTTCATGGAAAGTGTTCGAAGGTTATAGCCCGCTTATTTCCTCTCAGAGCGGTGCATGTTAGAAATACACGTCGCGCTAATACTTCACATCCGTATGAGGTTGAGCTTGTTAATTCTCGTACAACGCTTTTCAAACAGTTTTTTATATGGAGAACATCATTCCTTTGGAATAATTTGCCCAGGAGTGTGTTTCCCGTACAATTTACAGCGATTTAAGAACAACGTGAATCGCTTTTCCGCGCATACGTGTCGCTCCTGTAGCATTTTAGGGATTTCCCTGCATATATATATATATATATATATATATATATATATATATATATATATATGTATATATATATATATATATATATATATATGTATATATGTATATATATATATATATATATATATATATATATATGTATATATATATGTATATATATATGTATATAAGTATATATATATATATATATATATATATATATATATATATATATATATATATATATATATATGTATATAAGTATATATATATATATATATATATATATATATATATATATATATATGTATATATGTATATATATATATATATATATATATATATATATATATATATATATATATATATATATATATACACGAGTATATGTGTATATATATATATATATATATATATATATATATATATATATATATATATATATATGTATATATATGTATATATATATATATATGTATATATATATATATATATATATATATATATATATATATATATATATATATATATATATATATGTATATATATATATATATATATATATATATATATATATATATATGTATATATATATATATATATATATATATATATATATATATATATATATATATATATATATATATATATATATATATATATATATATATATATATATAGTATTCTTTATTACATGATATTGTTCCATATTTAACGGTTTAGGTAGTGTATTGCAAGAGAGTGCGCTAGGGGCACAGTTTTTCCGACCTGATTCCCTATTATCGTCACTGCTTATTTCTTGTATTACTTAACATAATATATCCTATAACCTGGTCAGAGAACATATGTATAAATCTAAAAAAACACATAAATCAGATGTGTGATTCTTGAGTGATAAGCGCACTAACGGACAGGCGGATAAACAAAAAGACGTTGCATTTGATATATATTCTAGTTTATAGATTATTGTTATTATTAATTAACCTGGAAAGAGGACATATATATGAATAAAAAGAAACACGTAAATCGGAAGTCGTTTTCGAGTGATAAGCGCACTAACGAACAGACAGACAGAGAGACCTTGCATTTCATATATATTATATTCTGTGCTACATGATATTGTTCAATATGTAATGGTTTAGGCAGTGAATTGCAAGAGAACGCGCTAGCGGCAAACTTTTTTCCGGTTCACTATTATCGTCATTGCTTATTCCTAATGTTACCTAACCTAATAAAATATATCCTGTAACCTGGTCAGAGGACATACGAGTATGTATGTTTTAAAAAAGAAACAGACAGACACACAGAGAGACGTTGCATTTTATATATATTATTAATTAAGAAAGAGGTTATGAGCAGTAAAAGTAGTTCAGAATAAACTGAAAATTCTGTAAAATTATATGAATTTCGGGAGTTATAAAATTTCTCGATTTCTTTTTCAAGAACTAAGAGTTCATGTTCCATAATATAGGCATTAAAGTATTTTTTTACGGGCGACTCAACTGTTAAAAGTCGTTTTATTTGAAATTTTGAGAAATACTAGATTTTAGCATCATGCATTCACTGCTTCAATTGACTTTGCAAAAGTTTCATATATTTAACACGTAAAAGATAGAAATCCATACTTTTTCTTTTATCAAAAACATGCATTTTTAAAAAGTAAAAAGCCCAAAAAAAATATGTACATAAAAAACTTACTTTGCTTTCATTTGTTAAAATATGAGGACCTCCTAGTTGTTGGATAAATATTAGAAAAATATTACTTTTTGATGTATTTTATAAAGCGGATGCGGTCGTTCTTTCAAATTTTGAATCACATACAAATATAGGCATTGCACTGATCGGACTTTCTTTTAAAAGATACTAGAATAAACGTGTGCCTCGCACGCGTATTTATTCAGTTATTAATACTTAATAATTGATATATTTTTAATAAATAATACAAAGTATTGTTTTAATTAATTATTTTGTATCTTGTAAAAGTATCAAAGTTATTATAAATAACACGTGATTGCGTGCGGTGGGAAGCAAGCGAAAAGCTACTTTGCCACATGCATTATACCCTGAAAACCAGATTATTTCGCGTCTTTCTCTAACATAATGTTCTCTCTGTCTTCTTGTAAGAAATACTTTAATAATATGTTAAAATACATAATTTGCAAAAGTTGGTATTCTTCAAGATTATTAATTCTTTGCGAAAACTATCCTACTTTTAGTCTTAAACGTTACATTAAATATGTTATGTATGTATATAAATCTAATTTAAATTCGTTCAGAAGTTATGAAATGTGGTTAAGCAGCAAACACTGCAGTTTAGAAACTTTTGCGTTTATAATGCCTTCTATTTTAAGAACTTTAATAGTTTGGTATATACAAGTTCTTATACTGATTAAGTGGATTTATTTCGCGCTAGTCGGCTTGTATTATCTAGTTAGTTGAAAACACCATTTCTTCTTAAAACTCCTCAAGCTAATTTTCTAGTATATATTAATTTCGTTACAATTCTGGCTTCCCGATATAGTTCCGGCTTATCGTCCCCAGTCTCAAACATGCTTATATATTAAAATATATTTAGCTGGGCCACATTACACGTCATGCTGCTAGCCAGAAAATATCTGCAAACTCAAAAACCGACGTCGTTGTAAAAAGACATGTTGGTTGGAAGTCGCTTGAACCATGATAGGCTCCTCCCCCTTGGACGGAAAGTAAAGAACAAAACTGTGTCTCGGATTTTACGTTAAACTGTAAGTGGCGTTTGGCTGACAATTCACAGATATTAAAATAGGGTTGACAAAAAGGAACTTTGTAGACTGTTTGCGTCTCTATTCATACAATCCCTCGAGAAGCTAACATAGCTTCTCGAGGGACCATTTTTGATTGAATATATGGCTCACAGTATAATATAGGGGAACGTAATGCAATTTCTCTTTTTACTTTATAAACTTTGAAGTGTTGTGATAAAACAAAAAGGATTAAAAAACTTTAGAACAACAGGATAATTCAACTGTATTAGGATTAAGTTTTTAATGCTTTATGGGCCGGTTTATTTTTGGTATTATTGGAAACTATTTTGTGATCATCGGAGGTTCCTGTGAGAACAAACCTTGTCGTATTACAAGTTAAAAAACCAAATAACTATAAGGGTGTTTATTATTTGTTGAACTATTTGAGTTCTAACTCATTTGGTTTGTTCCTATATTTCAATTTTTTTAGACTGAAGTAACCGTTGCTGCTGCATGGTGTCAAATTCGCTGTATCTTCAGGTTAGTGGAGGAGTTTCATAAAGTGACAGCAAAGTAGACATTTTTAACTATAGAAACTTACTAAAAAGTCTTTATTAATAATATTTTTGTAATCTGGTGACTGCTAAAAATAACAAGTATTTTTTTTTGAATTCTTAAATTAAGAGTTAAGTATTTGAATGAGTAATTTACAAAATATTTCGACAAATAACTTATGAAACCGTTTTAACATATAATGTATAGTACATTTTTATTTTATGAACTTTGAAAGATTGTGGTGAAACAAAAAGGATTAAAAGACTTTGGAACAACAGGATAATTCAATTGTATCAGGATTAAGTTTTTAATGCCTTATGGGCCGGTTTATTTTTGGTATCATCGGAGGTTCCTGTGAGAATAAAACCTATTTAAGTTAATAAAAAGTTAAGTATTTAAATGAGTATTTTACAGAATATTTCGACAAATGGCTTATGTCATCGTTTTAACATACAGGGCGTCCCAGTATTCCGTGTACAGGGAGTTACTGTGGATTTCTGGGATGAAAATATGACCATTTAATTCAACTTATCTTAATCCAAAAATTCGTAATTTTTTAGATACAGCATGTCAAAGTTATACTTTTATTTTAGTTTTTCTTAAGTAGCTTTCTTATTAATTATACTATTTGTACAAGATTCGGTACTAAGAGGTTTTCTGAGATGGGAAATCGAAATCAGCTCACAGTTTTGTTGTAAATTCTAGGAGGTGTCACTTACTGCACTGTGTATACTTTTAAATTGTCATAACTTTTTATACTACTCTATATGATATTTTTAACTAAATCTTCGTATTCTCCGCTTTCTCCTGTCTAAAAGAACTCTCTTGGTAAATGTTGCTCGAAGGCACAGTTTCTGAGATAATGGGATGTTTGTTTCCATTTTTTAATTCCATCGTCAAATTCGCAAATGCGTTTGTTCATACGTTTCTTCACATTGTATAGTTACTTGGCAACGCTCAAAAATCACCCTGGCAATGATGTAAGATATCATATGTTCTACGACTTAACTGGCTTTAGTAATACTAATACAAAGTAATTTTTGACAGATATCAAACAAGTTTTACGAGTATTAACGAGAATTAATCCCTTCTCAAGCTTAACAGTGTTTTAAATCTAGATTATGATGGAGTACACGTTTGGTGAGCAAACTGATATGATTTTAGTGTTTGGTTTTTGTAATGGCAACGGTCGCAAAAGTGCTCGTGTATATCACGACAGATTTCCGCATCGTCAGACTCCTAACCGTCAGACTTTTGCCAATATTGAGAGACGACTTGAAGATATTGGGTAATTTAAGCCATGCTGTATAACAAAGACAGTTTCAACGCCAATTCAGTATTAATGTCTGGATGGGATTTGTCGCGAACTATTTGATCGGGCCGTTTAGATTACCAGATCGATTTGATGGTGACATTACTCATCCGTGAAACTATTTCTGAATTATTGGAAAAGTTACCCATTAATTTACGTCGCGACATGTTTTTCATGCACGATATTACACCACCACATTTTTAGCGTAATGTAAGAATTTTTTTGAACCAAAGTTACCCAGATAAATAGATCGGAAGAGGTGAAGATGCTCCTATTCTCTGGCCACCTCGTTTCCTAGACTTAAATTCATACGATTTTTTCCTTTGAAGTGCATTGAAATTGAAAGTTTATTAAGTTCAAATCGAAAACATTGAGCAATTGTGGAATATGATTCAAAATGCTGCTAACGCTTTACGAAATGAAGACATTTTGAGAAGAGTAGATTTAAATTTCCTGCGACATATTAATTTATGCATTCAGGGAGGTGGCGGCCATATTGAACATTTATTGTGAAACCAATACCTTCTCAGTTGAACGATTAAACTTTTTTCGAATTTATCAATTCGTAGGTAATCTTTTATGGTCTTAGCCAGTTGGTTTTTACGTTCTTACTGTTGTTGGCCAGTTGGTTTTTAAATTTATGTTTGTTGTTAGACTGTTCGCCTTTAAGCATGCTACAAATTCAAAGACTATTCTTTTGAACCTGTCTTAACCCTGGATGAAATGTGAAGGAACGCATTTGCTGATTTGACAATGGAATTAAAAAAATGGAAACAAACATCCCATTGTCTCAGAAACTGTTGCTCGGAGCAATATCATACAGAGTGGCATAAAAAAGTTATGACAATTTAAAAGTATACACAGTGCAATAAGTGGAGCCCCCCCTACAATTTACAACAAAAAAACTGTGAGCTGATTTCGGTTTCTCATCTCAGAAAACCCCTTAGCACCGAATCTTGTACAAACAGTACAATTATTAAGTCAGTACTTAAGAATAATTAAAATAATATAACTTTGACACCCTGTATCTGAAAAATTACGAATTTTTGGACTAAGGTAAGTTGGGTTAAATAATATTTTCATCCCAGAAATCCACAGTAACTCTATATATACGGAATACTGGGACACTCTGTATAATGTATAGTACATTTTTTTAGCGGATAATATTTTAGTGTTTACCAGTCTTAGGTCCTGGTCTAGCTACGCTGTACTCATGTGTAGAAGAGATAAAATAGTTGTTTATTTCAAATGGATTAAGAAATAATTCTAACCTTAATATGAAGACTCCTCGGGAACAACAATGAATGTCAAAAAATGTTTAATTAGAGAAAAACAACTTTTTATACTGTAACATTCATTTTTTCCTAGATTTTAAGAGTATGTAATGTTACTGATTTTTCACTTTATATTGTACTTCTTTTCATCTTTGTATCGAGCAGTGTATTTCAGCAGAATTTTCTAGCCGCTCATGGTACAGGTGCAGTGCGGGTTTCCGACCGAATCTATCGAATTCATAGTACGCCGGGATTGGTCAAATGTTTGTTTCCGGAGTTTGGTTCCGGCGTCGCCATTTTAGAGACGTAGTTCTCACGGCTTATTTAAGGGTCCGGAGAAACGCGCATCTTGGCTTATTTCCACCGAGCCGCAGCAGAGGCTTACTTCCACCGAGCCGCCAACAGGCTGACTTCCACCGAGCCGCCAAGAGGCTTATTTCCACCGAGCCGCAGTAGAGGCTTCTGGCAATATTTACGAGAGCCAAGTTAAGCACGAGTTTTTTTTTTAACGTAAAGCCGTAGTGGGCTTTGTGTGTTTTCTACATGGAGTAGCCAAAGTAGGCTCTTCTCAAAAGTGATGAAGTGTGAAATCGGTTTTGTGTTCCATTGAAGGCCTAGAAGCCCGTAGGAAAACCGTAAGTCACCAGAACATACATCAGTAGATCTATTTCCCGCAAATAAGTGTTTTAACAGCAATTTGAACTGATAAATCGTGAAGTGAATAGCACGACTCTTTGATTTCGGGTGTAGTAAAGCTTTAGAAATAAGACGCCTGATTTAGGAACTCTAATTTTAATAACTACTGTTTAGGCTAGAATTTTTGTAATTCTTAAAACTGCAAGGGTTAGAACTTTTATTTTAAAATCATGAATAAATTTTCTTTTTGTTGGTTAAAGCTAGTGTTTCACTGTACATCTATCTTTCTTTTCAGGATAAGGACGGTTGTACCAAACTGATTTTTTTTATTTAATAACTGTACACCATTTCAGCATTTTTTCATTTTTTTAGCTGAAGTTAGATCCTTTCTATTTTAAAATGAATGGTGCCCAAAATTTGTACAACTAAAGCTTTTTAAAAATAGAAAATAATTCCAAAAAGAACGTACAACAATTATCTCTTACCCATATCTCTCTACCAAGGAAAACTGAGCTAGTGTTTGTTTAATTTCTTTAGTTCTTTTAAAATCATTATTCACTCAATTCATTCTCAGAAATTAAAAAGAGGTTGCAAGAAAATTGCGCCCAAGCGTGGGAAAAACAAAGTTCACAGGTTACAAAATAGCGCTGTCAACGCGGGGCTTTTGGAATTTTATTTTTTAAAGGGTTCAGTGTACTAGCTTTCGAACAAAGTAAAAGCTCTAACTTTTCAGATATTTTTATTTCATAATATTTATTAAACGAACCTACACTATAGCAATAAGACAAAAGCAGGAAATTTGTAGAATTATTTATTTCAATTTATCTGATGGTGGTATAGATATTTGAATTTGTTAATTGACTCTAAGATAAGTGATTCCTACTTTTTTCTTAAAAGCTAGCTTTATAGTTCGGATTAGCGGATGTGCTGGTCTACTTTAATTTTGCACTGTTGGATTTATTTACTTTGCAGATAACCGAAGAACAAACTGTACTTTTTTCTCACCGATGTTTTGCATGAATATTAAAAATACTTTGCTGATAGGAAACGGTATTTAGAGATTTTTTATAGGAAATTCTTAAGATATTTAGTAAAGGAATTTTAATACAAGGCGATACTTAGAAATTTTTTTGTAATTGTTGAAGATTTTTTAAATGTTTGGTAAAGAAGTTTACATATTTTAGTTGCCTTTACATGATTTTATTTTGACTATTGGGAGCACAGGAGAAATATTTTCACGACTTTTCAAACAATTCTTTTAAATTTTATACAGTTATCATGGAAGCCTTCAATTTTAAAGTCAATCACCTACTGGAAAATGAATTAGACTATGAACTGAAAATCCGTCGTACTTTCTCAGAACGTCCGGTCGCGGATAAAAGAAAGATTCTAACGAGGATCTTAAGTAAAGAAATATTCCAATAGATCAGATTGGACTAAATAGTTACAAAAAGTTTCTGATTTTTTTTAAGTCTAATAAAAGTTCTCCTTCTCAAGTTAAAACTCCTGCTTCTCCAAATGGTCACATGTCTCCTTTATTCGTGCATAAATATTTAGATAATAGACCGCATATAAAGATAGATCTATTAGGTGCCCATTTCTCGGCTTTACTTGACTCTGGTGCAAATGCCTCCGTTGTAGGTCAGAATGGTATTAAAATTTTAAGTCGTTTAAGTATAAAAATATGCCATGTCAAAAATAGAAGTGTTACCACTGCAGATGGCAGCCGTCTGAAAGTTTTAGGTACGGTTGAGTTGCCGCTAGTCTGCAATGGTCATTGTTTAGTAATCTCTGCTCTAGTAGTACCTTCTCTATCACATACTTTGGTTTTAGGATGTGATTTTGCACAAAAATTCGGAATTTTAGCAAATTTTAAAGATAATTCGTGGTATCCACAGTCCCTAGAAGTTGACTCTCATACAAGTTTCAAAGATTGTTATTCAGAAAGTTCTATAGAAAACCTTTTCTCGCGTCTATGTACCCTAGATGATCTCTCGCGGACGGAACGCTTAAAAGCTCTTTCAATGAAATAAGTAGTAAAGATAGGTTAGGCCGAACGAATAAAACCACCATGTCCATAGATACGGCTGATGCCAGTCCTGTAAAGACAAGGCCCATCGCCATGTCTCCGTACATGTCAAAAGTATTAAATAAGGAGTTAGACGAAATGTTGAAACTCGGAGTGATATCGTCTATGCTTTGACGGAAGAAAGCTCAACGAGGTCAGCAAATTTGATAACTATCCATTACCGAACATCGACAGAATTTTGACATCACTCAGGAATGCTAAGTATGTATCCTCGATAGACCTTAGAAAGGCTTTCTGGCAAATTCCTTTAGACAAATCCTCTAAGGAAAAGACCGCTTTTGCAGTAGTAGGCCGAGGTCTATTTCAGTTCGTCACTATGCCGTTTGGTCTAAAGAACGCTGCTCAAACTCAGCAACGTTTAGTGGACGCTATATTTGGTCCGAAATATGAGCCACATATTTTTACCTATCTCGATGATATTTTAGTAACATCGGAAGACTTCGAATCGCATATTCGCTTACTTAAAGAAGTAAAAAATAAATTGAAAGAGGCCGGACTGACGATAAATTTGAGCAAATGTGATTTTTTCAAAACTTCTCTAAAGTTTTTAGGCTATATTGTAGGCTCAAATTCCTTGCGTACCGATCCGGATAAAGTAGCAAGCAGGGTTAATTATGCGAGACCTACTAATACTACGGAAGTTAAGCGTTTCGTAGGAATGTGTTCATGGTATAGACGTTTTATTGAGAATTTTTCTACCCTGTTGTCCCCTATTAATGATCTTTTGAAAGGACGAAAAAAGGACAATCGATAGATTGGACAAAGGCAGCCGAAGAATCTTTTATAAAGATTAAAGAGCTATTGGTTTCAGCTCCAATTTTATCCCAACCAGATTTTTCCCAACAGTTTTATATTTCTAGTGATGCTTCTAATACCGGTTTAGGGGGCGTCCTAACACAGAAAATCAATGGTGAGGAAAGAGTGATAGCGTATGCCAGTAGAACTTTATCAAGGGCTGAACGTAACTATTCGGTTGTTGAAAAAGAATGTTTAGCGGTACTCTTTAATATCGAAAAGTTTCGACCTTACATAGGTGTTCCTTTCACGGTCATAACAGATCATTATAGTTTATTGTGGCTTAATTCTATTAAAAACCCTAGTGGCAAACTAGCGCGTTGGGCGATTAGGCTGAGACAACATACATTTAATTTTAATTCATAGAAAAGGAGTCCACAATGCTATTCCTGACGCTTTGTCAAGAATCCCAGATCATACAGTGGACGAAAACAGTCTTAATGCACAGATTGACGTAAGAATTGATACAGTAGACATAGATCGTATAGATCCATGGTACGATAATTTACGGCAGCAAATTAATGAATTTCCTCAAAATTTTCCGCAGTGGAAGGTGGAAAATGATTTCGTGTACAAGTTTATCCCAAACCAGTTGCCTTTAAAAGTTAATGTACCCGAGTGGAAAATACTAGTTCCTAAACCACAGAGAGAGGAAATTATAGACATGTGTCACACTCCTCCTACTTCTGGTCATTTTGGTTTTTATAAAACTCTTCACAGGGTTCAGGAACAGTATTATTGGCCAAAAATGCGTTTTGATATCTTAAAGTTTGTGAGGACTTGTGAAGTATGTGGAGCGCAGAAATCTCCAAATACACTACCTATGGGACTGATGGGAAAAGAGAAAACGGTTAATTACCCTTTCCAAGTCATAGCAGCTGATCTAGTAGGCCCATTTCCACGTTCAAAAAAGGGAAATAAATGGCTTCTCGTGGTTTCTTGCTGGTTTACAAAGTATACCATGCTATTTCCCTTGAAAAGCTCTAAAGCTGAATATATAGAGAGAATTTTGGAAAATAATGTCTTTCTAATCCACGGTGTTCCATCGCTCTTGATATGCGATAACGGTACTCAGTTTACCTCTAAGAGTTTTAAGAGCTTAAGTGAAACTTATGATTTTAACATCCGTTTTAATCCCGTGTATACCGCAAGGCACGAAGTAACAGGGTTCACACCGTCTTTCTTAGTTTACGGCAGACATATACCTCTATCTGGATCGTATTATAAAAATTTAGATTTGGATGTCAATGTTGACAGCGAAATAATTCCGGGTAACAGGGGTGCGTACGCCGAAAATTTAAAGGGTTTAAAAGATATTTTCACCGACGTGCGTAGTAGGATACATAAGGCTTATGAACGGAACAGTAAGTCTTACAACCTTAGAAAAAGGGATTTTTCCTTTAAGATAGGTGATCACGTTTGGCGAAAAAATAAAATTCTTTCCAGTGCAGCTGATAAATTCACATCTAAGTTGGTACCTAAGTATGTGCATTGCGTGATAAGAGAAAAGATGTCAGATTTAGTTTATGGTTTAGTTAATTTAGATGGGACAAAAGTAGGACAATGGCATATTAAAGACTTAAAACCATTCAATGGACCTAACCCTAGTGAAAGTTTGTCAGAAGAAGAATAATTTATATTTACATTATCTTAATTGCTTTACTTTAGTTTTTTTGATGTTGCTCTGTAGAGGTGACGACCTCGTTTTTTTGACTGTTATAAAAGTTGAGCAGAGTATAGCTTACTTTTATTATTTTTTTGCTAAGGTTTTGGGTACTGATCATATCCAAACTTAGGTTGATGGCGGTTGATGTTTAGCATCGACTCAGCTGTTGCGAGCTTGCGAAGGAGTCACACTCAGGATATATCATAAGACTGGTATGTCGGTGGTCGCGGGATTTGATTTGCTTATGACCCCAAATAATATCCAGTTCTTGACACTTGGAAGCGAAATTTTGATTAGAGGCAATCCAAAGTGATCTTGAGTTTGGACAAGCGCAAGATGGAGCTCGTGTGGTATGATGTTGAGTCAAAATTTTTTTATGAGCAATTTCAAAGTTTGTTACCCGAGTGGGGGTATTTTTATTACCTTAATGGTATATTTTGGGTGCAATTAAGAGTAAATTGATTTTGGTTTATCCAGTAAGTTTAAGACTTGGATTAATTTGATTTAGATCTTCTTCTAAATTGACAAACTGAGGGTATTTTCTATTCTTTTCAGGGCCGTTTAAACGTTACCTTTGAGTCACAAATTTTTTAAAAAATTTTTTTTGCATAGACTCATAGGCGTATGATGAGTTTTTTCGGTGTACTATCAGATTGATAGGAAATTGAAGTCCTGCAGGAGAACTAAAGGCTGATCATTTACAGGAGATGAGAGCAGAGTAAGACAGTCGTTTCACAAAGAAATGATCAAAATCTGATACCGAGATGAGCACCTTGTCAAGAGAGGCTAAGCGCAGTGAAGGAAGATTCCTAACCGAATTTTTAGATTTCCAAGAGGTAATCTAGAAGTTTGGGCTGACAGAAAACGGTTATGCCTGATACCTGTAGCAGTTTCTTCTAGAGGCTATTGTCTAGGAAGACGATTAACACCATGATCGAATATTTTAGCTGTCAACGATGTTTTCTTCTTGTTTCTGATTAAGCTGGAAAAGCTCTTGTCGTCTTCAAAAGTTTTGTTGCATTGTCACCGAAAAATAGAGAAATTTTTGCTTCATGTAGCTTTTTAAACTCATTTTCGTTTTTTTGGAAATTTCCGTTAGAAGCTTGGTTAAGCTAAGCTTGTAAACCTTTTAGGTTGTATCCCATGAGTTATCTGTTTTTACAGGCTGTGATGCACCGGGTGCTAACAGATGCCGTTACGACGTTTGGCAGGGAGTTAGTCTTCCTGAGGAACAGACTGATTGGAAGGGTAGTCTATGGGGGGTGAACGTTTGACCTTTGGGACCTTTAGAGGTTTTGTTACTCAATGGTTATTTCTATTTGAGCCAAAGGAGAGCCTAGCTACTGTAGTCGACCTCAGCTCCAATTAGCCTATTAGTGGTGACAGGCTGTTGGCAGTAGTGTGTTTCGGAACACCCTATTGATTAATTTTTTTTTGACTTATGGTGGTGTGGTAGACACCGTTTTAGTTTAGTGGATGCTATAATCTACTCCCTTTTGTTGGTGGACACCAGGGTCACCATTTCCGTATTTTATTGTCTCCACCTTTCAGTATATCGTGGTGAGGTGTTTGTCTCCTGTTATGTGGGATGGATTGAATGTTTTTCGTTGTTGTTCTAGGGCGAGACCAGTACCCGAGGGTTCTTCATGCAACTTAAAGAAGCGCAATGCTGGTTAAGTTTTATATCTCTGTGTAGCCACCCTGAAGAATGATGGAGGGCGTTTCTTCTGGCTCATGTTTCTAGGCAGATTTGTCACTTTGGTGCGATGTGCCGAAGATTTGTTTAGCTTTTGCTAAGAGCTTTCGCCAAGCTCGATATGGAGTTATCATAACCAAGAGTTTGGGATTTGAACTCCTGTATATATTTCTGTATATATTTCTGTATATATTTCTGTATATATTTCTGTATATATTTCTGTATATATTTCTGTATATATTTCTGTATATATTTCGGCGTATGTTGGTTGCCTGAGGGCATGTGCTCAAAATGCGTGATTTTGAGTCGTTTTGCTTATGGACTCCTATATATAGGATTATGACTTTAGGGAGGTCCTATTTCGAGACTTGCTATCTCATATAGTTATGTTGGGAATGTTTCCTTGAATGTTAGTTGCGCGTGGACTAATCATTCTGTTCTTTGTGAACATTGCTTTTTGAAGCAGGATCATTCAGTTTGGCGAATTTTAGCTTTTATAGCTATTCACTGTGTTTAGGGTGAACTTTAGCTTTTACAGCTATTCACTGTGCTTATAGTGTTATTGTTAGCTTTTATAGCTGCTCACTATGTTAATGGCGAGATTGTTCTTTTAGAACGCAGACTTTGTGTAGTCGAGGACTATTTACAGAGTGTTTTCTTGGCGAGGAGCCGAGGTTTTTTCTGGCGATATACCAGAGTGTTTTCTTGGCGAGGAGCCGAGGTTTTTTTCTGGCGATATACCAGAGTGTTTTCTTGGCGAGGAGCCGAGGTTTTTTCTGGCGATATACCAGAGTGTTTTGTTGGCGATGAGCTGACGTGTTTTCTGGCGATCAACCAGAGCGTTTTTCCCTGGCGATTTTTGCATGTCTGGATGTCTCAGGACGTCGACATTGCGTGATGTAGCGATTTCCCTGGCGATTTTAGCATGTCTGGATGTCTTAGGACGTCGACATTGCGATGTAGAGTGCGATTATTTTCTGAGTGCGACTAGTAGTGATACTAGATTTGGAATGTTCTCTTAGCGATGAGCTAGAGCATTGATAGCGATTTTTCCCGAGCGTTTGTCTGGATATTTATCCAGATATTTTTTTTTGGCCTTGTGCTAAATAGTCTTACAAGACTTTCTCCTTTTAGTGTTAGTGTTTGCACTAGAATCATTTATTTTTTTTATTTTTCTTTATTTAAGAATTTTTTCTAAATTTCTTTTGCTGAAATAGAAAATTTTCTGACAATCCTTAAACTATTTTAAGGGGGGTGTTCATATTTTGTTTCAGTTTAATTTTTTTGATTTAGACAAGAGTCTAGACAAAGTTATATTTTTTTTTTTGTTTTGGTAACAATAACAGAGCTGATTCTTTTATATAAGAAGACAGCGATTGTTACTCTGGACAGGTCTTTCTTATGTTCATGCAAGGATTTTTATTTACTTTTTGATGTACTTAACCTTAGTGCTTAATTAAGTTAAGTCTAGTTATAAGATTCTTGTGATCATGCAAAGATTTTCATTTGGTTTTCATTGTACTTAATATTAGTGCTTAATTAAATTAAGTCTAGTAGTAAGGTCCGAAGATTGTAATTTTGTTTTAAGTTTTGACCTTAGTATTAAGTGACAATGTAGCACTTTGTACGTTTTTTTTGATGAATAGGCTTAGTTTAATAGACTAGTGTAGTCTATTTCTTTTTGGAAGGGGGTAAATGTAACATTCATTTTTTCCTAGATTTTAAGAGTATGTAATGTTACTGATTTTTCACTTTATATTGTACTTCTTTTCATCTTTGTATCGAGCAGTGTATTTCAGCAGAATTTTCTAGCCGCTCATGGTACAGGTGCAGTGCGGGTTTCCGACCGAATCTATCGAATTCATAGTACGCCGGGATTGGTCAAATGTTTGTTTCCGGAGTTTGGTTCCGGCGTCGCCATTTTAGAGACGTAGTTCTCACGGCTTATTTAAGGGTCCGGAGAACGCGCATCTTGGCTTATTTCCACCGAGCCGCAGCAGAGGCTTACTTCCACCGAGCCGCCAACAGGCTGACTTCCACCGAGCCGCCAAGAGGCTTATTTCCACCGAGCCGCAGTAGAGGCTTCTGGCAATATTTACGAGAGCCAAGTTAAGCACGAGTTTTTTTTTTAACGTAAAGCCGTAGTGGGCTTTGTGTGTTTTCTACATGGAGTAGCCAAAGTAGGCTCTTCTCAAAAGTGATGAAGTGTGAAATCGGTTTTGTGTTCCATTGAAGGCCTAGAAGCCCGTAGGAAAACCGTAAGTCACCAGAACATACATCAGTAGATCTATTTCCCGCAAATAAGTGTTTTAACAGCAATTTGAACTGATAAATCGTGAAGTGAATAGC
The DNA here is from genome assembly GCA_019049505.1 of Pachyrhynchus sulphureomaculatus. Lineage (NCBI taxonomy): Eukaryota > Metazoa > Arthropoda > Insecta > Coleoptera > Curculionidae > Pachyrhynchus > Pachyrhynchus sulphureomaculatus. Next base: position 108,811,881 of record CM032447.1, read on the forward strand.
ACGACTCTTTGATTTCGGGTGTAGTAAAGCTTTAGAAATAAGACGCCTGATTTAGGAACTCTAATTTTAATAACTACTGTTTAGGCTAGAATTTTTGTAATTCTTAAAACTGCAAGGGTTAGAACTTTTATTTTAAAATCATGAATAAATTTTCTTTTTGTTGGTTAAAGCTAGTGTTTCACTGTACATCTATCTTTCTTTTCAGGATAAGGACGGTTGTACCAAACTGATTTTTTTTTATTTAATAACTGTACACCATTTCAGCATTTTTTCATTTTTTTTAGCTGAAGTTAGATCCTTTCTATTTTAAAATGAATGGTGCCCAAAATTTGTACAACTAAAGCTTTTTAAAAAATAGAAAATAATTCCAAAAAGACGTACAACAATTATCTCTTACCCATATCTCTCTACCAAGGAAAACTGAGCTAGCGTTTGTTTAAATTCTTTAGTTCTTTTAAAATCATTATTCACTCAATTCATTCTCAGAAATTAAAAAGAGGTTGCAAGAAAATTGCGCCCAAGCGTGGGAAAAACAATTTTCACAGGGTACAAAAAATGACGCCACAAAGTGCGGACAAGTCAAAAGCAACAATACTTTAAAAGTATATATTTCTATTACTCTATGCTATTTTTTATATTAATATTGTATTAACTTATTACTATATAAACATATTTTTTATTTTGACTTAAAAATATGCTTTGGTTTTTATACTTTAGTAAAATTGCAAAAAGTCTGAAATTAGTGAATAAATTCCACAGCATGTCATTGATATTCCTGGTTTTTGAAACGTAATTGACAATCCTAGTTTTTACAAATTTTCAAATTAATTTTAAAGTAATTTAACAAAAGTAACATGTATTTAAATAATCATTTCTTTAAACTTATTATGTAAAGTTTAAAATACTTAATTTTTTATAGCTTTTTAATCTAATGTGGAAGGGAATCAAAGTAAATTTTAGCTTCAGGGGAGCAAAACTGTTTTAAGACTTGAAGATCGCAATACTTTTCTATTGTAATTTTCACTGGTCTCGTAAAAAATAATAAATATTAATATAGACCCAAATAGTTGGCTCTTTACATGAAATAACAAACCTTGGTAAGCTGAAGGAGGCAGATAAAATTTTCCTGACATTTTTTTTCCGAAATGTACTTTTTTTATTTTTCTGAGTTATAATGCTTTTTTAGAACAGTCCATTATAGTTAGGTCTGTGCTGCACAAAAATGTTATCTGAAGATGTTTTAAATTCATAAATTTCCTGAACTTTGAACACAGTTGTCTTCTTGTAATTGCCGTTTGATAGAAAATCTGCCCAATTTCGAACTATTTCTGGTTCTTCTTCTATATTTATGAGAAATGAAAGGTTCAGATTTGGATCGAGCAGTTGTTAGCAAATTATAGCAATCTTTTGGCAGCTCCATTCTTGTCGTCAGCTTAACTACACCAAAATTTTTTATCACATTCCATATAGGAATGTCCTCTCGCAGGGAATGAGAACGACACACTGTCTAGTAATTTGCTCTTGTGGGTGAGGAAATGTGCAGGTTTAATCATGTTATAATTTTTATTCTGACCACCTGCAGAGTCACAAAAAATTGATAATTATTTCACACTCCTATCCAAGCAATGCACAATAAAGTAATACAAAAATGACATCACCTCATTTGAGCCTTTTTTGCAGACATTTTAGGGTAGCAGAAAAAGTAAGTTCTACCTGTAGCCAAGACATGAGTATTAAATGTGTAGACTGAAAGTTAGCATTTGTAGTACACATCGTTTGTTGTAATATTTGGCAGTGACATGTTTTTTTTTGATAGACCATTGCTATGGCAGCATAACTTTTGTCTCTCTGAGCTCTCAATTTGGCTTTCTTTTTACGATCATAAAAAATACTTGCTTTCAGAATATGCAGTCTCTTCTCTATTTCTAAGTCATGAATTTTTTTTTTCTATGTCTTGTGTTTTTTCTACAGTTTTTTTCAAGGAACTTAATTCAGCTTCAATCTTATCACAAGAGCTGCATGTATCTAATCGGGGATATCCAAAGGACACATTGTATTTTTTAAATTCTTTTCTGTAACTTTCATAGCTCACAATTTCTTTCATGTCTGGATGACTTTCTATAAACAATTTATAAACTTTATTTATATTGAATTCCTCAGGGAGGTAGACCTTTGATGACTTTTTATTACTGTAGTGACTGGAACGTCCCTTGAAAGATTTTAAGTGTTCTTTTATTGCATTCAATCTAGTATCACTTAATTTTTTTGGCCTATTTTGATGTTTATCTCTCTTGTCTTGGGGAGCCAGTCCAGCCAACTTTAGATGAGTCTGTATGTATTGAACTTTACTTTTAGTTATACCAAATATTGAACAGAAAGCTTTAAAACAAACTTGAACCTCTTGACAAACATCATTTCTGACGATTTTTAGAATATAGGAATAGTAACAGTCGTGTAGTTTGCTTTCTTCAATGTTTTCTTTTCTCGAGCGTCGTTGCTTTACAAGGTTCACTGTTATCATAGATACTAGAAAGCTATTTTGTTCGTCTACCGATCGTAACTGGTTAAAATGACGAAGCAACTGCTTTCTTTCCATTTCACATACATTATTAAAGCACTCCAATCTTTTGCAAAAAAACAATCTTCTCCAGGTTCATGACTTTGTAACTGAATTTGTTTAATCACATCTTTTGTTCGTTCTATGCGTATTTTTCTTCGCTCAGGCGATTTAATGCGAGTATTTTCATAACTGTCTGACATTTACGTAGAGTCTTCACTTAAAATATTAATAAACAAACACACCACAATAACATTAATATGGAAGATATGAAATACCGCGCAGCGCGCACGTCAACTATCAAATTGACAACGACGATTTTTGACGTTTGCGGGCGGACATTCCTGTTTCTTGCGATGGACGAACAGATACAATTTAAACTATTGCAGTTGACTAAGACGTTTTTACCCAATTCTGATTATTTTATAACCAAAATGCCAACAGATGACATTAAAAGGTCAGTTTCACAAAAAAGGTGACGTTCATTGTTTTTCCCGTGGAGTCTTCATATGTTACACGAAACTTGCATGTAACAATTGTTAGGACGTATCGTTCTGTTTCAAAATTTTTAAATTTTAAAAACTTTTTATCATGCCTTTAGTACGCTACTTTTTTCAAAGAACCGGTTAGATCTAGAGATTTTTATGACTATATACTGATCAAACATATTGTGGCTTAGATCAAGAGATTTTTAATAGCTTTTTAATCTAATGTGGAAGAGAATCAAAGCAAATTTTAGCTTTAGGGGAGCAAAACTGTTTTAAGACTTGAAGAACGCAATACTTTTCTCTTGTAATTTTCACTAGTCCCGTAAAAAATAATAAATATTAATATAAACTCAAATAGTTGGCTCTTTACATGAAATAACAAACCTTGGTAAGCTGAAGGAGGCAGATAAAATTCATTCTCCTGAAATTTTTCCGAAGTGTACTCTGTTTTTTTATTTTTCTTCTGATTTATAATGCTTTTGTAGAACAGTCCATTATAGTTAGGTCTGTCCTGCACAAAAATATTATCTGAAGATATTGTGGCTTAGATCAAGAGATTAGGTTATATACTTGTTTTCAGCAATTTTCAGGTAACTGATAAAATTTAAAAATCTTTTAATAATATTTCTTTATGATTTTGTATGGTAATTTAATTTGTGGATATTATTGTTTAAGTATTTTTTGTTTAATTTTATCGTCCATAAGATTCACCTGATACTAAATCTTTACGCACTTTCAAATACAACAATTTAATGTAGCGCATATAGAAAAGTTATTTTAGAAAGTGTTTTTATGTACCTATTAATGGGACAAATGTACGGAATTATATTTTATTAATTCTTTTTCTGTGTCAATTTTATATTTCTATTTTTTACATAGTATAAAATAACTCAAGACTTATTTTAACAAAGGGAGTTTCTTAAGCGAGCTGCTATTAATCATTAGAAGAATTATCACTATATAATCTTTTTCCAGTCTTATCAAAACATTGTTGAAGTGATACGATACCTCTTTAGAAAAATTTTATCTAGGTACGCAGTATGCGAGAATTGAACTTATTTTTCAGGGAATTCTAACAATAATTCGTACAGTATTTTTATATAAACCACATTTATTATTAACTGATATAAACTAAAAATATCACAACCTCGGTCGTTAGAAACTTTCCTAATAATTAATCTTTAAGCACTTTTAAATAACACATTTTAAGTGAGGTAATATTGCTATTTTAATCAAGAGCACTTTTATTTTAAAGGGGTTTGGAATATAGGCCGTTTTTTGATACTAAATTAAAATTGATATTGTCTTTACGTCTCACAGGCTCTAGAACACGAAAAACATATTTTCCAGTTTCCGTCAGTATATAAATTTGTGGAACTGTATATCTGCTCTATTCGCACGATAAGTTTCAAACAAAATGAGCCATCGACTGCAAATTTGGTTCACATATTGTAAAATTCATTTTTTCCTAGATTTTAAGATCATGTTACGATACTGTTTTTCTCCTTATAATTTATCTTTTATTACATTTTTATATTTATTGAAGCGATATCAATTTTTGAGCAGTGTAGCTTAAAACAGTATTTTAAATTTTTGAGCAGTTTAATTTAAACTGGCAGAGTGAGAATCTCACCAGGAAAGGCCAAGTAACTTATTGAAAACACACGAGGACCAGCCAATCAGTAAGTCATAAGCACTCCAGTCTAAAAATCTCATTTCCTGTCTACAAGTGCGTTTCCAACGACTACTCAACACGTATAATTCGCGGAGTTAATTTCACAAACTTTTAAAATCGTGTTTTATCAAGCCTTTTATTAAAAACTTAGTAATCCTGATTTCAAGACTGTATGTAATAGTGCATACTCTTCTAGCTTAAAGGGTTTTTATTTAGTAGAAGTAATTTTTAAGAGTGTAATGAAGTTAGGAATTTTTATTTTGTTATATATATTTATATATATATATATATATATATATATATATATACATATATATATATATATATATATATATATATATATATTTATATATATATATATATATATATATATATATATATATATATATATATATATATATATATACATACATATATATATATATATATATATATATATATATATATATATATATATATATATATATATATACATACATATATATATATATATATATATATATATATATATATATATATATATATATATATATATATATATATATATATATATATATATATATATATATATATATATATATATATATGTATATATATATATATACCCTTCTTTATTTAATTGTTTAGTGTTTCACTGAACTACCCGTTTTATCTTTCAGGAAGCAACGGTTGTACATAAATTAATTTAATTTCAACAAACTAAATAACTCTTCAGTATTTTTTCATTTTGTGAGCCGAACTTAGATTCTTTTTTCTAAAATGAATTGTGCCCAAACAGTACAACAAAGCTTTGAACAACTATAGAGACTATTTTCAAAAATTATCTCTTATCTATATTCTCTATCAGAAAATAAAGATGAGCTAGCTTATATCTAATCCCTTTAGTTCTTTCAGTATTAATATCCACTCAATCCATTCTCAAAACGTAAGATATATATATATATATATATATATATATATATATATATATATATATATATATATATATATATATATATATATATATATACATATATATATATATATATATATATATATATATATATATATATATAAGGGGCAAATAACGGCTTCTATTTAATAAATAAAATATGCATTAAAAATAAAGAAAGTTGGAGCTATACAAAATAACGCTGCAACGAGAGGCTACAAAATTAGCGCTCCAACGTGAGGCTATAAAAATGGCCCCACTTATAGACGTTATTAAAATGCGCTTCAACGTGTGGACGATATAACACTTAACCTAGGAAAGAAATATGTAGTACATGGACTTTACAGGAATGGAGTCTGGATCGATAACTTTCATATAGTTTCAATAAAAATTTTTCTTGATTTCTGATTGCAATAATAAACAAGTTTTATGATAAGTTCAAAAAAAAAAAGTCAAACATTTCCGAGTTCTTCAATTCGGGAAATCTGAAAATCATGTTAATTTTCATTATTTAAAATTTTAATAGAAATATCAGTTTTCAGTTTTAAATATCTTCATCATATGGATATTAATATCGTAAGTTCAGGGTTCAATTGTGAATATTCCTGAAGTTTTCTCCTTGTTCGAATTTTCCTTGTAAATAATATCTTACTATAAAAATTCTATCATTCAAAATATGAAGTTATAAGGATTAAAATGATATTTTATGGGTACGAGAAAGTCAAATCCAGTATTTATTTTAAAACTGTATGTTTACAAAAGAGATACTTTACATTAAACTCCAAATTATCAATAATTTAAATTAAAATAAAATAAACCTACCGGCTGTATAAAATCATTTATCTTAATTTGAGTCTTTATTAAGTTTTTTACGAAGCACTAAGGACAAAAAATGATGATATATAATGAAATTTATATGTCATAAAATACATATAAACCTTAGATGCAAAGCCTAAATGGTAATCGCACCATTGACGGCTTACACCTTATAGCTAGGACACAATTTTCTGTAATGTATAGTAAAATGTTAATAACTGCTATTAATTTTTTAATGTTGGCTGCCACTATAATTATGTCTAAATTGCCTGACGAAATAAATGATATTAAATTCTAATTTTAAACGGATGTTCAACAAAAGTTAATTAACTAATTTTTATTCATTTATTTTTAAATGAAAGCTTTGTCTTTTATATTAAGAGAATACTGTGGATAGAGAATCATGAAATATAGAGGGTGAAATAAAAAAAGATAAGGTAAGGTGCACAAATGCCTTCTCCGCGCCCATTCCTTCCCCCTTTCTTCTTCAAGTAGTTTAGTTAATAAAAGTTTTGCAACAGCTTGAAGCATAAACATCATCTCAACCTTTTCAGCAATTATGGTGGAGATAGTAGTGTTGATCTGCATATGACAAAGGGTTTTCTGATTTTTTAAGAGATGAGTAGTAAATTCTTTTTACTTTTCTTACTAAAGAAAACTATAGTATTCGCGAAAAATTCACACTTAGATTTTATTGAAAATCTAGGGGTCCTAAATCACGAGAACCATAGTCATTCATTTCCGCCGGTTTGTCTGTCGGTCGATCTCTCGGTCTATCGGTCTGACGGTTTGTCGGTCTGTTGATCTGTCAATCTGTTGGTATGATAACTCTCGAACAAAATGCGATATCAATTTAAAGTTCTTCTTTCGCAATTTTGCAAGGAGATAATAGGCTCTAATAATTATTTTTCTTTATTAATGAAGAACACGATGATAATAAAGAATAGATGTGTTTTTTTTTTAACTATATGAAAGTACATATACACACATATATATATATATATATATATATATATATATATATATATATATATATATATATATATATATATCCTTGGTTTACGAACGTCTTGAAAAAAAATTAAAATAGAGCGAAATAAATTTTTAACAAGATATAAGCTTTCAAAGAAATATGACGACTGGGTAGCTTATAAAAGAATGAGAAACTTTGGCACATCAGCGGTAAATACCGCAAAGAAGGCTTACTTATGCCAAGTTCAGGCAACTAGAAACACTAAAGAGACGTGAAGAGTCTTAAGGAATCTAAATGTTTGTTCAGCAAAGACTTCTTGTTCCTGACTTTCTGCGCAGGCCGGATGAGATTAATACTTATTTTCTGGAGTCTGTGGAGTCTTTGGGTTGTCATGTGGATCCCGATGCTGTGCAGTACTATCTGAATAGCCGAGTTGCAGAGAACATTGACTTGTTTGGGATTGGAGTTGTTCGGTTGGATGATGTGCGCGGCGCCATTAGTTGTCAAACATCTAATGCTGCTGGCTTCGATGGAATTAGTTTGCAAATGTTGCAGCTGTGTGGTGATTATATTGTATCTTATTTTGCACATATATTTAATACATGTATTACGGAAAAGCATTTTCCTGACTTTTGGAAAAGTTCCGTGGTTAGACTCTTGCCGAAAGTAATAAGCCCTAGCAAGCTATCAGACCTCCGCCCTATTAGTCTACTGCCAATGTTATCAAAGATTTTTAAAAAAATAATATATGATAGAGTGGTGCAGTTCTTGTCCATTAACAATTTATTCCCTAAGTGTCAGGGTTTCGTAGAGGGCACCGCGCAACCACCGCTCTCGCAGCCATAATGGATGATATACTTCGGGCTGCTGATCGTGGTGAATCGTCAACTTTACTCCTTTTGTATTACAGTAAAGCATTTGATACTGTAGATTATAGTCTCCTCTGTGCAAAGCTTCATTATTACTGCTTCTCTGACGAGGCAGTAGAGCTTCTCCGGAGCTATTTGGTGAATAGGAGACAAGTTGTTAAGATGGATGACAAGATTTCGCAGCCTGGGGTCAGGAACAGTGGCGTACCACAGGGTTCTATTCTGGGACCATTACTTTTTATGATATATACCATGGATCTGGTTAAATCAGTTAATGACAATTGCTTAATCCATCAGTTTGCTGATGATGATACACAGGTGTATGCTAGTTACAATAGGGATAATGCTGAGCAAGTGTTCCATCGCTTGAATGTCACACTCAAGAATATTCAGTCATATTCGGAGAGGCAGAGTCTTAAGTTGAATCCATCTAAATCAGTGGCAATTAATTTTTGTAATGTGCTGGCGGGACTTGACTTGGGTGTTGTTCTGGATGGTGTTCCTGTCCAACTGAGGGAAACTGTAACAAGTCTTGGGCTTGTGATAGACAAGGACCTGCGCTTTAGAGGTCATGTCAAGCTTATAATGCAGAAGGCATACACAGCTTTAAGGAGCTTATATCGGAATAGAACTATTTTGACCAAAGACGTAAGGAAGAGGCTCTGCGAAGCATTAGTCTTGAGTCATGTTAATTATGCGGATGTGGTTTTTGGGCCATGTCTCGATGTTCGTTCCAGTTCCAGAATACAAAAGATTCAGAACTCTTGTGTTAGGTTTATTTGTGGATTGCGGAAGAGAGATCATGTTTCTCCTCAGTTGGTGGGGCTGGGCTGGCTCAATATATTAAGCAGGCGAAAATTGCACATGGCGGTGTTTGTTCATAGAGTCTTGGCAACGGGTTGTCCTCTCTATCTTAGACAGAAATTGAGTAGATGTGCACGGTTTAAGTACTAGAAATATTCACCTTTTAGAAATACCAAAGCACAGAAAGGCGATCTTTGAAAGATGTTTCAGCTGTGCTGCAGTAAGTGTTTACAATTCGGTACGCACGCTATTCAAAGCAGGTCAGTGAATGATTTCAAATTGATTTATAAGAAATTTCTCCTCGGGGATGCAGCTTGAATTTTATTTTTATTCTTATTTCTATTAGTCCTATCTTTGATTATTGTATGTTGTATGTTTTCTTCTTTTTTTGCTTTTTGCTTCCAGTACTATGTTATTTTGTATTTTTATTTTATATTATTATTATTTTATTTATTATTATTATTTTCTTTTCTCTATAATGATGTAATGTTATTGTATGTATTTGTATTTAGTAATTAGGCATTACTTGAATGTTGCATTATTGAATTTGTATTTTTATATTTATGTATTTATTTTTTGTATCTTGTATGCTCAGCTACTGGCTCGGTTGAGATGAGCAGTTCTTAACTGGACCTCGCCGAGTTAAAAATAAAGACCTTTTATTATTATTATTATATATATATATATATATATATATATATATATATATATATATATATATATATTGCCTAATACTTTTTTTAAAAATTTTAGAAGGAGGTAATATGATCTTATAATTACTTTTCTTTATTAATGAAGAACACGATGATAATAAAGAATGGATGTGTTTTTTTTTAACTATATAAAAGTAAGTGGCGTAGCTGTGGCTATGGCGGCTCGTGGCTTCATAGCGTAGTACTTTGCTTACGGTGCAGAAGGTCGAGGGTTCAATTCCGCAGGTTGGTGTACTTACTTATTAATTTATTTAAGCATATTTGGCCTGGCCACGAACATAGGCAGTAGTTTGCCTACGTTAATATTCCGGGTTTCAATTCGTTCGTCTAACAATGATTTTGCAAGACGCCAAAATCTCATTTGGGATTTTCAAGTGCTCTTGCTGGTGCTGCTACTCGATACAGTGATCTTGCTGCTGCTGCTGCTACCGCTAGAAGCTAACTAGCTAGATAAAAGCTAGCTAGAAGTTAGTTTTTAGCGTCAGCAGCAGCAGCAAGAGCACTTGAAAATACCAAATGAGATTTTGGCGAACCGTCGTGCAAATTCATTGTTAGACGAACGGATTGAAAACCTCTATTATATATATATATATATATATATATATATATATATATATATATATATTCATATATATATATATATATATATATATATATATATATATATATATATATATATATATATATATATATATCATGGCACAAAAACCATCACATACTTCTTTCAAAATTTTGGAACGAGTTAATAGGATCTTCTAACTACATTTCTTTATAAATGAAGAGCACGATGAGAGTAAAGAATAGATAGGTTTTTTTTAAACGATATAAAAGTACGGAATTCATGCACATTATAGTTTAAAATAGCTTGCAATTTCCGTAATAAAATAGCAATCGTGCCATGTTAAATGCTCATTATTTTTCTAGAACGCCAGGAAAATAGTTTAAATTTTTCTGCAATAAACTAAAAATCTAGAATTATGAATAATTATCCATAAACAGGTAAATTATATTAAAACAAGAACTTTGAATGGGATTCCTAACGTGCTTTAAGGAAGCTCATCATTATATAAATATATATACGTAGGCTATCCGAAAAATTTGTGCAAAAATGAAGACCAGGAAATTTTAATAAAATCTTGTTATTTATTTTTTAACAGTCACCACCACGGGCTCTACATATAGTACAGTTTTTTATACAGTAACGGTAATATTTTTTTTGGGGTATGCAAAATAGGCGACCCTCTTTGCTAATTTCTTAATTCGACGTTGTCGAATTGCTGAGCTAATTCTACAAGTTTGGAGATAAATGACAGTAAAACTGTGCCAGGTATGCTAAATATGGGGGAGGGCGAGAAGAAAGGTTATACTTCAATTCCACCAATTTTGCAGTTGTCAATGCATACCAGTTTGTTGGCGCACCTTCATGATGGCACTTTCTTCTTTGGAAGTTGGGGACGTTTCTTCTTCATTTCTGCATCTAAACGATCTAGCAGAGACGCGTTGTAGGTCCCTGTGATTGCTTTCCATTTTCCATATCTAATGAAATATTATATAAGTGCCAAACTTTTCTAGAGCATTTATTAGCTTTTCGTTTTCTTTCTCCAGAACTCTTTATATTTCTAGATTACTAGTTCTAGAAATTTGATCCAGGCCATTCATTCGATCCTTAAGAACTTTCATATTAGATTTAAGACTTTGTTTTCGGCAGTCAGTCCATCAATTTTTTTACATATTCATCGAACTGCCTATGTTTTCTTGCAAAGTTTGCAATTTTATTAACACAAAAATGAACCTACTCTACCACAGCATCCTGGCGTTCATGCTTTTACTGGAGTTTATTTCTAACCTCCCGCACCACTGTAAGATAGTCTACCTGCGCGGAAGTTCTTTGGGCAGTCAATGATGATATTACCAGTGAAGCATTGGAGGGGACGAAGTTAGTGCTGGCTTCGAGCAAGCGTATCGCCATCAATAAGATCGACATTCTTCCGCGGCATTCTATATACTTTCACGATATTTTCTCCATATGAATTGTATCGATTTGTTTATCAACAACGTCGATGTAGTGCCCATGATAGCACAAAAACCATCCCACTGAAGGCCAGGGTTTTTTCTGTTAACCAATTCATTACAGTTTCTGCATATTTCATTATTCATTTTTAACACAATTACCTTAAAAAAAAACTCATAAACTTTTTTAAAAACTGATTCCCTGTCACGTTACGAATCAAATAAGACAAAAATCAGATTTTTCCATGGGGATTAACCACCAAAAAGACACAAACGGAACGATATGCACGCGCAACTTAGTTGTTTACAGTTTTAAATACAAACCTTCTTATATTATATATATATATATATATATATATATATATATATATATATATATATATATATATATGATGATTATGTTATTTTTCTTTGACTCTGTATGTACTTTTTTATTTATATTCAATTTTCTTGTGTTTGGAGGTCAATTATAAAATGAAACTTCCCAAAATTTATTGTGATCCTTTTCTTTTATTATTGACGTTTCGGCACAGTTTGCCTTTCTCAAAATTTTTGTTTAGCATGGTCCAAGAAAATTGAAAAATAATATATATATATATATATATATATATATATATATATATATATATATATATATATATATATATATATATATTAGAACCCTGATTAACCGAGTCGCGATTATCCGAACTCCGATTAACCGAGCCAATCTAAGAACCTGTTTATCCGAGGTACGCGCGTCTATGCTGCTTGTTAACCGAGCTTCTAAAATATGTATGTACATATTTCCATTTAAAATCGTAAGGGCCTTTAGAGAATCCCCCTGGCCCGTGTGAAATTGAGAAGCCATGGAGAAATGTCCTGCTCAAATTTTGACGGCGAGATAGAAGAAAAAGGAAAAAGTTTATTTGAATTAATGCAAAAATTAAAAGGTTGGAAAATGTGACAAGAGAAGGTGTTGTTGAATGGATTACAGCAGATAATTTAGAATAAGGAATGAGTATTGAAGAAATAACGAATGCCTTTCAGGAAACTGAAAAATCAGATGACGATGACGATGATGAAGCGGCGGTGGATGAACAGTCTCCCACTAAGATCTCTCATCAAGAAGGTTTTGCTTCTTTGGAAAAAGTTTTGAGGTATATCGAACAACAACCAGAGGCAACCCCAGCGGATTTGCTTCTTCTTAATAGATGAAGAAACACTGCAGCGAGTAAAAGAAGATGCAATATGAAACAGAAGCGCATAAATCCCTATTTCACTGTTTTATAATGTATGTTTATATTTATATGTTAAAAACGTTAATACATCGGTTTAAAATATTGGTGTTTATTTTTTGAATGAATAAAAAACAAATCCGGGTTATCCGAGGAGGGTGCCTCCCCCCCCACGTTACCTCGGATAACCCGAGTTCTACTGTATATATATATATATATATATATATATATATATATATATATATATATATATATATTTACCATTAAAATAAAAATAAACATGAAACTGGGCTTGAAGTCAAGAATAGAGAGAATCTCTCAACCCTCCCTCAGACTGAAAAATCTAAATAAACTACGAGACACTCTACGCACCAACTCCTATCCAATCCAGTTAATAAGTAAATTATTATTTAACTCAACCACACTCCCTGTATAACAAAACAACAATCTTACACCGGATATTAGTGCTTTCCTCTCTGAAAACCGAATCAAATCTTATTTTTCATTTCCATACATAAAAGGAATCTCCAGAAAAACAATTAAACTTTTCAACCAATTAGCTAATTTAAAAATTGCTTTTAAACACAAAAAACTATCAACAATATTTTTACTTGTCTAACAGACAAAGATGAAATCACAAAAGTTTCAGAAGTAGTTTACAGCATCCGTTGCTCTCAGTCTGAAAAAAATCTATATAGGACAAACATCTAGAGTCCTAAAACACAGAATCACTTCCCACAAAAGTGACTGCAGATTAAAGAAAAACTCTTGTGCGCTTGCTCAACATAGTAGCCAATTGACTTTAATTTTGCTGAAACAAAAGAGAGAAATCTCGGCAGGAGAATCTTTAGGGAGATGGTGGAAATCCACCTTCAACCGAACTCGATCAATAAAAAACTGAAATTGAAGATCTGAGTCTAATTTTCTCCAATTTATTACAAATAGGCAGTCAAAATAAAAACTCTTACAATATATCTGACATATCTCTTTGATAATAATCCCACTGATTTTCACTAACTTCTCAACTTTAAAACGATCAAACAAAATGTCAACGTCATTCTATTTTCAAATATAAATTAACCACAACTTAACTAAGATATAGAAACACACTGCCCTTAGCAAAATGACAAGAAAACATAACAATAAAATCCTTTATAAATTAAAATTACTTTGCAACCACACAGTTCTTTGTACTATTCTAACAAAATGAAGTAAAAATTTATTATGTTTCCCAGAGATGAGTATGTCGAGTTTCCTTGTATTTTTTCCTGTTTTTTTTTGATGAATAAGTGTAATAAAGTGCCCCCACAAACAATAATTTTTGAACACACCCCCTTAGCAGTAAGTACTTTAATGTTACATATAAAATAGGGTTATTCTTTACTTTTAATCTCAAAAATACTGATAATCTACTGTAATTGTAGCCCTGATGAAGAAAATTAAATATTTTCGAAGGCTTGGCATAGCTAAAAAGGTCTCCCAAACTTTTTAGTTCTTTTCCAAAGACCGTTTACCCCAAGAACATAATACTGCTGTTTAACTAGTCGGTTAAGACTACCCTTCTCCTCGATATATATATATATATATATATATATATATATATATATATATATATATATATATATATATATATATATATATATATATATTATATATATATATATATAAAAATATATTATACTTTTACGTTTATTTGGAGGGTGCAACTTGCAAATAGAAATAAACTAGAAACATAAATAATAATATTAATGAAAATAGATACACGCCTTGATTTCCTTGTTGCAGATACTTATAGTTACCGCAGTGTTTTATCGTGGTTCGATCGTCCAGCATAAAATATTTTTGTTGTCCTCCAATACATAAATATTCTGTCTTCTTTATATTGATTTCTTATTTATTATGATGGAACCCAAATACCCCTTTCTAAGAATAAATAAATAATATATCACTGTCATACTCTGTACATAGTACTAAGTATGCGATACATATTTTGTGATCTTATATACAAGATTTTAACACCAAATCAACGACTGCACTTATCCTCTGTATAAACTCAGAAGATCACAAAGAAATGCCAAAAAAAAACAAATTCAAACAATTTTAGTACGTCTCAGAAGATTTGTTTTACAAGATAATTCCTTAGGAAAATTTTTTATGCCTTCTCTTAATGATGTTTAAGCCATGCAGAAGCTCTAAAAAAAATTGATGTTGTCCTTTAAGTATAAAAAATTCTAAATAATTTAATTTATTTTTCAGAACTGCATCGTTTAAATTAATGTGATTATTTATGTTTGCAGTTTGTTCCTAAGTAAACGTAAAAGTAATAATTTTTTTTTCAATAAATTCATAAATAAATAAATAAACAAATATATATATATATATATATATATATATATATATATATATATATATATATACATATATATATATATATATATATATATATATATATATATATATATATATATATATATATGGTATATATGGTATATATACTAGCCACGCCCGCGGCTTCGCCAGCGTGGACTGGGGGGGGGGGGGGGGGGGGGGGGGGGGGGGGGGGGGGGGGGGGGGGGGGGGGGGGGGGGGGGGGGGGGGGGGGTGATTCACTATTATCGTCACTGCTTATTCTAATCGTGAAAGCGATTCCACTGAAATTATTTCATTATTCTTAAGACTCTCGAAATGCACGGAGGAAGAACAAAACACATAACAGATATTTCAAAGGGTATTAGGAAAGTTACTATAAAAACAGAATTCTCCATTCTCTACCTATTTTCACTACTTCAGTCCTGTAAAAATCACATAACAATAAACACAAAGTACCCATATAGAACTTTGGGTGCTGTATTTCAATTTTAAACAATCCTTATATAAATTTTAATCTTATCCGTTATCGGTGACCCCATTTTACTCAATACGTGTTGACAGCAAATATAACAAAATGAATCACTGTTTTTATCGCACTTATGAAAAGTCCTTGTACCGTGAGACCGTTTTCTTGTAGCATTATACTCTACATGAGCCAAGTCACCCACACATGAAGAGCTACGGTCGCTGGATGACGATGGCTGCGGGCCAGCTTTCCCACCCTGACCAACCTCCGATACTGGGTTTCCGAGTCCCTGCATCGTAATTCTCTTTCTTCTACCTGCCATGACGGCATCTAAGCCGTTATCCAGGGACTCTGCCGGCTAGTGGAGTAACACCGTTGCCCACCGTCACCACGTGGAGGTGCCCTGGATGCAGGTAGAAGAATAAAAATCGACCGATGAATTTTCTCGGCGTTCAAAATGGCGCGAAAACATCTGCCATCTTGAATTTTGCAAATACAACCTCAGATTCGTGATCAGCGACCCAAAAAATCCCCGTGTACCAAATTTGGTAAGCATCGGTTGAATTTTAATTTGAATTCGTTTTTGCATTCGAGAAGCACTATATCTGTCTGATTTATTGAGGTTAGAAAGAAAACAGAACTGTATGGCTCAATCCAACCGATGAATTTTAGCTTAGCGTGTCCGAATACATATTAATACATCTTTGGATTCATGAAAAAGCTTGAATCAATTTTTTAGGAGTATATTTTTCTTAATTTTTACTAATTTTTTTACCTATTTTTGAGGTTAGAAAAAAAATTGAGATGTGATGGCGAAGTATTCTGACGTCAGATTCGTGATCAGCGGATTTGATATATCGCATCAAAAGTATACCTCACTTTTTTTTTTGTGGGGCTGTGTAATATATATAAAATGCAACGTCTCTCTGTCTGACTGTCTGTCTGTCTGTGCACTTATCACTGGACAACCACTTATCCGATTTACGTGCTTTTTTTTTAAAATGTACATAT
Organism: Pachyrhynchus sulphureomaculatus; assembly: GCA_019049505.1. Lineage (NCBI taxonomy): Eukaryota > Metazoa > Arthropoda > Insecta > Coleoptera > Curculionidae > Pachyrhynchus > Pachyrhynchus sulphureomaculatus. The sequence continues at coordinate 108,828,781 of CM032447.1, forward strand.
GCTCTCTGGTCAGGTTATGGGCTATATTTTATTATGTTATGTAACATAAGAAATAAGTAGTGACGAAAATAGTGAATTAAGTCGGAAAAAGTTTGTCGCTAGCGCGTTCTGTTACAATACCTTGCCTAAACCATTAAATATGGAACAATATCTTGTAACGAGGAATATAATATATATAAAATGTAACTTCTCTCTGTCTACCTGTCTGTCCGTTAGTGCGCTTAATTGAGAACCACTTATCCGATTTACGTGTTTTTTTTCAATTCATACATATGTTCTATGACCAGGTTATACGTTAGGTAATATAAGAAATGAGCAGTGACGATAAAATGAATGAAGTCTACGCGACCGGAGCCGAGGGCACGGCTAGTTTTTTATAAATTTGGTGCTATGTTATATTGTTTTCTATTTATATGAGTAGATTTTTCTAGGGGTTCTAGTAACTTCTGAATATGTATTTTATAATTTTAAGGAACAGTATTTATTCAGACCGTTTTTTACAAAACTCTTTATGTGAACTAAGTATTTAGCCTAAATTACAAATACACAGGAAGATGTCACAAGCTGACCTTAGACTGTGATATGTTAGATTGACATGTATTCCTAGCATGCCTCTCTCAGCGTGAAATCAAACAAATTACGCACATTAAACAAATCTCATGATAGTACTTATTTAATAGACTAAAATCATCAACTTTTCTTTAATATTGCTTTGACACCAGCTATTTCCAAGATATATTTACTGAAAAATTAACGTCTAGTAAGTGAAAAGTGAAGATGCTGTTGGAATGGAGTGTTCCGATATAACTGTGGCAGGTTCTGTACTCAAATTTTGCAAAGAAAGCTACTACTTTAGTTTTTGGAGCATTAAATTCTACTAGAGTATTATCTCACTAATAATTTCTTGCAAGACTTTATTAATTTGCGGTTATTTACAAAGTCGGCAGGTAAAACAGCCAGCGTAATGTCATCAGTAAAGTCATAGATTAGATTTTTTTCTTTTCCAGCGCATGGTTAATATAAGAAAGAAAGAAAATAAGAGACGGTATGATAGATAAGGTAATACAGTTCTTTATATTAAAGGTGTAGAAAATCTATCAACTGCTACTAACACAGAACGATCTCTGGGGAAATTACACTTGCCAATTGCTCACAATAAAATAGAATTGCAACAAATTCTTTATTTTCTAATCAACATTTATCATATAGAATTTATCATATACACTGTAACTAATTTTAAATTTTTATTTATTCCTTATAAATAATTAAGGTGTAAAATCTAATCTCCATCTCACACTCAAAATATAAAAATCTATGAGAAAATTCGTAAGCTGTAAATTAGTGCTGATATAAACCAAGGTTTAAAAAAAATCATAAAACCTTACTTGGATTTTTTTTTAGATTTTAATGCCTCTTTTACCACCAAAACCTAAGCGCGGTGTATTTTCTATTTTAACGAAAATTTGTTCTTTGGTTGTCAAATTGTGTTATAAAATTAAAATATTTATTAGATTATTATTTTATTACTCTGTCACAGCAAATAACTTCTTGGCAAGATTCGGTAGCACATATTATATTTAAAAATTATTTCATTGACTCCTGATTCATCACTTAGAAGAAAGAAAACATAGACTAGGGGGTTAATATCTCGCTCCCCAGCCATATTTGAAATTCCTAGACACAAAAAACATAATATAATCTAAAATTAATGGGCACATTCCACAATTATTTGTCTACTAAACAGTACATTGTCCACATATGAACGTTAAATATTTGCTGTAATATAAAATTAATTCTAAGCCACGATGCAAGTGATATCTTGGAAATTGAATTCTGTTAGACTAAGATAAAACATATTAGGAGAATACTATAGATAAATGTAATATATAACCTAGTCAGAGAATGAATTAAAAAAAAAACAGGAAAATCGGATAAGTGGTTCTCGAGTGATAAGCGAAACTAACGGACATACATACAGAGAGACGTTGCATTTTATATACATTAAAATATATATATATATATATATATATATATATATATATATATATATATATATATATATATATATATCTATATATATAAAGGTACTAAGAGAGTTAGAGTCATATTGAGTTGTAGAGGAATATTTAAAACAAATTTTAGAAAATCTGTGAATGATTAATCGCCATCGTTGGTTTTGATTTTTTGGTTTCGTTTGTTAAAATCTGATAGTTTTTGTAAAAAATTAGTTTTGCAGAGAAGTTGCCAATAGTTATTTGTGTGGTGTAACATCTACAAGACTAGATTGGTGGAGATTGTAACTATACTAAGCAAGTTTGAAGACAAAACAAATTAAAATGTTTTCGAAACATCAAAAAGAATTCTTTGTTATGTTAACGCCACTATAAAGCTAGAATTGGAGGAAGTACTCCATAAATATATTGACTCAGATCAAGACGGTGATATTTTCCCCGGAAAATCAGTCATATGTCTAAATTATTGGACTGCACTATTAAATGAGAAAGCAAGAAGCAGCACACTGTATCTGATATTGAGCAATCAACGATTTAGACTATGATCTTGAGAATAGAATTATGTTAAAGAAAATCTAGATAATAGTTTCAAAACAATAATTCATATAAGGACTGTAAATTAGTTAACAAAGGGTTTTCACTGAACCTATGTTAAAGATGAAATTTGTTAACGAATTAAGTTATAAACACTTTAGCACAATTTCTATAAAGTATTTATATTTAAAGATAAATAAGTTGAGTGTTTCAAGAATTCAATTAAAGTAGGCATTAACAAAAATGAAATTCTTTCAGCCCAGTCTCTATTAAAATTAAAGTCGGGGGCAAAAAATTTCGGATTTCTTTTTAGTGTTTAATATAGTTCAAAATATTAAGTAAGCGAAGCATATATAGCCTAAAAATAGGAAACTCACCGGGGAGAATTTGATAACAAAGGGAACGCTTAATGTTACATATATGTCACTCTGCCTTTAAGTTATATTATGCAAATACATACAATTACATTTGAAATCAATTTTTTGAAACAATTTTCAAAAATAGAAAAAAAATATATCAGACTATTGACCAGTATCATTTAAAACATTTTATAAAATATTGTAAAAAATTAAGAAAAGATAATACAACGTATCGAACACAACGGTAAATGAAAATATTGATAATAAAAGAACCGACCAAGTGCAAGTCGGATTTGCACAATTAGTATTTCGTACGTTGATTACTTTTAAGGGATTACATATGGTATTTTTAAAAATTCGATTTTTTTTTACGGATTTTTATTCTCTATACTTCTAACAATTATTCAAAAAAAATTTTAAGAACATTCCATTCCACTACAAAGTTATAGCATTAAATGTGACCTGGCGTCAGAATGGGAGAGCTACCTCTCTCAATATGCTATCTGCAATATTACCCAATCAATTTTTAATATTTTTTAACTTTTTTTTCTTAATCTTAATAATTATTTTTTCCACAAAATGTTTTTTAAATTTTTCTAATAGACAATTTTTAGTGTTCCGTAAGGAACACTAATAAGATGACTTCGGTGTCTGTCCGTCCGTCTGTCCGTTTGTATGTCTGTCCGTCTGTCTGTCACACCCGATTTTCTCCGAAGCTATTTGTCACAGAAAGTTGAAATTTGGTAATAATATAGGAATTGATGGCCTCATCAGAGCCATGTAGTTTTGAAAGTTAAGGGGTTTGTTTTGGGGGGTGAAATTGGAAGTGAAAAAAAAAAATTTTTTACTAGGTCATCGAGTGTGGTGTCAAATGAAAGCTTGTAAAAACACGAGTAAATATATATAAAAAAATAACTATATATATATATATATATATACTATACATATATATATATATATATATATATATATATATATAATAGACTTCATAATGTTGTATACTTCCACCACTTAACGGGGGTCGCGCTATATATGTATATATATATATATATATATATATATATATATATATATATATATATATATATATATATAATGTAATACTTGCGCGTATTTTTCTTTGTAATCTTTAAAAAAAAAATCGCGAAAGATCGCTGTCCACCCGCCTTATCTCAAAAAATACTTATCAAAAAATTTTGAAAAAATTCTGGAATATTCTCCACGGGGTGTAGATTAACGAAAATTATCACGAGTGCATTACCTTTAATAATCTATCTGGTATATAAAACAAAAATTCAAGGTCATCAGTTTTCAGTAAAGATTGGAAACAAACTTTGTTGAAAATTCATTGGAGGTGTGTTTTGTGAAGTCACTGATCATTTTATACCTCCGTAACAATTTTTTTTATTTTAAAAGCAATCAACGTACGGAACACTAATTGCGCAAGTTCAACTTGCACTTGACCGGTTATTTATAAATAATTAGACCTAAATTGTTTGGTCGTTGGTGCGTAATTTTTTATTTTTGAAAAAAACCCTTCCACAATTTTTAACTAATACATTATTTTACAAGATCAATTTTTATTTTTGCAGATTAGATTATTTTATTGTGAAGTTATCCTGCAGACAAGGAGGTGCCATAGTTTTCATCCATTTAACACGATAAAAAATAATGTTAACATTTAAAACAAATTTAAAAAAATTCTTGTAATTTAAAGTACAATGAAAATATATAATCGCCATTCTTTTGTATTATTCACTTAATAACCAGATAAATTATTAAAAGTAATGCACTCGTGATAATTTTCGTTCAATCTAGTAGGAGGTAGCGATTTTTTGCAATTTTTTAAAAATAAAACAAAGAAAAGTGAGCGGAAGTATTACAATATATATATTTTTGAAGTCTTGTTTTTACAAGCTTTCATTTGACATCTCACTCGATGACCTGGTAAAAAAATGTTTTTTCACTTCCGATTTTATCGCTCAAAACTAATCTTAAATTCAAAATTTAACTTACAAAACTACGCGGTCCGGATGAGGCCATCAGTTCCTATATTAGTGCCAGATTTCAACTTTCTATGTCAAATGAGAGTCTATCAGATGTGACAGATGGACAGGCAGACACCGAAGTGATCTTATAAATGTTCCGTTCGTAACACTAAAAAACAAATTGGTACATGAAAATAGCCGTTAATATTTTTGAACCTACAGTCCTTGGACAATTATTTTTTAAAATTAATATCATCTGAGAACGGTTATGTTCTCGGTTCTGTTCTAAGGGAAATAAAATTAATAATTACTGCTCCGAACATTACTTTCTTGCTTCTGTTTTTTTCCTAATCTTTCTTTGAATTATTCTAGGGAGCTAGGATTGCTGTATTTAATGTCGTTTTGACCTATCTGTTCAAGAAAAAGTCTTTCCGAAGGCCAACTTGTGCTACCTCTTTTATAAATTAACTAATTCGGTAACATTTTTCAAGTTACTAGCAACGGTATCTTTGAGATGGGCGATGTCTCCGTATTCTGTAGAAACCTGGTTCTCTGTGAATAATATTCGAATCCTTGTAAAGCGAGTGTCAAGAAGTTTTCAATCATCTCTACATATGGCTCCAAATTAACCGATAATTGAAGAAGAATTGAAACTTTGTTGTAATTATAGATTACTATAAGAATAATAACAATATCCCTAAATTTTAATAGTGTAAGTAATAATAATAATAAGGGATTAATTACTATTTAATATTATCGCTTAAATGATAAATATAATAATAGTTTAAATATTTAGTATACAACAGAAAATCACTGAGCTGTATAATACAGTTAGCTAATATTAATTTTAAGCTTGAATTGTGTTATAATGAATAACATTAGTATTGACAAAAATAATTATCTAGTTTATAGCGTTAAACGCTTTATACAACCCACTCACTTATAGTATCTAGGTCAATATGTATGAATTCCGGGACCAAAACAAAAGGGATTTACGTATTAAGTTTGGAAAGTAATATTTTGTCAAATCATCAGGTTTGAGGATAATACTGCAGATGGAGTGAAGAAAACTTACGGGTCCTGTTGTAATACTATCATTGTCTGAATGTGATGCATTCAAATTGTCTTTTGTGCATTCATATAAATTATCAAGCAAACATAATAATTTATTCGTGTGTTTTAGGTGTCCTTTCGCTGTCTCTTACACAAGTAGGCTTAAGAAGGTTAGTGGATCGTTTTCTTCTTCCTGTTCAATGTACCAATAACTTTATATAATATTCGCTATTGATGGTTTTTCCCTTCTGAGCATAGTCGATAAAAATTATTTCATTCGCATCCCAAAATACAGAGGCCAAAACCTTCTCAGTCGACTGTTGTGTCTTTGGTCGCTTCGGGTGTTGCCCACTCAGCTGACTACCGATTTGATTCCGGTATGTAGTGGTAGATCCATGTTCCATCCATTGTCACACACCACGTGAAAAAATTCTTTTTATTGTGCTTCAACAGATTCAAAGAGCGCATAGAATCATCAACAGGCTATTGTTTTTGGACCACTGCGAGCAAACGCGGTACCCATTTCGAACAGAGCTTTCTCATGCCCAAATGTTCATGCAAAATATGACCAACACGTTCTTTTGATATCCTTAGGATCTCAGCTATCTCACGCAATTTCACTTTACGGTCATCAAAAACAATTTTGTGTTTTTTTTTGTTTTATGGTGTAACCACTTTATTTGAGCGTCCAGAGCGTTCAGCATCATTTGTATCTGTACGACCGTGTTTAAATTCAGTAAACCAGTAAATGATGAGTGATTTTCCAGGGGCAGAGGCCCTGTAACACTTATCAAGCCATTGCTTTACTTGAACGGTATTTTTTCCCATCAAAAAACAGTGTTTAATCAACACATGAAATTCGATTTTTTCTAATGTCACTAAAACCATCGTAACTTGTAAACTAATCGTCGAAATGTCATGAAATTTGACACGAATCGTTCGAAGTTTGGTACCTCCTAAAAATTATACGGATTTTTTGAAAAGGGCGACATCTGTGTGTCACACCAAAAACTTTTCAGCTTACGTGCTATATGTACGTAGACTTACTTGGAAATATCAGCCGTTAGTCCAGGAAGCCGCGCAGACATGAGGAAATCGTTGCATTTTCTGAAGAAATAGTATAATTGTCTTGTCTTATACCTGGAATTTTAATAGTGTATCTCTATACATTTTGACATACTGAAACTAATTTTGGTACACATATCGACTTATAAGATTACATTCTTATCCTAACATCAAAAAAACGGTCAAGTGCAAGTTGAACTTGCACAATTAGTGTTCCGTACGTTGATTGTTTTTAAAATAAAAAATTTCGTTAGGGTGGTATAAAATGATCAGTGACTTCACAAAACACACCCTAAATAAGTTTTCAACAAAGTTTGTTTCCAATCTTTCCTGAAAACTGGTGACCTTGAAATTTTGGTTTTTTTTCTATACCAGATAAATTATTAAAGTTAATGATAATTTTCGTTCAATCTATACCCCGTGGAGAATATTACAGGATTTTTTCAAAATTTTTTGATCAGTACTTTTCGAGATAAGGTAGGGGACAGCGATTTTTCACGATTTTTTAAAAGTAATATGAAGAAAAGTGTGCGCAAGTATTACATTATAGATATTTTTTACTCGTGTTTTCACAAGCTTTCATTTGACACCACACTCGATGACCTAGTAAAAAAATTTTTTTTTCACTTCCGATTTCACCCCTCAAAACGAATCCCTTAAGTCAAAATTTATATTACGGTGATATAAAAGTGACTTTACAAAACACACCCCAAATAAGTTTTCAACAAAGTTTATTTCCAATCTTTACTGAAAATTGATGACCTCGAAATTTCTGTTTTTTTTTATATATCAGATAAATTATTACAGATAATGCACTCGTGATAATTTTCGTTCAATCTATACCCCGTGGAGAATATTCCAGAATTTTTTCAAAATTTTTTGATCAGTACTTTTCGAGATAAGGCGGGTGGACAGCGATTTTTCGCGATTTTTTAAAAATAATGCAAAGAAAAGTGCGCGCAAGTATTACATTTTATATATATATTTTACTCGTGTTTTCACAAGCTTTCATTTGATACCACACTCGATTACCTAGTAAAAAATTTTTTTTTCATTTCCGATTTCACCCCCCAAAACTAACCCCTTAAGTCAAAATTTAACTTTCAAAACTACATGGCTCTGATGAGGCCATCAATTCCTATATTACTACCAAATTTCAACTTTCTATGACAAATAGTTTCGGAGAAAATCGGGTGTGACAGACGGACAGACGGACAGACAGACAGACAGACAGACGGACAGACACCGAAGTGATCTTATAAGTGTTCCGTACGGAACACTAAAAACACCTCCAAAATGGAAAAAAAAAACTTGAAAATAGGTAAAAAAGGTCTTGTAACTGTAACATTAAGGTCATATTCCTTTTTTATTTTGACCTGCTCAAACCAATTACAATATTCATACCAACCAATCACGTTAAATGTTTTTCCTAACTTTAAAATATTCCTCGAAAATGGAAAAAAATGTAAAAACCAACATGGAACATCTTTATAATTGTCTGAGCTTAATTAATTTTTTGCTCCACCTTCTGCCTGATCCCTGAAAACGGACACTTTGATTCCCACCTCCAAAAACGGATACTTTTTGCCTCATGTTATGGGTTGATATTTGTACCAAAATCAGTTTCAGTCTGTCAAAATATATAGAGATACACTATTAAAATTCCAGGTACAAGATAAACTATTTATCATACTATTTCGTCGGAAAATGCAACGATTTCATCATGTTCCCGCTGCTTTCCGGACTAACTGCTACTATTTTCAAGTAAGTCTAAGTACATATAACTCAAAACTATTTGATTTTTAGGTTACAACTTTAGACCAAAAATCGCCTTTTTTCGACACTCACCGTTAAGTGGAAATCCGTACAGGACGAAAAGTTTTTACAGCCTCTTCAAGGCGACGAAAGGTCTTGTACTATGGTTGATGCCTTCTCATAACTGGGTTTAATGCAGTTTAATAACGTACATAATAATAAGAATAAAACTTTACACCTAGCTTGGTGTAATAACAGTTTTATATTAGATATATGTAGATTTAGTGGAGGAGGATGTTCATCATCCTATCATACAATTTATTTTTCTCAAGAGACCACAGAGATCATTACAACATATAAAGAACAAAAATCTTGAATTATAAAAAAGCAGATTATATGGCTATTAATCGGTATTTGTCGGCGCTTGAGTTGGAACATATATTTCGAAACAAGAACTCAGGTGACATGGTTAAAGTGTTATATTCCGAAATTAATAAAATTGTAAACAAGCATGTGCCACCTTGTAGGGTAAATGAAAACTCTCCAGTTTATTTTAAGTCTAATACTATTAAATCAATTGATGAAAAAATAAAGCTCATAAAAAATTTAGGACGTAGGAAAAGGGATGAATATTATTTCTAGGTTTCTCGCTTGAGAGGTCTATCCAGGATGTTAATTAAGAGAGATTTTGCCGAATACGGAAGGTATAGAGACTGAGTTGGCCGAAAATAATAAAAAAGTTTGGAATTTTGTTAGTAGTAAAAAAGGAAAGTCCAACTGAGGTACCTCATACTCTCCACCTTGAAAGCAGAACAGCTAAGAATGGATCAGTGATTTTTTCCCTGACTTGTTTTAGAATGTTCTTGTACCTAATAATAGAAGTCCATGTTTTAAAGGGGATAATTGTCAGATTAAGGTTGGCTATAATGCAATTCTTAAGTTAATTGACGATTCGGACCTTAAAAAGAGTGCTGGACCTGATGTTTTACCTTCATGTTTTATAAAAAAAACTGTAAATTTAATTTGGTCAGACCACTGCATTTTATCTTCAACTTGTCTCTGAGATCTGGGATATTTTGAGAGAAGTGGAAACTTTCACATATAACTAAAATCTTTAAGAGTGTGCAGAAAGATAATGTAAGTAATTACAGAGCTATAAGTAAAATCTTCATTCCATTCAGATTGCTGAGAAAATTTTTTTTAATGATATATTACCTACTGCCAGAGATATAATAATTGAACAGCAGATTCGATTCTTTCCAAAAAGATCTCTACAGATAAATTTGATGTGCTACTCTTAAGTGATATGTACGGGTATGGGCTCGGGACAGCAGGTAGACTGCATTTACGTAGACTTCAGTATGGCCTTTGATAAGATCAATCACAAAATACTGATCAAGAGGTTGGTGTTTGTGACGGTCTGCAAAAGTGGGTGTGATCCTACCTTTGTGACAGGAGGCAGAGTGCTTCTATCAACGGGTATTGTTCGATATCATTTCTAGCAACCTCGGGTATCCCTCAAGGCAGCCACTTGGAGCCTCTTCTCCTTATAGTATATATTAACAATATTCAGAACTATTTTCAGAACTCTATGCAGGTCACTCAATAGTTTATAATATAACAGGTAACACTAAGGATTGTTTTAAAACTCAAGAAGATCTTGACAGACGTTCTGAGTATAGCGCTGGCAAGAGTTTATTTTTAAATATAAAAAAGTGTTCTAGTATAACATTCACGTAGAATGCTGACGTCACTGAACATTTTTACAACAATAATAAAATCATTTTGACTAAAACTAGTCAAATAAAGGTCCTAGGGGTAACACTGGATTCTAAATGGTCCTTTAACGGATATTTTGATAAATTTATTAATGAATTCAACAGGATGTTAGGATTTTTTTCAAGGACTTGGAAAGAGTGTAAGACTACAAAAACTCTTTTTGGCCTATTTTTGCATTTGTATATAGTAATCTCTCATTTCCTTCAGTTATTTGGAACCCACAGTATCTTATACGTATGAGAAGACTCGAGGCAGTTTAGATTATTACCACTTTCAAACAGAAGGCAAATCTCTGTTTTTTTTAGTCTTTAAATTTTAAATCTAATTCTCGTTGTGACTAGTTCATGTTACTGCAGATTAACCTGTGTTTGCGAATTTGGATGTTAAGTTTTTAGAGGATTAATTTCGAAGGTAAATATATAAAAAAATATAAAACTTGAGACTACTGATTTTCTTTTACAGATACATTCTTCATACATACTTCAGTAAATTCCGCACTCGTGCCGCTCCTGGAGCGCTTTAGGGACTTCCCTGCAGCACGTGTGCTAGACCAATAAAAAAAAAAAAAAAAAAACAGAGCATTTGTGGACATGAAGTTTAGTTAGTTAAATAACTGAATAGTTGAAGGTGCTTATCTTTTTTCATAATACCTAACGTGTCGTAATAAAACTGTCATAAACATAAATTCATTAACCACACCTCGATTAATACCAATTACTTTATGGCAGTTTTTGAGTGGTTTGTTGCAAATGCAAAAAGCAGTGGCGTATTTGCAATTCTACAGCTGCCTACTAGATAAATTGTTTGAAAACTGCCAAACGTGGCATATGATCCATAGCAACCACGATGACCAAAAAATAATATTTTAGAGGGTTTTTGCTGTAAAACTTTTTTGTAAAACAAATTAGAAAAAGTTTAAGAAAAAAATATTGAAAAAAATAAGGCTTTCCAATGCCGTTTTACAAATGGATTACGAAGGAAAAAAAAAATTTTGGCGTCGCGGCGTCCAGCGTCGTGTTCACTACCAAAATATCAAATACGTCACAATTTTCCATAAATCGGGGCCGGGCGTCTAAAAATGATCACCCTATACAATGTGACGAAAAAAACTAAATGTCAGATTCTATCATAATCTGCACGGCCATTGCATGACTTGGATCAACCCATTGTAATAGCTATTATAATATCATAGAGTAAGTCAGAGATATTATCTATAACCACTTCGACAAAAGCATGCTGATAAAACAAATAAATATTCTGGAAAAATGAAACAAATGTGGAGGATTAAAGAAGATAAAATTATACCGGTATTAATAACAGCAATGTAACGTATATTACACCAAAATATCTGAAACACTCAGTTGTATATTGGGTATACCATGAAAAAACTATCGCATAATATAAAAATGTGTTGTACTGAAAATAGAACATATCATTTTCTTCTTCTTGGAATAATGAACAACCGCAGTAATCATTCTTATATGGGAAGTTGTTCGATTTTAAACATGAATCATATTTATTTAGCGTATGGCTACATCACAATATTAATGTATAATAAGAAAAAAAAAGGAAGAAAAGAAAAAAGGTGCACATGGACACATAACGTCAGTTAAATTATACAAAAAAAAAACAAAATATAGTAAAGTATGGTAAGGTACAAATGCATGTATAAACAACGTCTAAAATTCGGATGTATTCGACTGTAGTTGACGTTGCATCCATAAAATCCAGCAAAGGGCCAGGAAAAGACCTAAAAGGGCAGGCTTCAACTCTGTGCCGGATAGATTGATTACCGGCGCCACAGTCACACCAAGGGATGCCAGTTTTCCCATTTGTATATTAAATTCGCTAATCGAATTCGCAAACGAATCATGGAAGATGCGCTCATCTTCCATGATTCGTTTGGATTCTGTTCAGGATAGTCCACGTTTTGCGCGAAGATCAAAACATGGGGGTTATGTGCAATTTTTGTTCGGTCATAACAGCTAAAGTTAAAGCCATTTTTCAAGAGGGATTTTGCTATCGCAAAAGATGATGTCTATACCGAAGCCTGTTCATCTCAAGAGTGTCAACATCCTCATGTATATCGTTATGGCTTCTCTATGATTTTTTGGTATTTCCTGATAAGAGCTTTTTGTCTTCGGAGATATAGTGGGGGCTCAGCGTAGGCAGCCATTGTGAGAGGGTAGATTATATGGTCCCGGGTATGATACGCACTGTGTTATTCAATTGAGTGTCCACTCTGCTTGTAGAGGTGCTATTGAACCACACGGGGGCCCAGTACTCGGCGCAAGATTAAAGCAATTCTAGGCCTGAGGAGCGCAATGTGGAGGCAGAGGATCCTCGGGTCGCTAAATAATTTATGGAAGATATTATTCTGAGAGTTGAGGATAATGAAAATAATATGTAATATCAATAGTAGTATGGAAACATGGAACCATATTGACCAAATGTGAGAAAGAATAACAAAAGTAAATGATAATAATAACTCTAATACAAAATGGTAATGGTAATAGCGTTTGTGCTGACTTGGCTTGGGCCCGTCAGACAAACATGGAACCACATTGACCAAATGTGAGAAAGAAGAACAAAAATAGTAATAAAAATCCATATAGATAAAACAGTCCCCACCAATAGACCCGATATTACTTTTCAATACAAAAAAGGAAAAATCATTTATCTAATTGACATAGTTGTCCCCAACGACACAAACATCCAAATGATATCTACAGAAAAAATCTCCAAATACACAGACCTTGTAACAGAAATAAAAAGGCTATGGAAACAAGAAAAAATCATCATTGTCCCCCTCATCATATCAACCACATGCCTTATACCATCACTATTCACACCACACTTAGTACAATTAAGACTCGACACAAACATGCATAAAAATATTCAGAAGTCAGTGATCTTGAAAACACGTAACATTGTCAGGTCATTCCTTAATACACAATGGTAATAGCGTTTGTGCTGACTTGGCTTAAGCCCGTCAGCCAAAAATGGAACCATATTGACCACATGTGAAAAAGAAGAACACTTATAATAGTAATAAAAATAATAACAGTAATATTATTTATGATAGTAATAATAATCTAAAGGAACAAAATATACCTTTTCTCTTATAGGTAATATTTGTGGTTCTACAATTAGCACATTTTTATACGACTCTGAATAATGTGCTTTGAAAAGACAAAATTATATTTTTTTGTTTGCTTATTCTCTACAAATAATATATTTCCGAATTTTTTTTAAGTTCTAAGAATGGACCAAATATATATTATATTAATTTACTTTTACTTGATAGCGCATATAATTATCTCAAACGCTTCTTGAGTCAAATAGCCACAGACATCAGTAGTTTTATAACTAAATGAAGAACAGGAAGAAATTTTGCAAAAGGGTAACAGCAAAGCAAGTTGACCTGAGACCACAATTTTTTCTAAAAAAGTGAATGCAGTTAAACTCGACAAACCTAAGTCAAAATATCTTGTTCTCCTATCAACCCCAATTAATTCGCTAATGATCATTTTGCAGATATAGTAACAAAATCTTTTCAAAAGCTCGTAATATTATTTCGTAATAAATGTTTGAACTTCTCCCAAATAAAATATCTATTTGCTGGATTCCATCCATATACTTGGAATAAACAGCCAATATATATATATTCCTCATAGAATATTACCTGCAAGGATTAAAAACCAACGTGTATTGCTGCTTTTCCACACACGCTAACCAATTCTACCTGAGCATTACGTATTAAGAATATTTCGACTTTGTTTTAAGTAAGTTTATTCTTAATGCGAGAATGGGTACAAAAATGATGATACAAATTCAATATCTTTGTTCCTAAAGTTACAAACGCATGATATATGTATGAAGCTAATGAACATATTACAAAAATAAAATGTATGTCATATACTCGATAATGGTGTTATAATACAATTTGCTATATTAATATGTATCATCTGTTTGATGATTATGTTGCGTTCAAAGTTTCCGAAATATTATCTTCAGGTACCTTTGAAGTTTCGTCAATTGTTTTTAGAACGCCAATGATGTCGTCTGCCAGTGCATACATTTCTTCAACAGTCTAAAAAAGAAACATAAAATAAGAATTCCAATACTAATTTGAAGATGAGTGATTGACAGTTTAATTACATATTATTTTTTGTTCTAAATATTGTCAAAACAACGTTTAGCAACAAGTATGAAAACAAATAAAAAAAGTAAAGAAGGTTTATGTAATTTATGTGTGTACGATACGAATTGTTTTTTAAATCGAATATGTAAGTATTTTCTTAGAATTATAAGGATTAACTTATTGTTATCAGACATCATGAAATAGAAATGGTTTATATTTCCGTTAATTTGCTAGATTAAGAGATATAAATAAAGGACTATACATATTTAAAAGTAATAAAGTAATATATATATATATATATATATATATATATATATATATATATATATATGTATATATATATATATATATATATATATATATATATGTATATATATATATATATATATATATATATATATATATATATATATATATATATATATATATATATATATATATATATATATATATATATATATATATATATATATATATATATATATATATATATATATATATATATATATATATATATATATATATATATATATATATATATATATATATATATATATATATATATATATATATATATATATATATATATATATATATATATATATATATATATATATATATATATATATATATATATATATATGCATATATAGCGGGTAGTCACTTCATCATGATCCTGGTGATGAACAGGACTACTTCATGGACGCAATCCTGCTTACGTGAGCCTGGTTTTTCTCCCAATTCCCATATTTGGGAGAAAATCAGTCCTAACCCTACTTCCGACCCCTACCACCAACATCCCTCCCTCCAACCATATCCATCATCCAACTCGCCTTTAGCCAGCGCGGAGGATTATGGCTAAAACCTCCTTAATATGGCGAATTTAAAAACACACGGAATTATACCCCAGGTGGGTAATAAGTCTCACACTTCAATAGAGGTCTGCCCTAAGGAGTCTGGTGAGAGCAAAAGTTCGCAAATCCTATCTACAACAAACAAACCTGGCACATCGCAAATACACAAAATTGGAAAGCATAAAATCAAAACCATTTCCACATTCAACGTGAAAACACTATAAACAGAGGAGAGGAACTAGAAGAAGAACTAGTATATATAGTGGTCAATAGTGAGGATATCGGAAGTTAGAAGATATAGAGAAGCTTGTGTAAAACTTAAAAGTGGTCACACTCTTCTCTATAAAATAAACGAAGTGGGATTCTGCATTCATAAGAATACATCAAACAATATAACACAGTAT
The DNA here is from genome assembly GCA_019049505.1 of Pachyrhynchus sulphureomaculatus. Taxonomy (NCBI): domain Eukaryota; kingdom Metazoa; phylum Arthropoda; class Insecta; order Coleoptera; family Curculionidae; genus Pachyrhynchus; species Pachyrhynchus sulphureomaculatus. Next base: position 108,844,728 of record CM032447.1, read on the forward strand.
AGTGCCATATCTCAACGAGTAATAATGATTGAAATGAGAATATCTAAAAGATACAGTTGTAAAATAGTACAAGTCTATGCTCCAACCACCGCCCACGAAGAGGAGGAAATTGAGGAATTTTATGAAGAAATAAATACTGCCCTTAATTCTAGTTCAGCACATTACACACTAATAATTGGTGACCTGAATGTTAAAGTCGGCGTAAAGCAAGAGGAAAATGAACATGGCGTAAGCCCTTACGGATCAGGAATGAGGAATGCTAGAGGACAACTGTTAATAAACTACGTTAACGAAAATAACCTCTATATCATGAATACACATTTTAAGAAAAAAAAAGAAGAAGGTGGACATAGAAAAGCCCAAACGGAATAACAGCTAACGAGATCGATTATATAAAATAACAAGAGGAACAATATTAAATACACAGGTTATCAATAGGGTCAAAATGGGAAGTGATCACCGAATAGTTCGGGTAAAAATAAATTTTAACACGAAGATGGAACGAAGAAAAATGATGAATCAACAGATGAAAATAATAGATAGAACACAATTTAAACAAAAGAAAAATGAGTATATACATAAACTCGAAGAACATGAAATCAAAGAGGATACTTCATCACTCAACGAAATTAACAGAAAAATCGTTCACCGTATGGTAGAATCTGCGAAAGAGGTAGCTATCACGAGAAATATCAAAGAGGAAAAGCTCTTCAAAGAAATGGACAAACTAATACAAAAACGAAAATCCATGAAACAAGACATGGTGGCATTTGAAAACAAGTTAAAAACTTTGAATAACGATATAAGGAAATGTATTAGAAAAGATCTAAGAAATTATAACAATGAGAAAATTGAAGAAACTCTGGAGAACAAGAAGGGTATAAAATTTTTATAAAGATCATTAAATGAAGGACAACTACAAATAACAAAATTTGTAGATGAGAACAACCAAATAATAACTCAAACTAATGAACTACGAATGAATATAGAGAGATTCTAGAAGGACCTTCATGACAGTAAAGTTGAACCACCACCAGACAAAAGCGAGCCAGTTTGAATACGAGTAATGAATGAAGGATCTGAAGATACTCCCAACATCACCAAATACGAAATACAAGATTCTTTAAATAAAATGGCAAGAGGAAGAGCAGCAGGTGAAGACGGTGTACTTGTCGAAATGTTGCAACAGGGCGGAGATCCCATAGTACGAATGCTAGCCATATTGTATAATAATTGTTTCGATATGTGCAATGTACCTCGAGAATAGGATAATGCTGTGGCGGTCTTCCTCTTCAAAAAAGAGATAAGTCTAAATTAACCAACTATAGACCAATCAGCCTACTAACCGTAATGCACAAGTTATTTATGAAAATAATAACTGCGAGACTCACAAAGAAATTAGACGGTTATCAATCTAGAGAACAAGAAGGACTTAGAAAAGGCTTTAGTACACTGGACCACCTTCAAGTATTAAGAGCCTTAATAGAAAAGTCAAACGGTTATAATTTTAAGATTTGGGTGGCTTTTGTGGATTACGA